>VXBJ01007490.1:424448-679268 GCA_013400055.1 Nycticryphes semicollaris | reverse complement strand
CCTTCCCTTCCCTGTGAGCTCTGGTCTATTATGATATGTACAGCTGAATAAACAAAATCATTATTTCAGTATGTATTAAAGCATTTAGAGCTTTTTGTCTGATGACACAGTTTCCTATTTCAAGAGGAGGAATTACTTAATATCTGTCTGAAGCAAGTAGAGGATTTATGAAACACATTATCTTCAGCTAGTCTCAGCCTTACTGGAGCATTACTGAGGACTTTTATTTAAATACAAATAAAGAAAAACTTCCAGACCCATTTCATTATTTATTAAATAAATTTCTAAGTACCATTTTAGCTACAAGAGCCAATGCCAGCTAAAGGATGAGGTTAGAAGAAGAGGAGTAGTCCACAGTGGGCTTAGATTGCTCACTACAGAATGTAAGTCAACTTTTCAAAACTAAGTAGTGTTTGGGTAAGCAGCATGCAGTAGTCTTTCAGGGCTTCATTCTCAGGGACCAGGTGATAGGGCTTTCTGAATATGTTATTTTTGAAATAAATCAAAGTTGACACATCACAGCAAGCCAGACTTCACCTTTGAAAATTTAGCCTGTATGAAGATCTCCTCTGACATCTAACAAGGACTTGGACAACCACAGAAAGTGCCCCAGTTCAAAAAAGACGTGAGCAAGTCAGATTGTGTATTATCTGGGGCCGATGCTATTCTGGGAACAGAGTCAATAGCAGGGAGTAGGTGTTTGTTCAGACTGTAAGTGCCTCCTGTAGAGGTCTTTTTCTTTTCCACTGACTGTAAAGGGACCTTGAGGTCCAGTCACCCACCAGCTGGGTCTCCATGAGCCTTTTCCTTCCTGCATATGGCAGCTGTATAAAAGAGCCATTCATTCACTTAAAACTTGGCTCTCTGTACGCAAGTATTAGCCTTCTGGGAATGCAGTTAAGACTGAGACTCCTGGTACTCTGAGTCATGCTACGTGGACATAAAATACCCAAAACTCAGACTCTGAGTAGTATCAGCACAGAATTGTTCTGTCTTCAACAAACTATTCAGCCAACACGCACAAAGGTGGGTATGGCACGGGAACAAACCAAGCACACATGAAAGGGAACTTGAGATCCTTATGGTACGTCTGGGCAGATAACAGTCATTGCTCTCTTGAATTCAGGGGTCTGATGTAAAGCCTCACTGTGTGCCACACACACTGCAGCAGGTTTGGGTGGTTTCTCCTCCTTATGGAGCCACCTCAACTTTTGCAGGGGAAATTGGAGCAAAAGGGACAGCTCCATACCTTGCCTGGCTGATTCTGCCTGTTGTTTTTCATGTGACTGGCAAAAGGCAGAGAGGTCTTTAGAGGACAATAAAGGTGGCCCCTTGTCACCAGGACTCCAGAGGTACCATCAGGTGGCAAAGAAGAAGCCGGAAAAACTTCAGATTTGCAGAGCAAATGCTTCTGCAGCTCCATGGAGGTTCTAGAGCACTTGAGTGTAAGAGGAGATACAATGGAAAATGTGACAGAAAATACAGTGGAAACATTCCTGTTAACCCCCCCTCTCCCCCCCCCCCAAGTCTTTAAAAATATTACTGTGGTGCTGCATTGCATATGTACAAGACAGTAATGGGCAATGTCTGTGCTATATAGACAACTATATGCAAGAAGAACTTGAGTTTTTTTCAGGGTTCAGCCTGCAGCTTCTTCAAAGTGGAAAAAGCTCACTTGGTTTTTACGTAGCCAGCGAAAAAAAAAAAAAGCCACTAAAAAAATCCCAAAGAAATGCTGTCTCTACTGCTTCTGGTCTGAAGCCTGATAAATGGAAATCCTGGAGACAGCTGACCAGTACATGACACTGCTTTTTTAATATTTCAGAAGAAGACATTGGTGATTTGAGCTAAGAAAGACAGGAAATATACTCTGCAAACAAGTATGCTCATCTGCACTCTTCAGCCTTCAGAGGGTTTTGATGATGTCCCAGCTTAAGAACAGACTTTTTATTCTATCTTAACAGAGTAATACAGTTCTGTAAAGAAGATATATATGCTCTGTAAAACTTGTGACAGTGTACATGGGTGTTTTGGGGCTTCCTTGGGAAACTGTTTTGGACTGTTTCCTTCATGTGGAGAGGACAGGGAGAAAAGCATGGAGTGATTTCTAATCCTCTTTCTTCCCAGAGTCCATCTGTAGGACCCAAAATCCCAGGACACATCTGCTGACTCACCTCTGCTGCTGCAGGAGCTCCCAGGGACTCCAAGCAGGAGTAGCACCTGGGCTCCCCATATCCTTTGCCACACTCTCACCTGCAGCCCACGTTGTCCTTTCACTCCAAACAGCTGACAAGCTGATCTGGATGGTTATTTTTTTCAGTTGCCATTCCAGATGATTCCTTCCTGGATCTTACTACTACTTTTCTTTAAAGCTGGGCTATACATTCTGTGAAGTCGGTTCCAATTTCATCCTTCCTTCTGCCTAATTATTTCTGGAAAATCTGGGTGCAGTTTACTCATGCGTCATTGCTACGAACCAACAGCCCATTTTGAGGTAGCAAAAATGATTAATTTTAATGCTATTTATACACAGTCTAGGGACTGAACTTTTCTGTTACCTGTTCTTTCTGCTACAACATTTGTCCCTCATTTCCTATTGTGAATTGACCCATTTACATTTGGTTTTTGTTAGAATTGCTCCAACCTGCTTTCAGATGTCTGTTTCTATAGAAAAATTAATTTAATACCTACAGTAAAAAATTATTATTGTAAGAGTTTCTATCAATAAACTATTTCTTTATAACTTTTCCGCTTCTGCTTTTCAACCTCTTACTGACCAGTTGATTTATTTTATCTCGATGCTTTCTAAGTCCCTTCTTTTACTAATGTTTTTTTTTGTTGTTGTTTGTTTTGTTTTTTTTTTTTTTTAACTAACATCAACAACTATTCTCCCAGGATAAGCTTATTTCTCTTTCACCACCTGTAGGGCAGCGAGGGGACTCTATATCTGGTTAGTCTGCTTTGGCACTGATAGCCTGGAGACACCTTCCTGCCTGGAACTCATTTTCCTAGAAGTTTGTTTCCTGCTTTTATCTGATAACACAACATGTTTTGTACTCTAACAGCTTCTATAAGCAGGATGACTTTAAATTCAACAGGCAACAATACAACTTTACTCAGCATTTCTACATTGTTTTCCAGAGGAGCTTTTGGTTAACTAATTCTACTTCATTCCATCAGTGGTTGAATTTTATGCTTTTGTTGTAAGCACTTTCCAGGGCACTGTCTACCTAAATACCATTTTTTTTCCTTTGGAGGAAACTTCATTTTTAATATACTTATCCTACAACACTTGCTTAACTGTGATGGCTGTCTAGGCAAAGAATCAAGTACATTTTGGATCTGGAAGTCAGCTAGCATAGTTGGCAATATGTCGTATTTTGCTGTTTGAAACTTTGACAGCATCCAAACAAGCTCAGATTAATCCAGACTAATTTTAATATTTTTCATGGCCTGCTGCCTATTTTTATAACCCACCAATTACAAGCTTAAAATAATGCTCAAGGACTAAAATAAAATCCTTGTGATTTGTTCAGGAGAGTAGGTGTTTGGTAACAGAAACAGGCTAATGTCTGAAGAACTAATGAACAGAAGGAGATGAGAAGAGCTAAAGAAAACCAGTGACAGCAGTTTTGTTATCTGTAACTTTTTGGTAATTTCTACCAAAATCATTCAAAAAATGCCCAGAGGGAAGGAAGAGAAAGCCTTGTCAGCTTTAAAGACAATGTCCTTATCACCAGAAAATAGGTTACATAGGTCAAAGCACACACGTGGAGGAAAACCACTAATCCTGTCATGTTGCAAACGGTTCCTTGTGCAGGAAATTATGGAAAATCTGTAAGTAGGGGCAGAGCAAACAAGAAATGGGGCTTGAACGTTTGGGTACTGGGGCTCCCCACACAGACTTTATGTTTATATTTATTGATATCATTCACAGTCCTAAGCTAAGGGGAGGACTACTTTCTGTTTCCAGCTAGGTGCACCAGTCAGAAGGCAAGGTGCTGCATTGTGTGGAAGGCCAGGCCTCACTTGTGCCCATCAGATGAGCTGTGCTCACAGGCTGGGGACACTGGAAATGCCACTTGGCATTCCTGCACCCCAAAATTCAAGCAGAGCATTTGTGCAGGGATGAAGCACCTACTTTCTTGGGTGACAGCTGGCCTACGCATACTGAGAAGCACACCAGAGGCTCTGAGAGGGTGCTCAGGTCAAACAGGGAAGAACAGATCAAACTGAGCCATGGTCAGGAGGAGAAGCAAGAAAGATATTGCTCAGTTTAATGTTTTGCATGTAAGTGGACCAATGTTTTAGATAACCAGGTGTATTTGTATACCCAGATATACCTAGGTATATTTCCAAACTCCTTCCACAGTCCAATATCTGCAATTGTGCTACTCTATCACCAGCTCACAACTGCCGTTTTAAGTGCTATATCGAATGCAGTATATTTAAAACACAGTAGCTGTTTGATTTGTGAAGTTGTCGCCCTCCCCTTTTCCCCCACTTAGTATTTTACATCTTCTAGCTCTCCAGAAGTATCACTGAAGAGCAATGCTTGCAAATAAAATGTTGTTAATGTCTTTGCTAATTATTTAGGCATAAGCTAGATGACCTACCTAAACCTGGGGTAGAAGTGCAGATTGGTGCATAGGCCCCAGTCAATGACCCTCCCAAGGACAGATACTGAGCACAACAGATTCCCTCAAGGCCACGCTGTATGAACCACTGGAAAGTTCCTGGGGTGTGAGATGCCTCAGTTTCCCACAGGGTCACTGGCTTTCAGATTATGACTAAGGGCCTATAGGATCATGCTCTGCTTGCCAGGGAGTCCCATCACAGGCCTCATCTGGTGAAAATGCTGTCTTTCTTGACTGAAAGACTCATCATCTTTGTTATCATTCATCAGGGTACACTGATTTATAGAAGTGGTGGAGTTGTGTCACCTTGTATCAGTGCATGTTAACTCACATCCTTCTGGTTGTTCCCCTGTTCTAGTAAATTGTAGCCACCTGCAGCAGCGGATGGCTGCTCTACAATACACAGTATTATTCTCCATGGAACTGTTAAGATACGATGTCATGACAAATTAAGATAAAAGAGACCTTTAATTTAAACATCATTTTACATTTAATATTGAAAATAACAAGATATGACTTAAGAAGTAACTTCTAAGGTAAATGTCTCTATTCTTCCCAGCATCAGCAGCGTAAAAACTTGGCAGAAGCTTTCAAACAACTGCACCGCTTGTGATAATCTATATTTGTTATTTCAAAACCAGAAAGTACCTAGAAAATACAACTGACTCTTCAGTCAGCAGTTTTTTGTGCTGCATCATTTCCACTGCAATTGGCAAATAACGAAAAAACAAGCAAGCTGTTCGTGTTCTGACAGAAATAAGGCTTCCTTAGCACCATACAACTGAGAACTTTTAAACCCAAATCTATAGTGCAACGTGCATTTGCGAATTCTCTACCAACTTTTAAGTGGTTATCTAAAGCATTTCTTGCTTTATGCAACAGTGAGTATGGATATCAATAACAGCCAACTTTGTATTAATAGAAACATGTGAAGCTTAGTCATCATGCCCTTACAAATACAACTGTCAACTACATAAAAGTAGTTACAGGTTTCTCGTTGGTAGAAGTACAGCCAGTAATCTGAATAAACATGACTCTGCTGCCACATGACCTTGCTCAGTCAAAGGGACAAGATACACACAATGAGAGACAGAACTGGTAGAACCCAAAACTGTGGGTTTTTTATGTATCAGTTTACATTTCAGCTGATCTGGATGCACTTTGACAGCAGGCTTAGAAGCCTCATACTGGGACCAGTTGGGGAAAAAACGTAATTTTCCAAAGACAGTAAAGTTGGTTATTATTGATTGTTACACAAGAGCATTTTCTCAAAACTGTTTTTTATACAAAATATGACCTTTTTTTTTTTTTTTTTTTTTAAGATCGGTGTTTGGAAGTTTCCTTCCCATTCTGCTACATTATTTCAGTCTTCTAAATCATACTGTGCCATCAATGAAACTGCCAAGTGGTATTAAAATAAAACAAATCAAAATGATGGAGAAAAAGCCCCCCCTGATATTTCCTGATAGGCAACAGAACAGAATATGTTTTGAATAGATTTCGAAAGGCTTGCTCATTTAGTGGGACTACTCCTCCACTTACTGACATGGATTCTGTTAAATGTCTTAGCAGACGAGGGACTCAGCGTATACTATATTCCATTTTAGTCTCTCTTTGGAGTATTTAGCACACAGCCCTAGAGCTGTGTAATTTTGCATAAACATTATTTACATAGGCTATAAATGCCAATCCCAAAGCCTACGTTCCCAGCTGGAGTGGCAGCTCATTTGCCGACCTGAAAGCTTATGTTTCATTTAGTGCTTTGTTCCAGTAATGTTATTAAAAACACCCCTGAATTGTTCATCCTTATCTATGCCTTAAGATCTATTAATAGAAGGCAAAAGTCACTACCATGTCGCTACATGCAATTTCTGCATGTATTTAAGTTCACAGAGAAAAATACCTCATTTGTTCTGCTCTCTGCATGCAAAAAATTGCATGTTTTGGTTAATTAAACTATTTTTTTTAAGATTTCTTCTCCCAGCACTGTCAACTGTGCAGTTTCTGCTACATTTCTCAGCCTGAAAGGAATGTGCAGTATGTTGTATCTCATGATGTCATGTAATAACCACTGTACAACACAGTCATTAGCTCCCTCAGTTCTGTACGTTCTCCCTGTTTTCTGAGCCCGTACATGAAATGTGACTGGTGGTGTCACTTTTTTACCCGGTAATGATTCATAAGCACTTAACTAGAACATTGGTATTTTGTTCTTTCTTAGAGGGACTTCATGTGAGATCATTACCACAATTTCTGATTTACAGCACTTGTCATAAAGTACAAGGCATTTGCGTTTTCTTAGACAGTAACTGGCTCTCACACGACAGGAAGGCATGCAACTGAGCACTCAGAGCTGAAGGTTTGTACCTTATCAGGACCAAACACGACTGTGCTCTGCTGTGGCTGTGCACAGAGACATAAACAGGTTGACCATGACTTGCAAAACTCCACCTGAACCCCAGAATCTCTCAAATCTCCCAAGTCATTCCAAAGTGGAGGGAAGTGAAGAGAAGTAGGTACTATGCACAGGTACAGCACACCCCAGAGAACATTGCTCCTGTGAGCAGCTCCTGACCCTGGGTTTTTTGAGATGTTAGTCAACAGGAGACTGCTCTGCTGAGCGCTCCCACTTGAAGCCCCAGTACTAGCAGCGCGCTCAGCAAAAGCAGGTAGAGCAGATATTGCTCTGCAGATCCTGTAAATGATCACATCCCTTAAAAAAGGCCATAAGGGTCTTTACCTTCTATGGAGTACACCCAACCATGGACAACAGTCTTTCACAAAGTTCTAGAACAAGCAGCTATCTACTGGGATAGTCTTTGTGTCCATAAAGCCAGAAATTGCTAGATAAAAAATGAGAATTTTCTACAGGAGAAATGAGATCATAGTGGTATATGAAATAAAATGAGAACATCAATCTCCTAAGCTAAACAACAGTCAGAAAACACCATATAGGTCATCTTTGTGATTCTCCTTAACAGGAAGTAAGTTTGTGTGCAAAGAAGTACCCACAAGAATCTGATTCTTTCCCACCCTTCTGGTATAGAAGCTGCCCTTCACACCCTCTGCCTTCCCTCCTCTTCCTCACCCCTCTGAACGCTTGTTGAAAAGCAAAGCAGCCAACATGTAACCCAAGTGGTCTCTTCCAGAGACTGAAGACCTTATGTGAAAAAAAGAGATAGTGGCTCATTTCAGGAAAGATATAAAATATGCAATAGAAACCATCACCAACATACTGACAGGCTGTTTTTCATGACTATACTCAAGCCTAAGATGTTTGTCCAGTTCAGATGTCAAATTTGGCACAAGACATAATGTAACAGCAGGCTGCTGCATGGCCCAGGATGTCTTAATAAGTCTTCACCGACTTTTTCGGGTGTTTTTGCAGAGTGTTTTGAAAAGCTTCCAGACTAGGCAAGCTCTGGCTGGAACAGCATCCAGGCTCCAATAAACACCCAAGACCTGCACTGTCATTAAGTGCAACATTTACACACTTGTCTGAGAAAAAGCAAGTCTGAAAAAGTGTTGTAATCATTCCAGAGTAGCAAGAACAGCACCAGAGGTTTTTGCTGAGTAGCTTAGTCCCTGACTAGGCAGCTTGGCTTATTTCAGCCCTCCTTTAGTACTTCAGTCCCAATTAAGAGAACCCTGAGGTGGAATCTCAATGAGTACAAATATCTAAAGGGAGGGTATAAACATGATGGAGACACGTTCTTTTCAGTGGCAACCAGTGACAGGCAATGGGCACACAAGGGAACACAGGAGACTTCAACTGAACATCAGGAAACACTTTTTCACTGTGTGACCAAGCACTGGCACAGGCTGCCCAGGGAGGTTGTGGAATCACCATCCCTGGAGATATTCAAAAGCCATCTAGACGTGGACCTGGCAACTGGCTCTAGGTGGCCCTGCTTGAGCAGGGAGTTTGGACAAGATGACCTCCAGAGCTCCCTTCCAACCTCAACCAGTCTGTGATGTCCATAAAGGGAAAGGGGAAAAACAAAATGTGTGATCCAGAGATAAACTTTGAAAGTGGTTTCAAGAAGCTCCTACCTTGTCCCTTGAGAAAGCCAGCTCAAAAACATTTCTAAAAAAGGTTGAGTCTCCTGCAGTGCTGGCAGAACTAGTCTCCACAGGATTATTGGCTGTCCAAAGAAGGGAGAGAGAAAGCAGGAACAGCAGGAAACTGACTGACTGTTGTGTCCTAGCCAATACCTCATAACACAAAAAATTGACTAAGAAGGAAGTTATCAGGAAATGACACTACATAATCAGTTCCATCATTTCTATAACAAGTTCCAGACTTGCAAGTATACTTTCTAATTGTCAACTTGCTGTTTTCACAGAACCACAGAATCGCAGAATCACAGAATATCAGGGATTGGAAGGGACCTTGAAAGATCACCCAGTCCAATCCCCCTGCCGGAGCAGGAACACCTAGATCAGGTCACACAGGAACGCGTCCAGGCGGGTTTTGGCAACTCTTATCTCTGGCAAGAGGTGACCACTAGATTTTACATCATCTAATGCTCTGTTGTTGAGAAGAGGCTCCATCACAGTCAGACCCAGTACAAAGAATTGCAGGTATATGGCTCTCTTTTTTTTTTTATTTCACGTGTACAGTGATACCTCCTTCAGTGTCTTATTTATACCAGGTTACCTTTTGCTGCGTGTAGCATTTTTTGGCTCTTTGTGACTTTCACAGAACTAAGCTAGAGATAAAATCAAAAGTAGAGTTAAAATTGGCCTCATTTTCCTTTCGGTATGAGTTGTGCGCTTATACCGTGACTCATCATGGCTTGCAGTCACACCCAAGCGCACCATGAGCTGACTGGTCAGTCGCTTGAGAACAGGAGGAAATCCAGATAGACGGAGCAGCCGGGTGAAGATTGGCTCCCTCCTCTTACTGGATCACCACAGTGACAAACAAACTAGTAATCACTCCAGTTTCTCAACCGGGACTCCAGCTCGGTAATGAGTCCCAGGGACTGAACAGCTTCTGTTTGGGGCATTTAACATGCAGCTCTAAACAGAAGGAGGCACTGAATCCATTTTTCCTCTGTTAGGACAAACGGGAAAATGCGCAACATCAGAAAAATAATTCTCCTTTTCAGAAAGCTCTAAGAGTAGAGTTCATATGTCGAACAGTCAGACTGTCTTCCTGGCACATTATTGTGTGACCAATACAGAAGTAATAGGTTACAGTAAGAACCTTATGCGGTGAAAGTAAAACCTAACCAAGTATTTGAATGTATGATACTCTTTCCTAATTTTGGTATGCTTCCCAGTCTTAGCCAGGTTTTCAAATACATCATTCACTTTTTGCAATCATCCTGCGTAGCAAAAGCAAGCTGGGTGATCGTAAAAAGAGGAGCTTTTTTAAGCAAAAGAGTAGCTCGATTAGGTAGTTTTAAAATATTACATTATACCACGCTGCAAAAAAAATCATATGTTGACTCTTTTTTTATGTCACCGTAAAACAGCTCCAAAAGGCAGTGCAATTTCATTGCTCACCATTCTGGTCCTGGTATAGCCTTCAGACAGCCTAAGTGTAAGTCCTTCAGAAGCTTTCTACCAAAACATTTTAAAATTAATCCTTCTTCAGGCATTAAGCTCAAATGGCAAATATGCTTAGATGACAATTCATTTCCATATATTCTTTCAGAGTGCTTAAAATGTTTATGTCTCATGCCAGAAAACCTAGCCTTTTGAATCATTTTAACCAGTGTTTTTGTTGTTCATCTGTCTGTCTTGGTTGTGTCTGACCTCTGGGATGATTGTAATAGAGAAAACATTCAGTTTTTCTTTCCTTTCTTCATTATGACTCAACGTCCTTCTCCTCTCAGGGGTATGACTACAGCTCTTAGGGAATCAGTCCAAAGCTTCAACGCTTCAAGTATTGCAGAGATTTATGAATATGCATGCGTGTGACAGAGAAGCCCCGTCTTTCCTATTTTCAAGGCTCTCACCCACAAATAGTTTGTCATTTAAGAAAACTTGGGTTATCTCCTTCTATGGATATAATGAACATTCCCCAGGTTTTCATCTAGGGTGGGGTGGGGAGGATTTGCATTTTATTAGAAGAGCAACAAACCAGTACTCCAGATAGCCCTGATAACGTAGCACTGACGAGCAGATTCCTCAAGGGTAATTTAGAGTGAAAGCGAGAGAAGAGCCCCAAACCAGACCCACGTGGAAATAATGCACTACCAGCTCTTAGTTCTCCTAAATAAGGTTGTGCAGAGGGGCCATCCTAAGTTGCTAATTCAGAAGACTGTCAATAGACTGTATTATAAATTAAAGAAAGCAGATGGGCTCCTCTTTCCCTAATATCGCAAAGGCTACATTCTGAAGAGATGACTTTTCTTCCCCAACATGACCCTCTCACAGGGAAAGGGCACATGGAAATAGTGGGACCTGCTATGCATTTAGTTTGTGGTCCTGTGAACGCACATCCTCAGCTTCCCAAGCATGAGGTGTTTCACCAGACCTTCCTCCATCTTCCCAAAACCTCGGTCCTTCCATGAATCTGCTTGCAGATCTGCAGCTGGCTGAAAGCTAAGCTTCTGCCGGTTTCAGCCTTAGCGGTTTTCTGCTGCAGGGAGCTAATTCATCTAAAGCCCACACAGCTGCGATCCCACAGCATTACTTGAGACTGCAAACACTCATCAATCCCCAGAAGACATACGCTGGCTTTCCCACACACACCGAGGTTTCCTCCCAGGCTTCAAAAGAGCCACTGTGTGATAATGCTTGGTCCGGACAGTCTGACTGCAGTAATTTCACCTCACCTCCTCAACATTTCTGGTCTTTTCCCAGACACCTCAGATCAGGCACTGCTGTCTGACAAAATTACAGTCATTACAAGTTTTACTCCAGGTTTCCAGGAAAGCAAATCAATTTTGCATGAATAAATCAATTGTTCTCCTCTTTGAAGCTAAGTACCTGGATGGGGCTTTTTTAGCTGTCTTGCTGCAATTCTTTTTCTTTGATATTTTCACAGACCTCCCTCAGCCTATCTAAGCAGACCTCTTATTTTCCACAGCTAGACACTTTTACATCTTTTTCCCCACCTTTTTTCCATTGTTTACACATGGTTTATAACCCCTCTCACAGAAGATAAAAAAAAAATATCATTCTGAGAAAAAAAAATTACCTTTTTTTTCCCAATGAAATATCACTGTTGAATTTAAGGTTGCTGGTTTTAAAAATAATACCTGAAAAAAAACCAACCAATTTTAACTAAGAGGCCAGTTTTAATTTTAAGAGGTTTTGATAAGAGTTTGGATGAGATTACCTTCAGATTTAAGACAATCACTTTTATAACTGCACTTTAAAAGACAGTTTACTAGAATAGGATTTACTTCTACATGAAAATTGTTTTTTCCTCTTTTTGTATAAACAGAGAATTTAAAACTATTTTCCTGTGATTAACAGTATGCTTTCCCAGAATGAACAAAAGACTTTTGTAAGCAAGGAACCATGACAAATAAGCGTGCATGTTCCTAAGATTTAGAATACTACCACACACATACAGCAGAAGTCAGTATGGAAATAAATTCTGAAAGAATGTATTTGAAGACTTCAAAAACCATTTTAAAATAAGAGTCAGATTTTCAGCTTGTACATATTGACATAGCCCTGAGGTTTCAGTCACTTTAATACATCACATACTACAGTAGCTCCTTGATAGCTTGATTTACAGTTAGTAAACGTTATCTAAGTGTAGTTTAAAAAACCAACTTTCATGTTTGCAAGTTCACAGAAGGGAGTGGTTTGGTTTTCATTTACCGGAGTGTAAATGCACTAGTCTATATGACACTTACAGAAGTCATATTTGGTGTGAATGTGTGTACAACGGGGTCTTCAACCTCTGTCCCATGCAGCTAGGATGGCAGTTTCCACCAGGTGACTCCTGACACAGCTCATGGTGTCGATGAGCACAGGAATACACCAGAAGCAGGCCATGAGCTCAATTAGTTGTTCCAGGGAGACCAGACCAGTTGCAATTGGGATCTTTCCCCGCTCCATCTGCCCTCACTGCATGTATGCTTTGCAGATGTGCAATGCAGCTGCTGTATGCATGTACGGAAAATCTGCTGCTCCAGGGAAACACTAGACTTGCTGCATATGCACAAACGTGATTTACTGCTTGTGACACCGGCCAGTGCTTCCAGGAAAGCCCTGCACCTACTCCATATATGCAGTGCATTCAATCTATGCATGTAAGACTGGTGCATCTAGGACGAAAGCGTGTCTTTTACGCCTGATTTACTGCGGTGACCTGTACGCTAATTTGGTTCACAACCAGATGTATGCCTCATCAATCTGCTGCAGCACAGGTAAGAGGCCCCAGATAGAAACCCTCTTCTGACAGCGAGGTAAGTGTCCTGCTCAGCCAGGAAAAATAAAAAAAAAAAAAGACATTTCATGATGAAAGAGAGATGGGCCTTTAGCACCTACTTTTCTCAATGACTCCACTTTTGCTCTAGAGGATTCTGATCCCAGCATTCTACAGAAAGTCAGTACAGACACACAGGTTCAATTAATGCATAGTCCTCTGACAGTTTTGTCTCTTGCCTAACCCAGTTATCCACATTCCCACCACAAGCAAAGACGTGAGATAGGCGTCTCCACATGGACTTTCATCACACCTGTCTCAGATACCTACCATAGCAAGGGAAAAATTATATGGTGGAGATGCCTATCTAGTTCCATTGACTGCATGGAAGCCTAGATAAGTAGCTCAGACCAGACAGCTAAAATTTAGATGGATATAGATAGGTAAGATGAATCTCACCTTTAGTGCGGGGATATGTTGCAATTTACCTCTGGAGAATTTATTAGCCAGGTTTTGATGGTATGAAACCAGCTTCAGCATAGGAAGAGAGGGCAAGGGTGGAAATGATCACACACAATATTAAAGATGGCCTAAATGTTCCTTATTTTAGTCTGTGCCTTGTAGCTGGTGTAACTAACCTCCAGACATTAGACCACTTTCATCTCTCTGGGCCATTACGCACACATAGACTAGTCAGAGCTCAGTGAAAACAAGCCACAACCTAGTGCTGGCTGAGACTGGTGCATCTAGTGTGCCAGAAGCAGTAAACGACACCAGCAAAGAGACAGCTATAGACAGGCTTCGTAGGGAAATAACAGGTTTTGATATAACATGACTTAAAATCTCATTGTCTTCTATGTATCAGGGGAAAAAAAAAATCTGTTCCAAAAACCAAGGAACATTTTTCTTTGTTTTTTTCTAATCACATTTGTTATCATGCTTGCTAATTCTGTGAGCATTTATCATCTTGGTTTTTATATTGTTTTATCTTGACACATTCATTATTCAGCTGCAGGAAGACGCACTTCCTTGTTTTTCAGCTTAGCTCCCAGATCTCCTTTTTGCTGGTTTTACTTCTCCTTTTTAGGAAAAAAATGGACTTTTTTATTTTTCCTCTCTCCAGTTGAGTCTAATTTCAATAAGAAAAGTACTTATTCAGATCTTCAGTCTGACTATGAGTGAGAAGCAAGCTATTACGCCATAATTTCATTCCCTATTATGTGGGAAGTAGCATTGCGTCATTCTTAGGATTGAGAACAAGAGATGAAGATCCTTTCTTGCTGGGTGCGGTCCAAGATTTGGTTGCCAATCTTCAAACCAAAGTAGGAGCTTCTTTTCTTTTTCTTTCTTTCTTTTTTTTTAATTATTTCTTCTCTCTTCTGTTCCCCTCTCTTTCCCCACAAAAAGCCTTAAGCCCAGAAAAATCCCAAAACTTTTAGTCTACTGGTAGGTATTTTAAGTCTTCTGCTTATGCTTAAACATTGAGAAGAACCTGTATTTCTGCAACTCAAGTTCTACCATCTAAACAGTTGTCTTAAAGCTGCTTTCTTCACATCTGAGTACTAGGGGACTGAGAATTACACACACGTGTAAGAACATGTGAACTACAAGTCATAGAAAACATAAAGAGCAACTGTAGAAACTTAGATTCAGAGTATGCAAATCTCAGCAAAAAGGTACTATTTGGGTATCAGTATCAAATAGCTGTCCTTATATTTATTTGCCAACAAACTGCTTATGTTATTTGTAATGAAATTCTGATTGTGCTGGGGAATATATTGTCCAACTAATATTTAATTAAATTTTGCCGTCTTAACAAGGTGAAAGGCAGTTGTCATACAGCTGGAGGAAGAAAAATCTGTATTAGCCTCTATCAAAACTGGAAACCTCAGAATTTTGCTCAATCCACTCTTGATAGGAATGGCAGAGAAAACCACACCCTCCATGCTGTGTGATTTTCCCCAATCCCGTGTGAGATTAAAAACATCTCAGAGGCTTAATCAAAATACGGGAGTTGTATAAACACGGAAGTAATGGTTGTGTTACATACGAAGAGAACTATCAGAGAGGTTATTTCAGTTTACAAAGTACTGGATATAGCTCCTTCCTTTAGCAGAAATACACATGAACAGATTTGTCAGAGAATTCCCGAGGAAAAGGGGGGAGTGGAGAAGCAATCATTCCTCCTAGTAGAGGATTCTTGTCACCTCAAAGGCGTCATACCTCCTTCAGAGAGTGCTCTCAAGATCAGGGCATAAGACGAACAAGTAATGACCACAAGTATTTTTAAATTACTAACTGAATATCCAGATTTGCTCTTAATTCAGCAAATGTTATTGATTCCTCCGTTCCTTGCCTGGTCTCGTCCTTTACACCGCTGTTGTTCTACATACTCTTCCAGCACCTCTTTTGATTTGATATCCTCTTCGCTTCCCTAGCACCAGCATGACACAAATGCAACGTCTTTGTCCCAGCTGTTAGCACGGATGATCATACGGGTGTATAATCCTGTTTGCTGCGGGCCTTTTCAGAGAAAGCAGTCCTTGACTAATCTCTTGTACAGCAAGACTGTAGATTGTTTACTTTATTGATGCTGCTTTTATTTGTTTGTCAGTTACAAAAGACAACTGTTATTCAGCTGTATTATCCCATAATAAAGACTCTAAGAACCCAGTCACACATAAAAGTAAAAGGAGAGGTGTGTCGCTTTGGAAGACTGCTACATTTTATGTGCCAGCCCTAGAGCAGGTGTAACAAAAAGACAGACTTTCACCCAGTGTTAAATAGCTGTCTTGAACGTTGTCAATGGAGGAAAAAACTTTTATATTTCAGACTTTTCCGTCTGCACACACAATGTTCAGAGTAAGTAATATGAATTCTCAGAGCCTGAAGCAACTGGGAACCCTTGAGTAAGTGATCTGGAACTGCTACTTGGGGGACGGTTGCACATCTGCTTTTACAGTGCTTTGGGTTGTCATTTTTGTTTTGGGTGCTAATGAAGATGTCTGATTAAAGAAATGGAGACAAACAAATACTAACAAAATGTACCTCACAAAACTGAGACTAAAGTACTTAGAAACAATCTAAGAAAAAGTGAAGCCTGACTGCAAAATGCAGCCACTCCCCACTTACAAAAAAACACCAACCACAAACCATTCAGAACTCTCTTTTCAAGCAAAGCAAATTGACAAGCAAATTAATAAAGCAGCAGGGATTTCCTGCCTGTTATCAGTTTTAATCTGGTATAATGACTTTTGAAGAAAGATATTGAAAAGTTCCTTTCTAGTTTGCTGTGAAAATGAAACTGTCTGGTTCACTGGGCAGGGGTGGAATCAGCTGTAGATCCCTCAGACCTGCTGTCTGTGTAATTTCTAACTGACTTGCCACTGAAAGTAAATAAAAGAAGAATTTCATTAGTGTTAACATTGTAATGTTAGGAAGCTAGTAAGTCTGTAGAAAAGAGTACTGATGTGCATAGGAGTAAATATGTAAAAGTATGCTTTTAAGATCAACACTCCAGGCTTTTCAAACAGCATTTTCCCCTATATTTTCATCTTTCTGAATTATGCAAGGTCAGTCATTACACACAAACATGAGGGGAACTCCCTTCCCTTTTATACACACCTATCATTACTAAATATTACCAGTAAGACCCTTGCTCATACATTCCCCAAAAAATTCTCAGGAAAGCCAAAATGAAGTTTAGAAAGTCCGCTGTAAAAACAGCTTGAGAAAATTATGTGATACTTAAATACAGTGTAAGATACTGCATATTTCTAACGTGCTTTAAATTATTTTATGAGGTATAAATGCAATAATTCAAATGCAAACACAATTCTTACACTTTGTTAAAGTTTCCTAACAATCAAGTTCCCATTAGTATTCTTGGCAGGGCATCTTTTGCCATCGTTAATGTTTTATTCAGGATACGCAGCTTCTGGAAGGAGGCTACCTTTAGTAGTGTCCTTGAATAAACAGGAACATGGAATTTACCCCCCTTTGATCTGGCCAACAGAGATTTTTTTCCCTTTTAATATAGAAAAGAGGAGAGTTTTTTTTTTCCCCATCTTTCTGTTTCCCTTTGCATTGCCTTCAAGATGACACAGGTGAGAACAAGCTGCCCTTTGGCTATCTTTAGCAGAGGCAAACACCTTACTCCTACTCTAAGTTGCTTTGGAGGAGAAGAATATCTACCAGAGCCTAGAAGTGCTAAAAATTCTCTGATCCTAGTCAGGGTAACACACAGCAGCAGTTTCTAAGACATCCTCTTAGCTATGTGAGACTGAAATTGTACATGCAGAGAGCATCACACGACAACACGTTTCAGGACATGAAGCCAGCAAGCACGCTACATACACATAGCGCTGGACATCCTTGCTTGCCTTTCAATATAGGCACTAGCTCAACAGTCACATCACAACATTTTCAGCTCTAGCATGTCATTTGCTAGCTCACAACTATCTCTTCACCACAACTTGCTCCACAGTACTTTTTTGCTCTTATCTCCTCTTACGCAGCGCAGCACAGAGCTTGATAGCTGGCTGACAAACCAGACACGGGTGGAGGACAAGGTCTGTCTGTGGGACACCTCCAGCTAATCACCCTCACATCAACACAGCCCGAGCTTCCAGAAAGCATTTTAGAGCATACAACACAAGCTTAGCAAGTCTGCTACCAGCAAAAACTCCCTCGGGATGGTACCTTTACAAAACACAAATTTAACATTCCTTGGTACCAATGCATCACTGATGGCGTAACTGGTCAAGTCTATTAATTAACGGCACTTCCCAGCACAGGCCTCACACTGCATTTATAAAAAGAGTTTTATACCAGCAAAACACGGAAGCCTGTACCACCCCATCACGTCCTCCGCTCGGACAACAAACGAGACAGCTACAGGGCCGGAGCAACGCTTGCCACCCGGCAACGGCTACCTCTCGAGAGGCTCTGTAGCCCCTCAGAGAGGCAGTACCCAAACCACCGCGGCTTTTCAAGCCGTCTCGGTGAGGCTCCCTGCAGCCGGTAAGNGGGCCGCAGCTTCTGTGGCAGGAGCAGCCGAGCCCGGGGTAGGAGCGGGACACGGTGGCGGCGGCGGCCGTGCCCTCCGGCCAGCCAACCGACCAACTAACTCAGCGGGTGAGGGCCCCGGTGCGGAGGAGCGGCGGCAGGCGCTGAGGTGAGCCGAGCGGTACCGAGCCCAACCAGCCGCCGCAGGGAGCGGGCGCGCGCCCCCCTGCGCCCGGTGCCTGTTGAGCTGAAGTGGACGGGGGCGAGGGCAGCACCATTCGGGCGGGGGGGAAAGAGGGAGGCTGAGGCGCGTTCGGAGGGGCCGTGTTAGCCAGCCGGCCCTCTCCTTCCCCGACTATTCCCGCGTTGTGGCCAGTTCCGCCGGGGCCGGCGCCGTCGGACTCCGGGAGGGGGTGGCGGGGACCCGCGGAGGGAACCAGGCCGGAGTAGGGCGGTGGTGGAGGCGCCCTGTCAGCGCTGGGCAGTGGGCGGCTCCCCCCTCCGCGGTGCCGTGCTTCAGGTATTTACCCAACCCCCGTCTCTTTTCCCTTCCGAGGCTTATGCCCAGCGCCGCCGCCGGGGCCGGGCAGCCAGTCGTTATTGGGCACCTCGTCCCCGACGTTTCCGCGAGTGCCCATGTGCCCGTCCGCTGCGGTGACACAGGCATGACTCTGCCACGCCGCCGTCCCTGGCCCTGTGCGACAAGGGGCAGCTCAGCCCTGCGGGAAATCCGGCATTAAAGCCGCTTTGCCTGGGTGAAACGTGCCACTGGTGTCTTCGGTGTTTGTTACGCTCAGTGAGAGCTCGGGAAGGTTTGTTTTAGACCGTAAACAACGAGATCCAAATCCTGTCCGTCTTGTTCTGTACAGGGAGATACTTGGCACGCTTTGGGGCACGCTGCAAATATAGCAATTGTAAAAGAATTGTCACCTGCTTTTCTGTCAAATTACTTTTGCATTCTTCATTTTAGTATGGCAATATAACAGTAATGCCAAATTAATATACAACTGGAACCTCTCGGTGTTTGTTGAATTAAAAAAGGACAAACCAAATGTTCTAGCAGTGAAGATAACTGTATGTACAGTTTCAACATGTGGTAACTTTTGACAGGCATGGTAATTTGAGGCACTTCAGGAAGGCACTTTCAGGGTGTGAAAAATATTTGGCTGTAGTAATGGAATAATTGCAACCCAGAAACACTGTAAATTAAGGTTACACAGCACTTTGAATACTCCAGTAATAGAGTTGGTTCTTTAATCTGAAGTATTATATACCACACTGAACACAAAAGAGGATATTCCTGTCAAATGTGGTGAGTCCATATCAAAGCAACTAAGATATTCCAAATCTTATTGTGTGGTTTATGAGTTTAACTTTAAAGGTGACTTAGATGGCATAATTACTCTTGGATGCCTTAACACTTCTGAGTAAGCCTGTGTGTATGTTAGCAAGTAGTGAGGCCCAAAAGCAACAGTTTTGCAGAGGCAGTTACTGCTGAAAGCAGAATATTCAGGTTATATATTTTTCAGAAGGGCTTCCTTTGAGCTAACTACTGAATCCCTTAGTATTTGGACTTCTTTAAAAATACTTCTAGACTGTGTTTCTCAGTTCAGTCTAGTCTAAAAAAGAGCCTGCTCTTGTTGTTTAGGTCCATCTAGTGAAGTGAATTAAAGCACAGTTAGTGGGATGTTTGGGACATTTGCTTCACTAACACACTCCTGATTCTAACAAAAAATGATAAAGTGGAGGTTTAACTTCCATTTACTGTGGTTTTGCGTATTTTACACTAAAAAAAGTGTATAATCTTGGTGTGTGAAATATTACTTTGTTTTTTGTAGGTTCTAAAATCCTTATGCTAAGGACATTTTGAACAGTAATGTACGTTAATTTAAGAATTGTGTATTATTAAAAAAACATATCCTTTACCTGATCATTTGATCAGGTGATATTCTCATTGGGTGTAGAATTAGACATGTCTTTACATGAGTTGTATGACTCCCAAATAACTTTGACCTATGGTTTAGGGAACCATGGCTTAACACGTCGTCTTCTGATGTCATTCCTGCCCCTCCGCCTTCCTGGTTTTATAAGATGAAGTGTTCGTATAAATTCTTCATAAATTTCCTTTTAATCGTAGAGATGTCTTTGTCCCTGCACTGAGCATGGTGGTGTGAGAGGGAGGAGTAGTAGGTCAGTCAAAAGGATTCATGTTTGTGCCTGAGTGCTGGCGTTTTAGTTGTCCCTTACAATTCGACCACTGAGAGTTTCATGGGGGAGATTTTAGGCGTAGAAGAAAACCTTTGTGGTATTTATAGTCTAAGTCCTTAGTTAAACCATAGGTAATGTGTTAGTTGATGCAAATGTGCATTGGAACAAAACCATAAGTGAGCAAAAAATAACGGCTGAAACAACCATTAAGTTGTGGGAATCCAGCCTAGTGTGACCACAGTGTGCATAATGTATGAGGACCCACCTGCAGCTTTCCCTGCCCCCTGCCTCCAGTTAAGCAGGATGGAGAGGAGGAAAAAAAGTAATAGAAAGGCTCATTTTGCTGTTACTCTATCACAAAAGTAACTCCATCTCCAGCACTGTGCTGTATTTCTCAGTTAAGGCCGTTTTCAGACTGGAAGGATGTTTTGTTGTTGTTAAGTATTATGAAGGGAAACCTTGGTATTTTGTATAAATGTCAGTTAGCAGGTCAGAGTAAGGCTCAGTTGACGAGTCAGCTACCAGAGCTTTAAAGAGGAGGGGGAAGTGCACTATGAAGGGTAAATTGACTTTAGAAGCATTGGTGAAATACAAATAAATTGAGTTTAATCATTAGACATACACTGGAGAGCAGAAAAAGTAGCCTAGGGTACCAGTCACTCAAAATGCCTTTAAATGAGAGGGAACCTGTGTCTTAAACAATATTCAGTTAATCTTTAGAATCACATTGAGGTAAGTTTTGTGTGACTTCATTTGAACTGTCAAGATCATGTTTGTAGGTGTGTTTTTGAATCCCAGTCTTGGCCTCTTGGCTAATACATTGATAAGTAAATAGATAGTGTTTGCTATCTCTGTTAATGCTTCTTCTAAGATCAGCATTTTATATGGTACTATCCCCCAAATACTTAGAGCTCAGGTAGTAAGGCCGTGTCTCTTTACCATCATGTGTCAGATAGGAAATGGTCTACGGTTTCCTGATGGGAAAACTGAAACAGAGCTGTATGGGGCATGGTGGAAGTCTTTAACTGCTATTTGAAGTCTGGTCTTCTGCATCTTTTTTCCTTTTTACATAAATATTTCCACTTCTGATGAACCTATGCTTTTGTTTTTTTCATAGAATGTTTCTAAGTTCTTTCTGATTTGTATCTGAAGTATTTGTAGAATTTTGCTTCAATTTCACATACTGTGAAGAATAATTATGCAAAAAAAAAAAAAGGAGATAAAGCGCTAATACCAGAAACAAGGTTCTTAATATAACTTTCAAAAAGTGTTGTCTTTGACTTGCTTCTCAGTTCTTTCATGTTGTTTCTTTTGTCCTAAATTAGAGTAAGATACATTAGAGCCACAGATAGTTAATTTAGTATTCATTATAAATATTTTGACATACGTACTTGTGAATGAATTCTGACAGTCATTAAAACAAAATTATTCATGTGGTTTGTTTAACTGTGGCAACAAGTGAAATATGTAGCTATAAATGCAAAGGTATTAATCCTGTAAGTAAAAGCAAGAGCTGACAGTGGAAAGATGTGCATGCTTTATGTTAAGCCAGTTTAAAGCTTATCCTGGGTGAATATTGTATTATCTAACCTACTTCTTATTTAAAAAAAATAAAATCAGTTTCTACTTGTATTTTTGGGGGTCTCGTGTCTGTGGGGTTTTTTTTTGTCATTGGATGTTTTGGAGGTTTTTGATGAACCCTGCCTTTGGGAAAGATGTGTGTTATTGTTATCTTCCCATAGTAGCTGTTTAAATACCAGCAGAATTGAAGGATTATAAGTGATGGGATTTTGCTGCAAAGGAATCTCCAAAATCCCTTTAGTCTTATTTCATTTTTTAGCACTGAAACAAACCAAATCTCACAGCATGATTTTTTTTTTTCTCTGATCCAAAAATTAAACTATTAGTGTTGTCTAAAAATAATGGTAAACTGCAACATAGTAATATTATTTTGTGTCTTTGATAGGGACTGCTTGCTGTCATCCTCTGAGGGAAACTATTCAAACCTCTGCTCTGTGGAAAATCTCTATGATTACACACTATCAGTCCTTTGCTTTTTTATTTTTTTTTTCCTCCAAAATCCCAGCTTCTGGAGTATTATGACTACTAGGAATCTCACGTTGCACTCCCACCTCCCTACTCCCCTATGCCCCAAGTTCTCATGTAGTTTGCAAATATTAAAAAAAGTGAATGTTCAGGCTTAAAACCTGGAAAACAAATTAAGACACTCAGCACAGACTTAAAACTTGCCAGATTTCCCGTCATTCTTCTAAATTCTCACTTGTGACTTGACAAGAGTCCAAATGCTGTGGTAAGATTTATGTTGCAGAAATGCAACCTAATAGTTTTTTAAAAGTTCATTTGTGTAATTAAGCTGTGAATAACATCATCCTGGTGTTTAGACTAATAAAGAATACAATTTAGAATTTTAATTATGAACGTGCTAGTAATCTGAAGATGAGACCTACTTTTTTTCTGGGGAGGAAAGCATTATTCTTATGAAGCTTACCTCTTGCTTTTGTTTTTAATCACTTTTTTCTTTTAAAGTGTTTTTGAGATAAAGATGGAGAAGCAATAAACATGAACACTAAAGTGCTTGTTCATTCCTTGTCAGCATAACATGAATCAGCAGCTATTAACTGCAGCGGGCATTCATCTGTAACATAACTTTATTTCCTTAAAAGGAGAGGTAGCTGGGGGCAAGGACATAGATATAAAACTTTAGAAAAAAAGCCTTTGCAGTTTATTTTGAATAAACTGTCTCTTATCCGAACTGTCTTGTTTTAGCTGTAGTAGTAGATTGTTGGCCCTTTGCACTTTACATCTGTGGATGACAGGCTTTTTTTATAGGATAAAGGAACTGTAACTGGCCGCCCTAAGGGAACTGACGGAGATAAATGGTAGTTACTCAATAGATTGGCACAGGAGTCAAGAACAGCACCCGGAGTTTGTTTTCTTCAAAGTATTTTTGGGGGTCTACAACGCCTTTTATTCCAACTGCTCAGAAACTGAAAGTGCTCTAAAGAGTACAGGTATGTTACAGGCATAGTGATGGCTGAGCAGAACTTTATTGACTACTAGGTGATAAATTAATCTTGCTAGTTTTATCGTGATGGAGATCGTAAGTGAAATTGCATCTGGATGTCCAAGTTCAACCAGCTCAGATAGCAGTGACAGCAAAGTTGTCCTGCCTGGGTCCTACAACTACTGAAAGGAAGCTTCTCTCTGATTTTTCTTTATATCAAGAACTTTACCCATGTATAAGTGGGAATTATTGTGATTACTACAGAAGTTTGATATCCACTGTGGTATTAGGGAATGCTTGCGTACTAAGTAACACGGTTTTAGTTACTTTTGTAGTAAATTGGGTCACTTTTGGGCTGGATCATTTACAGGAAATTTATGGTAGCTGAAGGTCAGAAAAAAAGCCCTGTGTTGTGCGTGATGGTAGAGCCATGTAATTGATACCTGAGTCTAGGAATACAAGTTGAGCTCTTCCTTTTAGGAATATCTGAAATGGATTTATTGACTGATAGAAAATAGGTAAGAGGCTGTTGCTCTTTAAAAGAAAACACTGACTAGATAGGATGTGACTTATCTAGCTCATGCTTTTGTTGCTTGGTGATTGCTAGTGCCATTGCTGTCTTACTAGAGCTTAAGATAGAATACCTGCAGTTCAATTTTTGCTGGTTTATTGCCCCACTTGCTAATTAATGTATGGCAGGTGATGGTAACAAAGTACAGTCCTGTGTTTTACTTAACAGCGAGTCTTTCATAGGAAATCATTAGGTTTGGATGCTAGACTTGATAGAATCCAAATCCCTGTGGGTTCCCGTTGTTACTTGGTGACCATTAGATACTGGATTTTCTTTTCCAGGTCCTGAGATTTACTGTCAAGGGTTTAGATTACAAATTTGGCAAATTGGCTCTGTCTTTCTAAAAGTTCAAGCCATCTAAGTAGTAAGGTCATGACCATTATTGATTTCCAGGGGTTTCCGTGCTCTGGTTCAGTATTTTTAAGGGCAACTGAAACATTCAAGCTCAGAATGTTCAAAAAGTACTTTGGTAAATGTGTACATAAATCATAGGCATATCATAATGTAAATAGAAGCTGAAATGACAGCAATTTGCAGCCTCAAACCTGTATCTCAGTTTTAAGGGCCATTTTAGTATTCTTTGGCTGTTTGCCTTAGAGTCTCACAGTTTATGGAGCTCATTTCTGTGACTCATTCATTATTTCTAGTTGTGAATTTTCTGGTAACGCACCAGCGGACCTTTCCAGTGTCGGCTGGTCTGACATTCACACCACTCCATTTAGCAGTAAAGCATACCCATTCATATGTTGAAATCTTACCCTTTTCAGTTTTTGTGGTGGTTGAGCATAAAGTAAAGGACACCGAATTTACCTGTGTGTTAGCCATCTTTTGTTGTTGTTCTGAGTTATTCTGTGGTAAAGTTCCTGGCAACTCTCACAGGCAGGCAGAGACAGCTCCAGCTGTTAAGCTGTTATTTTTGTCTTCTTTGTTCAGAAAGAATGATGTAAGTATATAGTAAATCAGCTATAAGTATACAGTAAACCCGCTATAAACATACAGAACTGTTGTTACCTGACTGTTTTGCTAAGTTGCTTAAAAGCCCACTTGTAAACTATATGGCATTTTGGGGGATTTTCTAACATGGATGCAAAATGCGAGATAATATGTTTAAATCCTCATTTAAAGTCTAAAGAAGTTCTTACTATTAATTGACTGCATTGAATGTTTTATGTAGTCAGTTTGTTTTTTATGATCCTATATGTGTGGCATTCATTACTATTAAAATATTTTGGAGAGAGCATTCATGTTTTAGAAATTCTCTACAGAAAAGCTGGAAATCTTTGGTAGTTGTCCAGCAGGCCTGTGGATAAGTGGCAAAGATTAGGGATAATTGCTGTTAATGTTAATATTTGCAGTGTGTTGATGGGTGGCAGAGTTGCTTTATTATTTTAAGGTTTGAAGTATTGTCTTAACATCTGCATCATATTGCTACTGCTTCTGTTTAGCCATAAAACTTTCCCCTTTGAATAGGATTTTTGTTTTGTTATCAGCTTTTTGCAACCACTTCATCATTATAGCAAATAGTGAAGTTCAGGCTCAACAACACACAAAAAAAGGCTGTTATTGAGTGTTCTCTGTAAGTGTACATACACTGTGTTTTGTCGTCCTTTGCATAATGGTGAAAATTACTCCTCAGCATGAAGCACTTGAGAAAGTGGTAGTGTCTCAAATCCTGACTTTCAGGAGGGGTTTGTTAGGAAGACTTATTTCAAAAGTCATTTACTAGTTTAGTGGTTGTTATTATTTTAATATGTATGTGTAAGTACTACATAAATTATTATATATAATATTATATATTAGATTGTTTCTATATTTGCATATATTCAAAAGTATCTTTCTTATATTATCTTTCATATATTATTTCAAAAGTATCAATCTATCTTTTGTGAAATGCAGTGCCAAAGTCTTTCCAGGACTTTGAGTTTTCAGAGACATACTTAAACATTAAACAGTTCCTTTGTCCTATCATAAATGTATGGAGGTAAGCTGGGTTTTGTGGATGTTTTTGTCAGCTTCAGTGACAACTTGATGCTTCAAAGCATCCTTCACCTCTCGTGTAACACTTTTCTTGTTGACCACAGGATGTTGAGTGCAGACTTCAACATGCTGTGGTGGTGGTGTTGAGCACGAAAAGTAATCTTCCTTGTGCTAGAGTTATATGTGTGTGGATGAGAAATATGTCACAGTATTTCAAGTTTTATCCTGGTTGTATGTTCCTAGTACTTACGCTATCTATTCCAAGGTATTATTATCTATTATTGTTTTCCTTCTGTAACTGGGCAACAACGCTTCCTTATAGCTTTACCTGTCTCAGCCATAATGATTATCATCTCTGGAATAGGTACGTTTTGGTGTGTTTTTTTTAAGTATCACGTGGGGAGACTTCATGGTTTACCTAAGTGTCTGCACAAGGTGACTCTAGAGATTGTGCAGGAAGGAAGCAGAAGATCATTTAACTAACTTCTCTTATTCTGAAGTCAACTAGGAGTTAAAAGACCAGTAATTGCTACCCGTTGTAAGCAATGAGCTGAGCAAACCTGCAGTCTAATTTTAAAATACCTTACACTTACTATACTTTACAAATACCTCCATGTTATTAGTATAAGCTAATGAATAACTTTAAATTCATGAGAAAAGTGAGCCTTGGATGAGGTCTGTATTTGCCATTGAGTTTTGGTAGGCATCTTGCTCTGCTGCACTGTGTACTTAAACAAAAGCACATTCCTTTTTGGAATGTTGTTGTAGTGCTAATTTTCATTAGGCTAATAAATATTTTATGCATTCTTTAAAAATGAATATATCTAAATGTAAAGTAAAAGTAAAGTCTAAATTTACTGAAGAAATGCTATTTTTACAGGTAACCTAGGCATAGCTTTCCTATTGATTTGCATGCTAGGAGGGCGAAAAAAAAATGGATTAACTTCACTTCGATAAAGCAGAATACAGTTTTATAGCCAGTACTTGGGAGAAAACATTTTTGCCCTTAGGCAAAACATTTTTTTTATCTCAACATCACTGTCCAGTAAAGAATGGAAACTTCATAGTGGTGTGCTTGATTGTGTTTTCAAAGCAGAACTTGGTACGTTCAGCTGCAAGTGTTCCTTTATGTAGTTTGTATACTAGTATATGTGTTTATATACATTCTCTCCTTTTTTTTTTTCTTTCCTCCCTCTCCCTCCGTCCCTCCCTCCCTCCCTCTCTCCCTCCCCCCGCCTTCCTCAAGACTAGAGGTTATTAGATGTGCAGAATTTCAGGTGAGAGGCATTTGAGGAATGCTTTTGTACTGTCAGTACTAGTTTTCTTCTGATAACTGAGGATTTGTAGTCAGTGAGTTTTTGTGTTGCTTTTTTAATCCTTTCAACCTGCATTGTAGGGATTATTTTAAGTTTTGGAAGATCTTTTTGGACTCTCCTAATTTTTGACAGAAACGGATGTATTTAATATCTTAAGGAATATTATTGCATGGGTTCTTTTTTGTAGCATCCTTTGCATTCAGTCAGGTGGTTGTTCATTGACATGGCATAGTGAACAGTGATTTAAATATACAGTCATCTGATGACTTTTGCAATACTTTTAGAAATTTGTACCTGCTTTTAGTTTTCCTTACTTAAGTATTTATTTTAAAGTAGAAAAACTGTGGTAGTTTTAGCCCGATTCCCAAGGAAATAGTTTGTGTTATCATTGTTTCTTGTATCTGTTTTCCTTCTTTTTAGTAACTTGTTGCTTGCATTTGAATTGTCTGAGAGAAATAATCTGATAGACAATATACGTATAAAATTATGTACAACAGACACCTACACTGGGAGGAAGAAAGCCTAGTAGGACTTGTCTTTGTAGGACAATTGCAGCATGAGCTTAGAAGTAATAAAGCTTCTTTAAAAAAGCACCATTGAATTGTTTTTTCCACTTCATAAATTTTCTCCTCTTTTCCATCCGTAAGTGAAATGAATTTTAAGAATTTCTGAGTGCTCCAGGAGAATAGTTAAAGTAGAAGAAAAATTAAATAGCTTACAGAAGAGAGGTACTCTTTTCTTTTTGGTACAGCACTAAGTCTTCTTGTTGTGGATACGTATATAACAAATCTACTTACGGGCTAGTGCATTTGCACTCATGCCACTGTGGAAAATCCAGTTGGCTGTCACAACAGTGTCATGAATGTGGTACCATGCCTTTATTACACAACTAGAAAACAGAATTAAGACATCCACAAGTTTGACCTCTGTTAGTACTTCTCTAAAGTATTACAGTGGTTATATTTTCCCTTTCCTGTTTGATGCATTTTGTTTTCACCAGCATTTTCAGTCTTCTGGTTCTTTCCCTTTTGATTTCTCTCCTTATCGTGTATGATGGCAATTAGATCTTCCAAAAAAGGCTGAGAAAAATTTGGTGTTTGAGTGTGGTGTGTGTGGTGGGTTTTTTATTTGTTTGCTTGTTGGTTTGTTTTTTTTTTTAAGGTCCTTTTGAATTTTGAAATACTTACTGACATGCTGCATTTTGTGTTTTGGATACCTCAAGAAAACCCTGTATCCCTTTTAACTATAGTGGGGACATAGCTTGGCTGATGAAATCCTCACCTTAGGAAGTACAACGTTCTGTCAGACTAAAGTCTTACATTAGGTTACGCTCAAATTTAATTGTTTATTTTAACTCTTCAAGAAACAGAAGGTGGTAGTGCTTCAGTGTTGAAACATGATTTTTTAATATGTATATAAACAAACACTGTTCCTTTTAGCTTTTCATAATATGGAAGTGTAATGACTTGAATTGGACATGGGAGCTGAATACTTTATAAAGGAAAACCCAAAAGCAGCATATATGATACATGTGTTGTCTGTCTGAGGGTTGGGATTTCAAAAGAAGAAAGAAAAAGGAGCCCTTAAAGGCCTGTCTGTAACTATAGTCTCTCTCATGAGATTTGCCTGGGTGTTCACCTCAAAAATATGTCCTTATCTTTAATACTTCCCTGTGCTCCCCACCTTGGTTTGATTAGTCTTCCATTTTGTCTTCCATTTCTTTTTGGGGTTGTGTATTTGGGGGTTGGGGTGTTCTTTGTTTGTTTTGTTTTGATGGTGTTTTGTTGTTTGTGTGTTGAGGGTTTTTTTAAGGCCTTCTGGCAACGAATAGAGGGTCATAGTTTGTTAAACTGTGTGTGCTGTGATATCTGAGGAATATGATAAGGATACAGAACAAACGAGTCAGGAATATGTGATTTATATTACAGGGTTTACTTCCCATAAGTTATATGAATAGAACTTCATGAATGTTTCACAGAGAATTTTTGCCTAATTCCCTTTTAAACTGGTTGGAAATTAAGTGTTTCCTAAGAAAACAAATCTCTGTAGTCTTGTCATTAGGTACATGAAAACATTTAAATTGGTTTGTTGTGTTTTTTTGCTTCCAAAAATAAGCCCTTTAGGGTTAATAGTACATGGTATAGCTGTTGCTCTAGTGGGGAAAACTGATTTGTGTTAACTTTTTTTTTTTCCCTCACAACTTTTATTTTCACAAAACCCCAAAATCTTGAATATTTAAGCAAATGCCCCAAACCAAACTTACTTCCTTTGTCTCTGCCAAGTTATGATCTGTATGTTTTGTTGGTGAAGTTGAATGTGAATTTCAGCATGCAGTGTTCCATGAGGAAATGGGAAGGGCAGATAATGCTGATGCTCTGCGCTTACCAGAGTCCAGACTGGTACCGTATTACTACTGCCAATGGAAAGGTGGATCTTTTTCTTCTCTCTTCCTGTTCAAAAGATCACTGAAAATGACTGTATGCCATGACAATAACTTGAGTAGTGAGTAACCAGGAATGCAGCTGGCAGAGTGGTTGGATTTTTCCTCATTGTGTTTAAAAATGGCAGTGCCGTCCTCCCTCCCCATGTTGTGAAAATTTCCCACGTTTGCAAACTGCCGATTTGCACGGGCTACAGTTTTACTGCTATTGAGAACTGGCCCATCATGACAACTTCTGCTGAGCACTACAATGATTGGGTACTTACTCCTGTGTCAGCTGAAGTGAGGAGTCGCAGCAACTTACGTTCGGTTCCAGTAACTCTTGGGTATAATAGTACAGTGTAATCAAAGTGTTTGGTTTGTTAACACACCATTTTTCATAGTAATATCGTATTTTCCTTGCAGGACAGTTCCACTTAAGATTACGTGGTTTCTTGATTGAGCTTTGGATGTAAGGACACTTCTTATTTGGTGGAGTTTATATTTTTTGTATATATATATATATATATATATACATACAAATACACATGCACATATATATATTGTATATATATATTAAAATACACATGCACATATATATAATTTTATTTTTTTATAACTGGAAGAAAGGTTCCATCCAAAGATGACAGGAATTCAGAAATATGGGATAAAGATCAGACTTTGAAACGTTGTTAAACTTTGCGCTCTCTAGGAGGGCTGATTTNATTTAATTGTTTATTTTAACTCTTCAAGAAACAGAAGGTGGTAGTGCTTCAGTGTTGAAACATGATTTTTTAATATGTATATAAACAAACACAGTTCCTTTTAGCTTTTCATAATATGGAAGTGTAATGACTTGAATTGGACATGGGAGCTGAATACTTTATAAAGGAAAACCCAAAAGCAGCATATATGATACATGTGTTGTCTGTCTGAGGGTTGGGATTTCAAAAGAAGAAAGAAAAAGGAGCCCTTAAAGGCCTGTCTGTAACTATAGTCTCTCTCATGAGATTTGCCTGGGTGTTCACCTCAAAAATATGTCCTTATCTTTAATACTTCCTTGTGCTCCCCACCACCCTGGAATTAGTCTTCCATTTCTTTTTGGGGTTGTGTATTTGGGGGTTGGGGTGTTCTTTGTTTGTTTTGTTTTGATGGTGTTTTGTTGTTTGTGTGTTGAGGGTTTTTTTAAGGCCTTCTGGCAACGAATAGAGGGTCATAGTTTGTTAAACTGTGTGTGCTGTGATATCTGAGGAATATGATAAGGATACAGAACAAACGAGTCAGGAATATGTGATTTATATTACAGGGTTTACTTCCCATAAGTTATATGAATAGAACTTCATGAATGTTTCACAGAGAATTTTTGCCTAATTCCCTTTTAAACTGGTTGGAAATTAAGTGTTTCCTAAGAAAACAAATCTCTGTAGTCTTGTCATTAGGTACATGAAAACATTTAAATTGGTTTGTTGTGTTTTTTTGCTTCCAAAAATAAGCCCTTTAGGGTTAATAGTACATGGTATAGCTGTTGCTCTAGTGGGGAAAACTGATTTGTGTTAACTTTTTTTTTTTCCCTCACAACTTTTATTTTCACAAAACCCCAAAATCTTGAATATTTAAGCAAATGCCCCAAACCAAACTTACTTCCTTTGTCTCTGCCAAGTTATGATCTGTATGTTTTGTTGGTGAAGTTGAATGTGAATTTCAGCATGCAGTGTTCCATGAGGAAATGGGAAGGGCAGATAATGCTGATGCTCTGCGCTTACCAGAGTCCAGACTGGTACCGTATTACTACTGCCAATGGAAAGGTGGATCTTTTTCTTCTCTCTTCCTGTTCAAAAGATCACTGAAAATGACTGTATGCCATGACAATAACTTGAGTAGTGAGTAACCAGGAATGCAGCTGGCAGAGTGGTTGGATTTTTCCTCATTGTGTTTAAAAATGGCAGTGCCGTCCTCCCTCCCCATGTTGTGAAAATTTCCCACGTTTGCAAACTGCCGATTTGCACGGGCTACAGTTTTACTGCTATTGAGAACTGGCCCATCATGACAACTTCTGCTGAGCACTACAATGATTGGGTACTTACTCCTGTGTCAGCTGAAGTGAGGAGTCGCAGCAACTTACGTTCGGTTCCAGTAACTCTTGGGTATAATAGTACAGTGTAATCAAAGTGTTTGGTTTGTTAACACACCATTTTTCATAGTAATATCGTATTTTCCTTGCAGGACAGTTCCACTTAAGATTACGTGGTTTCTTGATTGAGCTTTGGATGTAAGGACACTTCTTATTTGGTGGAGTTTANTTTTTTTTTTTTCTTTTTCAAAGACTAGGAGTTCGGGAATAGCTTTAGGACAGTTATATATGAGCTTATTTCAAGGTTTTAAATATCATACAACTTTTACTGTTGTTTATTAGCCAATAAATACTGTTATTTCACAGTTTTGATGTTTTTTCAGAAAAGGGACTCAATTGCCAGGTGACGTGAATCATAGTGATCCATTAAGAAAGCAAACTTTTAAGAAGCTGACAGTAGTGATGAGCAGCAGGGGAGTGGGGGAAGGGGTGCAGTAGAGAATTAAGGCAGGTGAAAATAGAAAAACTAATCTGCTTTAAAAACAAAACAAAATGCCAACCTACTAGTGAGAAAATAAGAGTATTTTACCAATGCCCGATTGGTATAGCAGGCAAATTATATTGAAAGAAGATAGAAGAGAAATATTTTAGTCTGTACTGGGTGAATCAGTAAACAAAAGTAGCTTACATAGTATTTTGGTGAATTCTGTCTTTATGCTTCTGGTTTTTATTTCTCTTTACATTTTCGTAGTGTTGAAGTCAGAATATACCAATAAGTAAAAATGAAAACTTGTATAATTTTCAGATATTGCAGTAAAGCTATGACTCTTAATAAATTGCTGAGGAAAAATCTGTATCGCTGAAAGTCACATGAAAAATTGTTCCCTCTTTTGGTCTGAGGTGATAGAATATTGCTTTAAGGTCCTTTCCAACTCTAACCATTCTAAGATGTACATATTAAGTCTTGGGTGCTTTACATGCTTGTTAGCATGCATTTATGTATTCACATGTATGAAATATTAAGTATGAATCTTAGTCTTCAAAAGAATTAGAATAGGCAGTGCGTATTTAACAGTTTGCTTATTATGTTCTAGTCTCAGTAGGCTCCTGCTGGATGTGACTTTCACACGTGCAACTTGTTTCTTCTTCCTGCAGATTTGAAGAACAGAAGCATGCTTTCCACTGAGACTTACACTACCATTTGTGATACATAATGTCTCTAAGTGAGAAGAACAGTGTGGTTTTTGCATATGAATCTTCAGTACACAGCGCCAATGTACTTCTCAGTCTTGATGATCAGAGAAAGCAAGATATTCTCTGTGATGTTACTATTTTAGTGGAAGATCAACGATTTCGGGCTCACAAAGCTGTGCTTGCAGCTTGCAGCAGTTACTTCCTTTCAAGAATTGTGGGCCAGGTGGATGCCGATCTTATCATCACTTTACCGGAAGAGGTGAGTGGCACTCCCTCCTGTATTTTACCTGCCAGTGCTTCTGATCTGTTTTGTTCAGTTCTGTTTTACAGTAGGCTGCTGCTTAACTGAGAAGTTAAGGTGTGGGTGTTAAGAACTGAAGGGAAGGAATTTCAGAGTTGTAAAGCCGCTATTAGTTGAGGTAAAAGCTAGAGTGTACTACAGACTGAAGATAAGTGAGTGCTGTCTTGGGGAATGTACAGGGGAGATGTTTTCAATCAATATTGAAATAAATTTCAATCAATATTTCAATCAATATTACCTTTAAAATTGTGCACCTGTTTCAAAGCATGTAAGCTTGCCAAAAAATAGGCCTTAGATAGTAAAGAGATATTGCAGAAATAGTTCTCCTGTATGAAAAGAATACTCTTGGGGTAATAAACAAGTCAGAGCTTAAAATGGTAAAACTTTTAAATCAATATCATTAAGATTAGGTTTCCTATTTTTGAGTAATACAGCTATGCTTATATTCCTTGCTTACTGTTGTTAATTTTCTTCTGCTCAACTCCCCATCCCTTTTACACACTGATCATTAGCGGATTGATTTTTTTTTTTTCTATTGTGTTTTATTTCTTCTAAGACTGAGAAAATGTATTGCAATTACTCGCTTTCTTCTTTTACCCCTAAAATGCATATTCTTGTATCAGATTGAATTAAAAGGCATTCAGTGGGAATGAGCCAGAACCTGACATCCATTGGAAAGGAAATTTATTATTACGTATCTGGAGTGTCCAAGACATTTAAAGATTACAGGTGGCATTTAATTAAGTTATAAGAAGTATGAAGCAAGCAAGTGACTGGATTTGTATATGAAATGCTGTGATTGTAGGTGAAAAGTGAAGAGCTTCCAAGTGCTCTGATTGTGCATAGTGGTAAGCAGTAATTGGTAGTTAAAGAAGAATTGGTTGTGAAATAATCAATGGCTTTCTGAGAGGTGGTTTATGGTAATTAGTTATTGGGGTGGGAAAAAAACATGCAAATTGTTGACAACTCAAGTAGAATCATTGAAGTTGGATGAAAGGTGCACATCAAGTAACATTTATAATGAACAAGTCTATAATGTAATTTCCAATGTCTTGTACGAGACTGAGTTGAGTGTTAACACAGAGGTGGTGTATTCAGAAGGCCTGTACTTCATAAAGTACCTTTGTAACATACACATAGCACAATGATTCTCTATTACCAGAATCTTTCTGATTTTATTGGAAACAGAAAACCAAAAGGGATCAACTGGTCTCTTTAAAAGCTCTTCAGTGGTCTTTGCTATTCTTTGTTGATCAATGAACTTGTTACAAAATTATGTTACCACCTAATACCACTGTGTCACTCTTGCTCTGTCTTCTTACTGTGTCTGTTAACTTTTTGGGTTTTTTTTTTTTTTCTTTTTCGCTAATGCTTTATGTTGATAGCCTGAATGTCACTGAGATTAAAAAAATAAAAAAAGTAACGGTGGGAGCTGATATGGAAGGGAAGTAGGATGCGGGGGGACACAAAGCCATGATTTGGAGTAAAAGAGGGAAATTAACATCAGGAGGTTTAGACATCATTGAAGAGGGAATTTTGCTTTGGGATGATGGAAAAAATAGGATATTGAAAGAACAAGAAATGTATGTCAGAGTTGGCAAAGGGCAAAATAGTCTCCGGAGCAAAGCACTGGTATCCCAATGAACCCATGAAATAAATCTGAGTTAGAAGGGACTAGAGGTTGTAAAGAGAATGACAGAACATAAAAGTCCTAATATTTACTACAGTGGAGACTTAAGAAGGGTCTTAATGTAATCTAGTATTACTGATAGAAGAACTGAAGCAACAAGAAAAAATACTAATGGTGAATCTCATCTTTTAATCACTTGATCACTTGGTTAAAAGCATTTTAAGACTCAGCAACTTGAGCTTGTCTTCTGGGAACTGCTAAATATTTTGAAATGAGTCAGTTCATGAAGCTGCATATTTGAGAGAGACAAACACTGATCACATGGCTTCACATGTGATTTTGGGGTTTTTAATGTTTTTTTTTTTTTTTTTTTAACCTTTTTAGTCATCCAAAGTATTTGAAGTTTAAAATGAAAGACACTAATCCATAATCTGAGATAGCAAAATATTTTGGAATTAAAGTACTTCATATATACTGTGTTGTAAAGGCCAACTACTGGCATTTTGGTGTAGGTTCTGTGTTGCTTTTCTGCCAATACTTTTACTGTATGAGTTAAGCTTTCAGCCCAAATACAAATTAAATAAATGGCTACTGGGTAAATTGCTTTTTTAGGTTAGTTAGGCCAAGAGTCTTTCTACGTCTCTTGTTTGAGGATAGCTACCTAGAAATGTATGTATAAGAGAAAGTGAAAGGAGTACAGAGTGGGGTTTTTTTTCCCTCTTGATCCTTCCAGTTTTCACAAATAAATGTTTCTGCCTTGCATAGAGAGAAGGTACATAGAGAGATGTTTCAAAATACTGTTGTGTTCTGTTCAGTTTCACGTACTAATGTTACTCATTTGTAAACTCATTTTAAAGATGTATTGATTATACTAAGTTTGAAGACTTCTTGCCAGCTTATGGATAAACTCTTTTACGCACTCCTTCCCCACATTATTAAGGATGAATTAATGTGGTGGTGTAATCAGTAGTCTTCTCTCCAGAGCATGTTTCAACACTATTTTAGGAATTCTTTAGAAAAGTCATGAGAGTTTACAGATAGTTTTTCTGAACTGCGCAGATCCCTTCAACTTTCTTTCATCTGTTGTTTGTGCTGTTAAAAAAACCCTAACAGCAAACAACCACTGAAAAAACTCAAACCCTCAACTGATTTAAATTGCATATATAATTAACCTGCTGTCAGAAGAATTCCGTATTGTTAATGAAATTATGCTGAATAAAGTCCTATATAAAGTCCTGTTCTTTTCAATAAAGAAGAGCAGAACATGGGCTTGGGTTTGCGTAGTAATAACAGAGATGCTGCTTTATCCTTAACTTCCAGAGAAAGGCTAAAGGAAGTGTCGTGTAATTTGTAATACGGTGATCTGTTTACATCTTTCTGCCTGATTCCTTAGTAATTTTTTCACGTGTAAAAGATAATCTAGTTCAGTTTGTAACAAGAAAGTTTTTGTTTCTCTCTGGATTCCCTGTTAGGTAGCTGTTCTGCAGTGAAAACAGAGATGACTATGATGGAAAAGTTCAATTAAAATTACCTAGCTCAAAGATGCTTTAAGTTGGGAATAACTGGATTTGGTGTACAGTTCTTCTCATGCGTGGGAGGAAGAAAGTAGTAGGTAGCTGTAGTAATAAATAATCATGTCTGGTTAAATTCCATTTTTTAAAAACTTTTTTATATTAATGATGCATAAGACTGAGCAAATAACAGGAATTGCTCTTTAAAGGAACAATTAAATACCAGCAGCATTTTGATCTTACTCTAGAGCAATTCATGTACAGATTGGATTTGAAAGATACCTTTGTAAAGGCGGAATCCAGTTAATAGTTCTTGGTATACGGCAGTATTTTTACTTGTTAGTACTGTATTGTTAGAACATTTTACTAAGGTATTGCTGATGGTGAAGCACATCATTGCCACAAAAAGTACAGGATAAAATTGTATCAAAAGGTTTGTTTCAGAATGAGTGTGGCCAGGCTTTCTCTGTAGAACAAATGTGCTGCTTTTGTCTTATATTCTGTCCCTGCTGGTGTGACTTGCTCACAGGTAAATTTGGGTTCTGCACGTTTCTCTATTTAAAGCCATATGGGCCATAGTAATATTTTTTCTTTTTTTCTTTTTTTTTCTTTTCTCTCCAATAGGTAACACTTAAAGGCTTTAGTCCTTTGCTTCAGTTTGCATACACAGCTAAACTTATTCTAAATAAAGACAATGTGTCTGAAGTTTGCAAATGTGCTGAATTTTTGGGTGTGCGCAACATTGAAGAGTCTTGCTTTCAGTTTCTCAAATTCAAATTTTTGGACTTTAAATTGGATCAACCCGACTGTCCTAGGAAGAAGTGCTGTACACGGCGTTGTCAGAAAACAAACCCTAATAGTGGCAATGTGGATGATGGAGACCTAGAAATAGATGATGAGGCAGAAGAACTTCTAGAAAAGGAACATACTCAAACTCCTGACACAAAGCTGTGTAAGGATGAAGACAATGCTAAATCAACACCTGGTCTCCAAGATAATGCCAGTCAATGTGATCCTGTACATTTAGAAAGGGGTGGTGTTTCCAGCTTATCTTCCCAATGCCCAAAGTACAGGAAATTCCAGAAAGCTTTTGGAAATGACAAAGTTCATACTTCAGAGTCCAATTCCAGTACAAAAGACATTCAGGTGCCACCAATTGCAACTTTTCTTGAGAAGGAAATATCTGATAATGATGGCATACAAAAAGCTCAGGAGTGTGTACCTATGCAGCTGGTCCCAACGTGTGAAGACACTCAGGTAAAAATGGAAGAAGGAGAGGACAGCACTGAGAAGAAGGAAGAGTCAAAGAGAGATTCTGCGACTCGGAATGTGTCATGTCCTGTGGAGAAAATGGATCTTGCTGCTTTCCCCCAAAACTCTGCTGCACCTCATGGACTCAATTCTGTGTCTTTTTTACATACTTGTGAGCAATATGGTAACTTGAATTTCAGTAGTATGCAAAACAACACAGTCTTAGCTGAAAAACCGGTATCAAGTACTGGAATTGGGAACAACAAAATTGGAAGTCAAGAGGACACACCTTCAAAGGTCGATTTGTGCGCTAGAGAAGCCACTAACATTACATCAGCTGGTGATCGAAGCAGCGTGGAGAGAGAGGTAGCAGAACATCTAGCAAAAGGGTTCTGGAGTGATATTTACAGCACAGAAGCCTGTCAAATCCATTTACCACCTGCAGTTTCAAAAGAGTGCTTGGAGCCAGTATATTCGGGGAAAAAGTCAGAATGTCCATGGCTGGGTATCAGGATCAGTGAAAGCCCTGAGCCTGGCCCTCAGCGGACTTTTACAACATTGAATTCTGTCAACTGCCCCTTTATAAGCAACCTTAGTACTGAAGGATGCTCCAACAGTTCGGAAATAAGCAGTGGAGATTATGTTCCGGGACAGCAACAAGAGCAGTGTCCCTATAATTATGTGATAAGTTTGGGAGAGGATTCGGAAACTGACACTGAGGGAGACAGTGAATCCTGTTCAGCAAGAGAACAAGAATGTGAGGTAAGGACATCCTCATGTATCCTTTACTTCCCTGTATCTTAAGGCCCTATTCAAAAACCTAATTCTGAGTCTCTGTGTGGTTTTTTTTTTGTTTTGTTTTTTGGTTTGGTTTTTTTTTTTTTTTTGTGGTTGCTTGTTTTAAAAATCTGGGAAATTAACTAATGATTCGAAGATCACTGGTAATTTAGGAAGATTTATAAAGTATTTTCTTTGTAGGATATTGAAGTGGTAGGTTCACAGGTATTAGATCTCTTCTGATGTTTTTTCTGGAACAACTTTATCAGAAGAGTTTGTGAGTCTTAAACCAAGGCATGGGGGTTTTAGAGTTTGTCTTTGTCTACTTTAGCTAAGCCAAAGAAAACTCTAAACTTCTTGGAACCTTTGTTTTATAGAAACTTAACAGTTTTCCTGGTTTTATTCTGAGTTGTGGGGAGAATTTCTGTGGGACCATTTCTGTTTAATGTCTTTATTGATGATCTCAACAAGGATATAGAGTGTACCAGCAGTAAGTTTGCAGATGACACTAAGTTAGGTGGGAGTGTTGATCTGCATGAGGGCAGGGAAGCTTTACAGAGGGACTTGGATAGATTGGATCAATGGGCCAATGTTAACGGGATGAGCTTCCACAAGGCCAAGTGCTGGGTCCTGCACTTGGGCCACAACAACCCCATGCATCACTACAGGCTTGGGGAAGTGTGGCTGGAGAGCTGCCTGGCAGAAAAGGACCTGGGGGTTCTAACTGACAAGCGGATGAACGTGAGCCAGCAGTGAGCCCAGGTGGCCAAGAAAGCCAATAGCATCCTGGCTTGTATAGAAAATGCTGTGACCAGCAGAAGTAGGGAGGTCACAGTAGGAAAGTCACCTGTACTCAGCACTGATGAGGCTGCACCTTGAATATTGTGTCCAGTTCTGGTCACCTCAATACAAGAGAGATGTTGAGGTGCTGGAGCGAGTGAGGAGGGCAACAAAGCTGGTGAGGGGCCTGGAGAACAAATCCTATGAAGAGCCATTGAAAGAGCCGGGACTGTTTAGTTGGAGGAAGAGGAGGCTGAGGGGAGACCTTATCACTCTCTACAGCTACTTGAAAGGGCACTGTAGAGAGGTTGGTGCTGGTCTCTTCTCACAGGTGATTAGTGATAGAACGAGAGGGAATGGCCTCAAGCTACAACAGGGTAGGTTTAGGCTGAACATTAGGAAAGAATTTTTCACAGAAAGAGTGACCAGACACTGGAATAGGCTGCCCAGGGAGGTGGTTGCGTCCCCATCCCTGAATGTGTTTCAGAGTTGTTTAGATGGGGTGTTGGGGGATATGGTGTAGGGGAGGAATTTGTAGAATAGGGCTGATGGTTGGACTTGATGATCCCAAGGGTCTCTTCCAACCTGAATGATTCTATGAGAAGGTGGGAGAGAAATGATATTTCAGATTGACTGTGAAATGAAAATTAAGTGTTCGAGCTGACGTCAGTAGCTTTATATTTAAGACTGCTTTAATAGTAATCACTGTCACTAAAACTGAGGTTATATTTATTCTTCCATCTGAAGAAATTATTTGTCATTTCTTTATGTTATTGCTTTGGTAGTGTTTTAGGCAGAAGCCATTCATAAATAGTCTAATCCCAAAAGATTTTGCTATATACCTAAAGTTATTTCTGTCACAGTTCTTAGAATTGTAGAGTTGGAGTGTGACTATGTGTGACAGACCATTTAATGTCATGAAAATTCAGTTGTTTTTAAAGTCCTAGTGTTTTTCTTTTCAAGATGCAGTGCCTTACTGAGTCTTAAAATATGTGGAAGCTACCATCGATAGAAAGTTGGCAGGCCAAACAAAAGGCCAGAATTGGTTAAATAATTTTCTTGTCTTTACGTTACAAAGAAGTAGACGGCATCATTGCTGAGGGCAATTTGTCACCATTGGTAGCCTAACACAGAAAGGGTTCCTCTGTTTGCTTTTTGAACTAAATTCACATCTTTGACTACAGAAAGGTCCTGCTGCTTAATAGCCTCAAATGTAAGGATTAAAATAGAGTGCCTTTAGTTGGATACTTCATAAAATGTCGCAATTATTTTGTAAAAGTAAAGGGTGTTTTCAGTATGAATGAGCACTTTGTGATCTATGTATGTTTCAGAAGGTCCTGCTTCTGTAGCTCAGGTGTAAAAACAACAGGCAGGAGCCTGGTTTTTTTCTTCTCCAGCATTAAGAATTGCAAGACAGATATCATAACTTCCATAATTTAAGTAAAAGCCTGTTTCAGATGAACTTTTCCTGCAGAAAACTATAGGTATAAAAAATGTATGCAGCATACAGTCTTAATAGTAGCTTAGGGAAAATTTTAGACTGTCTAATGATTCTTGATACCTGTTTTGTACAACACCTAACCATAACTTATTTTTCTAGAGTGTATCACCTAACCACTTGCTCTACACACAGATAGATTTCATCCTACTCTGATTATGCTTTTGAGGAAACGTGTAAAGTACTCAGTTACTTCACCTGTGCTTGAACTCATCTAGTTGAAACCCCTGGGTTGTATCCACCTCCCTGGGTGGCGACATTAACTTGCTCTTGTCTCTGAGATTTAGGAAGAAAGATGGGTTGAGTAGTAAAGAATGCTTAAAATGAAGGCTTGAATTGCCTTGGTGGTGTTTGTGCGAATGAGTTTCACCTTTGATTTACAACTGTGTCTTACATTCTAGGTAAAACTGCCATTTAATGCACAAAGGATTATCTCGCTTTCCAGAAATGACTTCCAGTCGTTTCTGAAAATGCATAAATTAACTCCTGAACAACTGGACTGCATTCATGATATCCGAAGACGAAGTAAAAACAGGATTGCAGCACAGCGGTGTCGTAAGAGAAAACTTGACTGCATACAAAATCTTGAATCTGAAATTGAAAAACTGGTATGTATAAATATTCATTACTGTTGACTTGAGTCTTTCTCTAAACATCTTGACCGGACATTTGGCAGTAGTTTCAGCATGAGGTGGCTTACTGCTTTGTCCCCGCAAGTTCAGAGTTTATCCATCTTAGATGACTCCTGGATAGCAGTTGTAGGTTTTCTGTGTTTTTACTCTAAACTACACATATTTTCCTTCTGTGGCCTTGTTTCCATTCAAGTAGAAGTGCATCGGAGCGTAATTTTTGGTGGATGGTGTTTTGAAGCCCATCAGAATTAAGCATTGAACTTAATTGTACAGGACGATTCCCACACCATCGTTCCAGTCCAAGTTTTCTACCACTTTCCCCTTTCTTTGTGCTTTTGTTCTTCAGCTCATGATATTGCTCATGATCAAGTTTACAGTTACGCAATTGTTAATTGTGTAAGTATTTTTCTTGTAACATATTAGCGTGGGCTGGTGAACTGTTTCCTGAGTCTTGAATCTTACAAATGAGACCATTGCAGAAAGGCGGAACATAGAGCAGAACTCAGGAAGCTGCTTGCAGTTGTATCAAGATTGTAGCTGAGGAATTAATGCATCCAGATTTATCTGCAACCATCTGTTAATATAATATCTCCTTCTTAAAAGGCAATAAAAAGATAAACATGTAATTTAAGAGAAATGTGGATAATCTGAAGTTCTCCTGGCAAGAAAATGATCGAGTGTGGCTTTTTTCTGGTCTTTTTCTGACCCTCTCATCTCAGTTTCAAAGTTGATGTACTATGTATGGTAACTAAATAGTTCAGTTGTTTAGGGTTACTGTACTCTTATAGAGCATTTTAGACTTTATGTACATGAATTTGGTATTTGTGTCAGCTAGGAACATACACAGTCATGTTGCACCTTTTTCCTTATGACTTCAGAGTGAAATGGAATATAAAATGAGAGCAAAGTGCCATGGGCTAGAAACCTATTTTCCTGCAGTGGTCCATTATCATCTTTCACTACATGCATTTCTACTTCTGCATCAAAGGAAACAGACTTTGAAGGAAGGCTGCAGTGCCATACAGCCCTGTTGAGCTGACAGAGCAATTCATTCAGCGTACTGAATTTGACAAAGCTACTCTGGTAGGCAGGGAAATAAGTTGATCGTGTTAGTTACGTTATTCTGGCTGAAGAGAGAAGTTGCGTTTCTGACAGCTCAGAACTTTCTGCCTGTTTTTGTCATCACATTGTCATTTCTGTTTGTTGCATGTCTTTGTCAATATTGTGCAACGCTTGGGGAGAATAAAAATTAAGAGATTCATCTGCAAGATATAGATGAGTAAGTGACTGACAGTCATGGTATAGTATCCTTTCTGTGCACATGCACTAGAACAGGCTGTATGTCTGCTGTCTGACAGATATCACTGTGCAAGGTCTAGACAATGAGTGTTGAGAATTGTGAGGTGAGGTCTGAGTTATAAATCATGCTCTAGGCACAAATGTGTTCCAGTTTTTTATTTTCTTCCAACTGTGCGAGTTTCTTCAGAACTTCCTGAAGAGACCTTGTTTGGAGCTGTTGAGCATGTCTGACAGCAGCTGCTGTTATGCACCATCAAACCTGTGTAAGTCGTGCACAAATGCAGAAACTTTTAAGATCTGCCTAGGCCTAGTTTCCAGGTGGGTGGAAGAAAGAGGCATCTGTGAAAGGCATTGTGTGATACATCCAGGTTACTTCATGCATGAGGACTCCTGCCTTGTTCCTGCTTCTCTGGGTCCATCGTGTGTCTCAGACCTATTGATCTTTTGATGGTATCCTCATGATATCCTCTGAAATGTGGCTTTGAGAGAGGATAATACAGTGCAGCTCTAGTTAGAAAACAAATAGATAATACTCTTTACTGTAGCCTGTTAGAAAATACCATTTGGTTAAATTACTTATCTTGGCTTCCAGTATGTGCAGCATGTTGCCTTTTGTTAATTTCCATTAATTGTTGCTTACAAGATTTTTGTTCTCTCAGGTTAGAAGATTGTATTTGTGATACCTTTCTTGGGAAAGTCCTGTATCTGGAATACACTAACTCCTTGAATGGCTGAATAGAAGATGGAGACTGACTGGTTAGGGAGTAGTGTTCCTGAGGAGGACCCTGAGGGTCTAGGCAGAAAGCAAGCTGAGCGTGGGTCAGCAGCAGGTCCAGGCTGGAAAAAAAGGCCATCAGTATCCTGGGCTGTATGAACAGGAGCACAGCCAGTGGTTTGAGGGTAATGATTATACTTCTATACTTGGCACATGTAAGACTGAATCCAGTTTTGACTCCTTTCAGTGCCAGAAGTACATTGACAAACTGGAGCAAGGTTAGGAGGAGCCCACCAGGACAGTCAGGCTCACGTACCTCTCCTATGATGGTGAGAGGCAGAGAAAACAGGGCTTCTGCTTGGAGAAGAGATGGCTGTGGGAAGACATAAAAGCCACCTGCCCAAGTCTGTGGAGAAGTCCTTGAGATCATGTAGCCACTGGGAGTGGAACATCTTCAACTTCCCATGGGGTAGTACTTCACAGCAGGAGAACAAGAGATGTCATAAATTAAAATGGGGGAGTTTCAACTAGGTATAAGGAAATGCTTTTTTCCAATGGGGACAGGCAGGTAGTGGAGCAGGTTACCCAGAAAGGCTCTGCAGGGTCTGCCTTTGGGGGTTTTCATGACAGGACTGATCAAACCCCTGAACAGCCTGATCTTATCCAGAGCTCTGGTTTGAACAGGAGGTTGGACTAAAGACATCCTGAGGTACCTCCCCACCCAAGTGATTCTGTAAAATTTAAAGTCTCATGTTAAGCTTTTCTTAATTGAAGAAAAATACTGTTCAGTACTGAATCTGTTATCAGGGAGAACTAAGTTAGGTCATTTTTCTTGATCTTCTGTGTTGATAATGTAATTTTTGACTCCTGTGTAGTCTTTGCTTATTGATTTATTTATTGTGTTCTTATTTTCACTGATGTTCCATATTTGAAAATACATACGAGCCACTCAGGGAGAGGTTGGCTTGTTAGAAACACTTTTTCAGAGCACCTTTATGTATTCACATTCATTGCGCTTCCTCGCGTCAAAACTTTAAAATTAGGGTATTTGTGGGGGGGAGCAGGGCAGGAACAACTGACCTCAGAAAGCACTACTTCCCTGGAGATTCTGTAGCTCAGGAGAAGGATGTATCAGTGAGTGATGCACTATAAGCTGTGATCCACGAAATGTCATTGACATCTTGTTATGCATACTATAGCAGGGAGAGGAAGAAAGTGTGTGAACTAAATAGATTCTTCACCAGAAGAATTAAAATAGCTCTGGGTTTGAGAATGACAATGACCTCCAAACTGGTCTTACTTCGCAGATTCAGTGTAAAGCCACTGAAATAAACCAGTAGTACTTGAATGTATTCATCTGTCAGCAACTTCAGATGGGGGCCGGGAATTCACACTGGAATAACTATTTCTGAATGTTGTGGTTTGTGTTAAACAGCAATCCAGAAAATTTCATCAGTCCATAATGCCCAGCTGAGTGCCTCTACGTATCCAGAATGTACATAAAGTGGTTTCAGCTTAGGAGATCTGGCGATGACTGCTCCCAGTATGCTGACGTAGTAGAACTTCCCAATCAGAAACAACTGGCAACAGCAGCTTCTTTTGCAAAATGCCCCTTAAAGTTAGCCAGTTCTTTTAAAAAGAAGTTGTAGAGGTTACAATAGGAGTTCCTGCTGCAAAAGGGAATGGGAGAAGAACTGAAAATAATTAGACTTTTCTAGTTATATTGACATTACCATATTGATAGCACACAGTCCCTGTGATTAAAATTTATTTCTTCAAAATGCTTACAGCTTTGTATATCTTTAGAACTTTGCCTGTTAATTAAGTACAGAACTCAAGAACTCAAAATGAGTGGCTTGTTTGATATCGGGGATTTTGCACACACACACACACCCCCTTTTTTTTTTTTTTTTTTTTTTTTCAAACTGCTTAAGTCTCACTGTTTCTGCAACATGCAAAACTGGTTTGATTTACTCACTATCAATTTATTTTTATGCTTCTGTATNTTTTTTTTTTTTTTTTTTTCCCCTGGATGGTGCTTGTTTCCGTCATTAGAGCAGCCCCTCAGTTATTCATGTCCTTTCATTTTCAGCCAGTTTTGTCATAAGTCTCACAAAAATTCATGATGCTGAAGTAAAGCCCTCAAAAAAGAAAGCTAATTTTCAATGAGTGGCACTTCTTTTTCTGTTTGATGTTAATTAGTTTGGAAAATCCTGTTGCTTTATGTAGGTAGATTGTACGCTCTTCAGAGCAAGGCCAGTCTTACTTCACGTCTGAGCAGTACCTGCCACTCTTAAGCATGTTTGCTGTGTAAATAAAACTCAATCATTCTGCTGGTATTTTCCTGTTGTAATAGTAGGTTATTTACCTGGTGGCATCTCTGTTCTTGTCTCTTCAGTTCACTAATCTATCACTGTCACTCTAAATTCTTTAACTTCCAGTCAGTGCCTTGAAACAAACTAGATTGCTGCATTTTCAGAGAAAGTTTTTTGTTTTCCATTTTATCGTGTTTTATTTCTTTAATTTTCCTGTATCGTGTATTTACTTCTAGATACTTCCTTTATCTTTTACTTATTTCAGAAACTTCCTACCTCCGTTGTTTGTTCTACAGAGCGCTTGGCACTTAAGAACTTAATTTATTTTCCTCTAGCGGAGTGGCATCAGTAGTGAAAATGTGATGTCTGTTTTTTGATGTTTAACTTTTAAAACATAAATATGAAGTCTGCTCTTCTTAATCTTTTGTTGACCCAGTGGCAATGGTTTATACACTATGGTGTTGAATGAGTGTTTCAAGAATATTTATAGTAAGTACAGCTAGGTTTCGTTTATTAAATAAATACAAATTACTGGTTTGGCTGCCAGCCTGAGTTCTGAAAAAGCCATATGTCTGAAAAATCACTTCAAATATCCCAGTTGACTATTCAAGAGAGGTTAGGATTGTCTCTTTCATAGGCATTTGATTGTGTCAGTGTTTGCCTTCTTATTGCCAAATTACTCGTGTTTCACCAGACCAGATTATTTAGTTTTGCTTTAACCTTGCTAGGAACGTAATAACTATAGGTTTTGTGTGTGATGCAGACTAAAAGGCTGTTTTTCTTCTTGCAGCAAAATGAGAAGGAGAACTTGCTGAAGGAAAGAAACCACATTTTGTCAACTCTGGGTGAGACAAAGCAGAATCTGACTGGACTCTGCCAGCAAGTGTGTAAGGAAGCAGCCTTGAGTCACGAGCAAATACAAATACTTGCAAAATATTCTTCCTCAGATTGTCCTCTTTCATTTCTATTCCTGGAGAGAGAACGAACAGCTCCATCTGATAGTGAGCTTGCGATACCAGCAAGTGTAGAATTAGCAGATGGTCTTCCAGGTGTTACATCTACAAATGAGCAGAGTTCTTGTTATCAGTGTGTGAAAAGCGTGTGTGATGCAACATACGATCAAGTACAAGAACTGCATCCAGTTTCTGGAAGAACAATAGAGAAAACGTCACTTGTGGAACAGTGTGGACAGAGCAGTGGTATCACAGACTTCTGTCAGCAAATGACTGACAAATGCACTACAGATGAGTGAACCTATTCTTTTCCTCTTGCCAGCCTCTCAACATTGTAACTAAAAGCGAGATTAAGCATTATTGTAAAGTACCTTCCTAAGTGAAAGAAAAGATGAAACTTTATCTTTTGAAACTACATTGACAGTTACATGGTTGTCGTGTTACTTGGCAAGCTCCAGGTTTGCTCTGTGTAGTTCTAGAGTGGAAAACGTATGTGTCAGCCTTGAAGCCTTTTCTCTGTGGTGATGCCAAGGAGAGTTCAGGGAAGTTGTTGGAAAGTATAAACTCTGTGCACAGACGTTTATTTGTGCGGAAGCTTTCATACAGGTATAGAGCAGCCTTTACTCTGATTCATGCCACAGTATCTAATGCCACTCTGCATCTCAGAAAAAGCCTCCTAACAGATGTTTATGCACAGTGACTTCTGGAATTCTTATCTCCTTAAGATTTCTTTTTTTTTTTTTCTCCTGGTAGACAGACCTTGAGAAGCGTATATAGCTCTGTAAATGTTTATTTTGTAGATGAGTTAGGATAACATGACAGTATGAGGAGATCCTGGCAAGCGTGCTCTGGAACAGCTCATTGCTTCCTGCTGTTCCCATCCCTGTGCCAGAGCCAGTTTTTATTGAATATATGCCTTTGCCTTAGCTCTCCAGTGTGTAGTTAAGACAACTGGAACAGCAGAGGTGCTGCAGCCTACTGCTCTCGTCTCTAAATTTTGAGGAAAGAATCATAATGTACTGGGAAAGGCCAAAGTTTGGAACTGATGCAGTTCTTCAATTAGCATGCGTTTGATCTTCTGGTATCTGAGTCCCATATGCTTGCTAAAATTCATTGCTGTATTGTGACTTACTGTCCTGGCACCTTCAAGCTTGCTACTGTTTGTGATAAGTTGGAGTCAAAATATTGTGAAAGTTTAAGGACAGATTCTTTTGTTTTGTTTTGTTTTTTTTAAAGATATTCAGGCACCAAATTCTTCATCTTCAGTGCCTCGTAGCCTAAGGAAGTGTACCAAATGTACAAATGTTCTCTGATCACTGGGACCAGTAAAGATCTATTTCAGAATTTTAGTCTTCAGGATACTTCTACGGCTAAACCTGTAGTACACTTTCAATGGCTTGTGCTGTAAGTATAAACATACAGAAAGTATAATAAGGAAATGAGCTGGAGAGATTTCCTTTACTTTGCAAAGCAGAACTTCAGTCACTAAAAGTTATCACTATTTCTTAGATATTTACATGGCAGTAGATGCATATTGTGTACCAACGATGCTTTGTTATTTCCATGTTATTCTCACACCAGAACTAAGTATTGAACCTCACCACAGAAAACTTTTGGTTTTGCTGGTTTACAAAACATGAAGAATCTTGTACAAGCCAGTGGAATTCTTCATTTCCTACCTCAGAATGTATATTAGCTTTTTGTGTCATTTGTGTGCATGTACAGTAGGCAGCAACTAAGCGAAGGACTATTGTAAATACTGCTTTATGGTTTTTTCTTGCAGTAAAACAAAATTTGGTTTTGGCAAGACTCTTTTTTCCCTTCTCCCACCCCTTATAGGTAACATAGCATTAATAAATATGTTAAGACTATTAAGCCACTTATTTAAAACAAAAATTAAAAATTTGACAGATTTCAAGAGTACTTCTCATAACCAGCACGTAATACAAGTGACTACACTACCTCACCTATGGGACTGAAAGTTGATTTAAATCTCTAGTGATATCCTTGGATTTTCCTCATACATCATTACTGGTTTTTAAGGGAAAAATTCATGTTAACGGAGCATAGCTTGTATAAATCACAGTGCTTGCAGTACCTGAAATTCAGAAATAAATACTATATGGCAGACGTCATGAGAGTTCTACTACTTTGGATATATTTTCAGATTATTCAATCAAAATTCTTTTAAATGATTGCCATTTATGTATGTTGATTTTGTATATCTGTGTTACTCATGAGGCTCTCTGGGTTTTTTCTTCAGCGTCTGTATGTGCCTGGTTAATTTAATCCTGCTTCCCTCCCATGCTCCCACACTGGGCAGCGTTTTGCTCTGAAGTCTCGATTTTATTTAAAAAGGAAACCAACAAGAAACAATAATAATGAAAAAAAAACCCACAAAAAATCCCACAAGACAGAAAGCTCCAAACCTGTCTACTGTCTGTACATGGTATCACCTTTAAAGCTGGTGATATTCCTAAACGACGTGGATAATGACATTAAAGCATTGTCCTAATAGTACACATAGTGTGAAATAGAATTCCTCGGGTTAAATTTTTATTTGGAGCATATATAGAGAGAATGACTGGCTGGGAAGGTAAACATATCCAGTGGCCTAAATTCCTGACACACTTGGCTATGGATGTTGGAAAACAAGGTCAGTGGTTACCAAGTTCATAGGCTGGAGTATCCACCAAAAAGTTGTGTTCCACTGCTGCAGTCTGGTGATCAGCCAGGGTCTGAATTCCACACCCAGCAAACAGTGCTTCCAGTGCAGAGATCACAGCTGTCATTGACAGATGATAACCCTCACGACGTGTTTTTAAACCTATGATGAGCTTGATGAAGTTTGAGGGTAGGCTTTGGCCTAACCGGCTGCATCTAAGTAATTTTTAAAATATTTATTTAATACAGTAGACCTACAAGTTGCATGTTGACTTCTATAGCCTATATCATCAACTTGCAAAAGTTAAGAATGAATGACAATTTTATGATACAGAATTCTCAGGTAAATGTTTTGGAGTTTTGTTTGGTTTGGGTTTGGTTTGTTGTTTTTTTTCCAGTAAAGAAATACTCGATTTTGAAATTGTAAAATACTTTGTTAGAGCATGTTTTAAAATACTTCGGACAGACTATCTTAAAGCCATAAGAGTATGATGGCATACAGATTGTAAAATAAACAGATAATTACAACAGTTGATTTTGTATCTTTCATAATTCAATATTTTCTAAGACTACAATAAAAACCACTATACTTTCTACAAAGGCTTTTCTTTTTTGTACAAATCTTTTGCAGTGTAAGTCTTTACTGGTGCGTTACTCACTTGCATAGAAGTACTAAAACATTTCTGAAAACAGTAGCAAAGTGCTCTATATAGTTTATAAGTTCTAGAATAATACACACAGCAGCAAATATTACTGAGTTGGAATAAATCTCCTGTAAGTTTACTTAACTTTTTTTGTGTCCTGTTCTGTTTGAGTGGGTTTCCTTTTCTGGGGAACTTTTGATGTGAGGTGTTTTTTTTTTAAAGTTATTTTAAGGGACAGAAGAAGTAAATGGCTCATTAATGGGCTTTTCCAGGTTTGTTGGGTCTTGAAACAACGTGAAGGTGATTACGTGCGCAGTATAGATCTGTGCATGGGATGGAGGTTTACCACGGGGGAGGTTGTAATGATACGTGTATTTACTAAGCTGCTCAAGAAGTATCTGTGCAGTTGTCGATCTGTTGGGTTCTGTTAATCAGAAGGATTGCGGGGAAAAAAAACCCCATAATCCTTTGAGAAACTGCATTTATCTTAGTCTTCTTTTGTACCTTCTGAACAGTAAACCCTATTACTGGATCAACCTCTCTGTGTTGCATTTTGCCTTGCTCTGGAAGTGGTTTATTAGAAGTTTTCCGTGGTTTAAAGCTTTTTGTACCGTGTGAGTTTGACACTTTCAAGTCCACAATTGCTCGAATCCCACCAGCAGACCCTTCGTTAAGAGTTAAAACAGTCTTTTGGGGAAATGCTGGGAAACAAGGTGACTGACTGTAAGATTCAACTTACAGCTTCTAATTGCTGAGGCAGTAAAAGCTGTCATCTTCTCTAGGATGGTTTTGTCCGTGGAATTTGTAGTCACTTGGATTTAGTTAGTGTGTTGTGCACTTCATGACTTTAAGAACCAAGGCGTTAGCGTGGTTCCTCGTGAGGGAAACATAAAATCTTGACGCAGGAGTCTGTGATACGTTTGAAACTCCTCTTAATACTCAGCAAGAAACAATGGTAATGAAAGCTTAGAGGTAGATACACCAAAAATACTGACATCTTGGCCTTCTAATTTTGGAATGTTAGGAAATCAGTCAGGAAACTGACCCGGAGGTCAGTTTTTCAGTAGCAAAAAGTGCACAAATTGCATGAAGTCTTAAATGATTACTAGATCCTGTCAAAACCTGTTGACACTTTTCATCTATATCCTGACTTTTCTAGTACATCTATAGATATATAGAAAGCTGGAAGCTTTTTACTAGCTTTTTACTACTGGAAAAACCTTCTCACCAGCTTACAGGGGAAGGAAACCACTACATGCACACAATACTTTTATCTGATAACTGCAGCTTAAAACTATCTGCAAGCAAATACTCAGCTTCTAGTAAAGTTTATGAACGCAACCTCAAGGTTTCGTAGTGAATATTGACCGTGCAATGTGGGTTTTGACACTGACAGAATGAAATACTGTTTCAGCTGTCCTGCTCCTCCGTTTCCTCTCAAAACCAGATCCAAATGCCATCAGGAGAATGATGACAGCCCTTAAAATCCTAAAGGTTAAAGAACACTCCAGGTACTCAATGAGCTGTGTTAACCTAACTGTCCAGCAGATACTAGCATTTCTAATCAGTTCAAGGAAACCAGCAGTATTTTTCTTTTTATGTATTTACTGCTCAGTATGCTACCTGCTAAAACCATGGTAGAATTTTTCACAATTTTCACTTTTTTAAAACTCAGATTTCTGTATGTAATTTTGTGAAGACTGCCTTTGAGAACTGAAGAATTTTCATGCCTGAATAATTTGGGATGCAAAGATTTTATTTCTATAACTTCTTTTTTTTCTTCCAAGCTGCTAATACCTGCCTTGAAATTAAGGAATTAAGGACCAGTGCGGACCTTACGTGTGTAACACAGATTCCCAAATCTCTATTTCATACAGATAACTTGTTTTTCAAGAGTTCTAAGGTACTTTTGCTTTCTCTTTTATTTGTGCCCGTGATGCAAGCAGATGATTTTTTGATCTAAAATATTGATTGATTTGGGATGGGGGTGGTGAGGAGGCGGGCAGCCAACTAGGACAAAGTCCAACCTGGGACTCCTTACGGAGCTCTTGGTGATGTTTTAAATAAGGCCTTGAGTCTTGCTTACTGGGTGAGAGTGCTAGCACCCAAATGCGTCTGCGTGTCCCTCTCCATCACTCTTCTTTTGAGAAACCCGGATCGTTTCTGTTCCGCAAATGCTACCCATCCGGTGGCTGCTCTTGCAATGTGGCCTGCGCGGTCTATATTCTTCTTCTAACCATAGATGGCAGCATGAGACTTCGTACTGCCTCCAGCAGTCCTCCTCAAAATGAGAACTAAATCAACGTTTGTTGGTTTTAATAAAACCCCAAATGTAGCGGAAAAGTGAATTTAAATTATTTAAATAAAAAAATATATATTAGAAGATAAACTTCAATACCTAGCTTTTCAACCTGCAAATTACGTTTAACACCTTATTAATTTTGACAGATCAGCGATGCAAATGCAGCATGCTAATTACTGATGTTGCTACGTTGCATTCAGGTGTGAATTCCCAAAGCATACTTTCTGCCTGTAACTTTTCAGCCTTGAGGTATATCGTATCTTATGGACTTGAATTCAAGACAGAAATGAGCACAACAGTAACAACAACAACAAAAATTAAAGTATTTCCTGCTGCTTTCTGCATTGTGAATATACCTAAGTTGGAGAAGTATATTGAAGTTGCCTCAAGAGCTGGCCTAACAGTGTTTCAGTACCTTTTAAAGATTACGTGTTCAAGGAGCTTACATTACTTATTTTCTGAAAGAGAAGAGTTTTTAAAATTCTATGCTAACACAGGGCCTTTTAAATATAAATAGGGACAGAAATAGTTTATGGTTTAAAAATCGAGCTACTGTTTTCTAAATCATACAACTTTTCCTTTAGAGACTTAATTTAATAGCATCTCTAGTTTGTGGTCAAGAAATTAAGATCTTGCCAGTTTGTGCACAAGATATTGGGAGGTAATTTCCACAAATTAAATTGAGGGTGATCCTGTTCTCTCTTTCTCCCTTCTTGATGGACTCTTCTTTCCTGCCTAAAGAATAAAAATGCTGTTTTCAAACAAGCAAAGGGTACCAGGTAATGCCAAGTATTTGGTATAAACAAACGGAATAAACCAAGCTGTGGAAGAAGAGATTTGTTTTTACACAACATCAGCTGCAGCTCCCAGTTGCTGCTGTGCACCACTGCTCTGCAAGAAAGAAGGAAGGAGAAAGAGTTACTGGAGAGAATTAAAAGTAAGCATCTGTTTTATTTTGCTAGGAGACTATGGTAGTATCATTCACGTTGATGTCAGTATACTAGATTCAGCCTAAGAGTGTATATTAAAGAAAAATGAAGAAGTACCAAGCTGACATTTCAGTTGTAGGCTGAAGCTTTGTGAAGTCCTTAATTGCTTATATAGATTCAAATACTTGAAAACTCAGTAATGTGCGGATGCTAACAGTAAATTCTCCTGTATCCTTTTTTCCCCTCATCAGCTGAAAAATACCCGAACTTGTTGGTTGATATTATGGTAGAAAATTTTGCTATATGCATATTACCAAAAATAGTTATTTTTTATATAGCTCTTCCTGTAGACCCAGTAATAGAGGTGCTTTTAGGGATATTAACTTGCTTGAAAAAGGACAAGATAAACAGGAAAACAGCTATTTGTTTCAACAATATGTAGAAAAGTGTTTGGTTTTGATGTATTAAAATGATGACGTTGTAAGCAGAAATATGCAGATATCATAAAAAAAATTTCCATATTTCAAAGCCAATGTATTCCCCTATTACTTTATAGTTATGGGGAATTTCCACATCAAATGCTTTTTCTTAGTAATGGAAAATGACCTGTGTACAATTCCCATCTCAAAAATAGCTTAAAAACAATCCTTTATTTGAGCTGTCAAAAATTACTTCTGCCCCATTTGAAAATCGAACGGTTATGCTTCAGCCCAGAGAGTATATTTAACACTGGACTATAAAACTCTGGCAATACAGCCTGAAACATTGATGAAACCAGGCAATAAAACAAGACAGCACATTAATCCTTCTTTACTCTTTTCCTGTTGTGTTGATCTGAAGATGATCTGGTATCTGATCCCAGAAATATTCTTTGATGGCTGGGATACCCTGTGGAGCTCTTAATGGGGAAGAAATAAACTGGGGGGAGGAAATGCTGCAACCGGGGCCCTTACCACACAAGATGTTCCAGTGCTTTCAGAGATAACTCTTATGGCTGAAACTTGGCTTGCAGGCTCACAAATTTAGGAAATCTATCAATTGGAAAAAAAAAACCAACAACCAAACCCAAAACCTGTTATGCTGAGAACGCAGCTGCTGTGCATTGTTGGGAGGTTTTGGTTTGGTTTTTTTTTTTTCCCAAAGGAGCTGTGATTTGAGGCTGAGGTTTAGAGATCCAACAGCTGCTGTTTGGGGTTGGCATTTTGGCGTTACAACTTTTTGATGCGATAATTCTTCCAGGGAAAATACCTCAGGGAGAAACACGATCTCACATACCGTTTCGACATCACGTTGTCGAAATTGTTCATTTATAGCTGTCTTCTACAGGTGGCCTATCACTTGAAAATGGCCATGTTTGTGCTGAATGCATTGTTTCTATCTAGGCTAAGTCTATAGCTTGAAAAAGCCATTCTTGAATTTTGTTCTCCCATCAGAAAACAAGTTGCAGCAGCTGGAGACATAATCACTCCAGCTGATGCATTTATGAATGCTTGTAAAAATACTTTAAAAGTAAAATTGTTCATAAGAAATGGCAGTTTTAATTTTCTCTTTACATCTCAAGTCAGACTGAGCAATGGTGATGAATAAGTTTGATGTCCCTCGATACCACATCCTTGATGTTCAGAAACACTGATGGGATACTGACAGAAGTTGTCTAGATCACAGACGTTGGTTCAGTGTTGTTACCTAATGAAGGAAGATAAAAAAAACTTTTTGCACAAGCTTCCAGGTTTTGTAATGTCCTTTTTGCTTTTCTATTCCTCCCAATTGGCAACTAGTCGTATAAAAGAAAAATCCTAATCCTGTGTGTGCTGCAGGACCATCATCCTGCAGCAGCACCAATCAAGTCTATGAATTAATAAGGTCCAAGACCATACTCTCCTTCCTGTTCACTAGAATGTGATTTATGATTTATTTTTTTTTAATCAGAAAAACATTGTGCAAGACTGAAGGGAAGTCTTGTGCTTTTGCTGATTTTCTTCTGCTATATTTATCCACTTTAAATCTTATTTTGGGCAATTTAGGAAGTAAAACACATGAAAAAGTGATGTAATATTAGTCATGACTCCTCCGACAGTTATTTAAAGTGACGGCTTAATTTCTGCTTTTTATGACTGTAACCCTAAGCTGTAAATTAGACTAGGTATAGTAAATCCTTATTTTTTACTGATCATCAAAGTAAGAGGATTTTTTTGTGTATTCCATTATTCCCACTGTCTTCCACATTAGCACTGACCTGTCAAGGATCCAAATGGATAAACTACTGGGGCAGGGCAGATTGCATGTGTAGGTCAAGAGCTACAGCTTCAGTATCCCCAGCCTTCATCTCCTTCACAGATAATCTGAAGCAGGGAAACCAGCAGTGATCACTGATGTGACCAAAATTCATGGGCTGCTCTGAAATCCCTGAGGCCATATCTGCTCCATAATGGCATGGAGTTGTCACCTCTCATCTGGTCCCCTGGTGCACGCATGGTATGGGTTTCAGCTCTCTTCTGTAGGAGGATGCTAGCACGAAAATCACAAATTCAGGTAGCTTTCTTCAGTTCTGCACTGAGGCTTGAACTGTCTCATGGCTAAGCAGTGTCATGTGGCTGCAATGTCAGTGGATCTGGCAGGAGGGCACAAAACAAGTAGTTTATAACAAGGCTTCATTACAAAATAGCAAAGGAAGTATTAATACAAACTGAAGCATCTTGCTAAATGGCAAGGATTCCTCTTGTTGAGATACACTGCATGAACTAGGGCTAGCTTGAAAAGCTCAGTGGATATGCTTTCGAACTCTGTGCTCTTCCAGGGGTGAAGAATCTCAGAGGAATAGGGCTGTGGGAACAGTTATTGCAATAAGCAGGTTGATTGCTGCACGGAAATATCCCTATCTGACTAGGTGCATAGAAAACTCTAAGGTAAAATACCCGTGGTTGTGATTAGTTTTGCTACTGGCATCAGTGATTCTGGCAGAGGAGTTTGGTTGCCTAAAGACAGGTGTTCCATACCATTTCAGGCATGTGGATTTCCCATTTGTTGTATCTGTTAGGCTCATGTGATGTCTTATGTACTTGATGGCACTGACTATTATACTTGAAGGGGAGACATGATTAAAGGAAGGGTTGTTATGGCACTGGACATCAAACACCCTTTAGACATTTCAATGGAAAGCCACTAGTCAACCTCACTAGCAAAATTGGAAAAGATAACTTTAAATGATAGTACTGAAAGCTTTGACAGCCCTCTAGTTTTGCTCAGGGAAGGCTGAAAGTGGAGGTAGGTAATATAGTTTAAGGGCTTGGTGGTGGATTTTCTCAGAGGACTTATCATTCCAGGAATCAGATTAACTTGGGCAATGGAAATCTCAGACATTTTAAAGCACTGGCCAATAAAACATCTTTTATGTATTAAAAGAAAGCCAATAGCTCACAAAGCATTACTGGGAATTATCATACTGTTGAAAAGGGCAGAAAACCATATTGTAGTCAGAAGAATCAAAACTAGTTTGTTTTGAGGGGAAAAAAGAATTCTTAATTCAGGAAAAATGAATCAGAAAATGACGTTGAAATTAGGGAAATCTACAAATCGCCGAAAGGAAGTACTTCTTGTGTTGTATGCTTTGACATGGACAATTTTGGTATTGCATTTTAAAGGCTGTTGTAAGGCTAGCTTTAAAACCAGACTTTTTGCCTATCCAGATGGTGAGCTTGGAAGCGGGCCTTAGTAGCTACCGAATGGTGCCTTCTATAACGCTTTCATCCACAGGTCTGATAAGTTAATACACCCATAGCTCAGCATCAGGATAAGTGGAATTGATGCACACATCCAGCCAGCCTGTAGGCATCTGTGTTAGTTGGATGAGGGGAGTGGATCAGAAGTCTGCTGAGCTTCTAGTCACCCTGTGACTGTTCATCAAGAGCCTTCTTGGCATAGTTAGAAAGACCAAAAGAAAATCTGAAAAATCATAGGGAGATGCTTCGTTTAGTTAAAGCTTTATTTATTATAATAACTCCAGGCATCAAATATTTTGAGGGTGTTAGACAATGGGATAAAACATAATGTGAAGAGCAGATTAAGTCTCTGGGTTTTATATTTCTCAGACATTCTTCAAATAAATCTACAGTGAATTGAATGCTTAATAAGTAGAGTCTTCTTCCAATTGTGGATTTTGGATAGCAGGTTACTGTTACTAGTTGTATGCGTTTCAAATGTTAGCAAATGGATTTTAACAACAATGTGGTGGAATCAGTAAATATTAGCCCCATTGTACATATTGATAAACTAAGCCTATAAACCGTCTGATTCAGTTCTTGAGGCTGCCCTAGCGTCCAGACAGTGCTCCTATGTTTAATATACCTTAAAGATTGTCAGCTGGGCCTAGAATCTGTGCTGAAGCCCTAAGTTTGACCCTCACCATCCCTATCTACAATTTTGATTTTGAGCATAGCAAGTCTGTGGGGAGTAATCCCACAATTCAATTCTTGACTTCCTCCTACTACTACTCTATGTTGGCTGAGCACAGCATCATGTCTAGAGGAAGAAAAAAAATACAAAAAACCCCATTATTATAAATTTGCTCTATTTTAATACAGGCTTGCAGATAAGAAATTGAGAGAAGGAGAGTTCCTGCAGTTTGAAATTACTTTAGTCCAACTGTAAATATCACAGAAAGTCTAATTCAAAGACTTATTTGGTTTGATGTTAAAAGGGAATGGAGCAAAGATAATGTTTTCTCAACTTTTCCTTCCTCCTCTTTGCAAAACCTACTTAGTAAGGTAAGATTCCCAAGAACAAGAGCCAGTTGTAAGTGCAGATACAGCCACAGTCAAGAATAATCACCAAGTATTGAATATGCTTGTAATAGTAGAATTTGAATTCAAGAAAATGCCTTGGTTTGGAAGCTGAAGGTGAAAGACCCTTGCCAATTCTGCTGAGGAGAGGAAGGGAGTGACTGGTGTCAGGCTGATTACTTGATGGCTCAGCACTTTCATTTCTTCATCAAGTTGCTGGTGACCAGTCTGTTGTGCTTGAGTATACTGCAGAAATTGCATGTGTTTGCCTCAATTTGTGTATGTGCAGCCACTGATTTATAATTTTTTTAAATAATATTGTATTTTGTGTAAGGATAATGATGCTGAGAAACATTACTAAAATTTTACATGAGCAGGCATACTTTTTATCTGAATTAGGGAAAAAAGCAATAGAATCAATAAAACATCCAAACAGCTAATAATAATAACCTTTTAATACCAGCTGTTGTTTACTCCTATTTGTGACTGCCTGATCGCATGATGATTTACTGACTTCACTGATAATGTTTCCAGAAATCACAAGAAGCATGTGAGAACACTTCTGCATATTTACAGAACACTTCAACTTCTTCAGTTCTCACGGAGTCAAACATCAGTTGTAACTTCCAAAAAGCTGAATGACCAACTTCTGTTTTGCTGAAGTCTTTTTCCATTCCAATATAAAACTTGAGTGATAAAGATCTTCCTTGTTATTCACACTAGTTTTTCTTGTGCCTTTCTAAGGTCAAGAGATGTGATAGGAGACACTACAAGAAAAAAAGTCTTACCGTTTTAGTCAAAGTAACAGACCTCTTATTAAATATGTAAGAGGTGGAGAAAGTTCTTACCTGTTTTGGTCAGAGCTGTTTCTAAAAAGATTCTTAATGCTGAGGTATCTTCTTCAAGGGAGGGAGGAAGATCTCATTTTAGTCCTTGGATTATGTGAATATCATTTACATGTACTGTAAATGTACTACACAAAAGTAATGACATCAGAAGAACATACTGGAAATGTTCTCTTTATTCACTTAGGATTTTTTTTTCCTGTGTTTATTTGCTGGTCTGTATGGAAAATGTCTTTTTCCTTTTGACCTTTCTCCACTCGTCTAAATAAAACCCCAAATATATTTTGTTATACTCTCCTGCTGTATGTGCTCTCTAAGGAAACAATCCAGATTAAGAAAAGTTTAATTCTAACTCAATGGCATCCAGTTGAAAATAATTGAAAACTCTTACTGAAATTCAGGAAATTACTTTTCCATAGACTTTTCCTCTATTTAAGTAACTTGAATAATTCAGGAACAGATAAACTAAGATAACCACCACTATCAATGGCGTAAAATAAAGTGCTTCCAGGACTATGATGGAAAGTGCAAGGAAGTTAAAATGAATTGTGAAATCAAGATTGTTCTTCTCCTAATGTGGCTGATTAAGATTTTCATGACATTAAATTACTTCAGTGCTTTCACATGCAGTGAAAATCAGCAACAGTTTTGTCAGGCAACTCAGACACATGGAGATTTCTATACAAGACAAGGAACTCGATGTATGCAGAATACGTGAAGTTTGCAAAAGATGAGAGGTGACTTTCCCTTTTATCCCAGAACTCTCTTGCAATTAGCAATGCCTGCTTTTGGACTAATTAAATCACCCATACCGTAATGGTCCTTCTCTTCATGCTAAGTCTGAGACAAAACCCTGGAGTGGGGCCGTGTTGCTGTGGCAGTGAGGCAAATTTCTAGATTGGTCACAGAAAAGAGCAGCCTGGTGGCCTGGGAAGCCTCTAGACCACTGCTCCAAGGACCTGGATCCAGGGTCTCTACTCTGCCTCTTCAAATAGAGACACTAGAGGTTGCATAGGTGGCCCAGATGGCTAGAAATACCCAGGAAGAGGAAAGGAGATGTTGCTGCAACTTGTGATGCCTTGCATATTTGCTGAAGTGCTGTTTGCTGCTTTAAGTCCACACTATGAGGCCCCTGTAGCTGTGGCCATCTAAAGCACCCTGACTTAATGCCTCCATGATCTCCTTCAAATACTAAATCGGTTTAAAGGGTCGTCTTGGTATCTAAGAGCACCTTAGATACCTGTCTTAAAGGAGCTGCTGTATGCATTTCTCATTTAAAAAAATCTGTCCCTACTGCAAAGAATTCACAATAAAACGAGACACATTTGTTAGAATTATCATCACAGCTTTAGTTTTTATCAGTAATGACAACTCCTAGCTTTGTACAATGCATTTTGTTAACTCAGCCTCATCTTGCATATTGTGTGTCACTAAACCTGAGTAGGCCCAGAATCCTGTAGATGTCTCAGGTGTTCTAGGGGCAGAGGAGATCTGAGAATAGCTCTCCGTCTTCAATGAGGAACCTGGACAAAACAGAATTATTTTTCCCATCACACTGATGATGTTTTAAAAGAAACACATGATAGATATTAATTCTTCACTGAAGAAAGAAAGGGGTTCTAATTCTTCTCTGTCAGAAAATATTTCTGTTCTTTCTCTTTTCTCTTAAGACCTTCCTACAGGTTTGAAATGACTCCCACTTGCTGTTACTGTGAGAAAGAGAAGGAAAAGGGGAAGCAAACAGCTGTCTATTGGAGGCAGGTCAGGGTCCTCTAATCTTCCATTTTATACATACAAGATTAAAGGTCTGCTTTGAGTTTTGATTAAGAATGCAAAGTTAAAAGATTAAATACCAGCAAGCCAAATTAAAGAGGTTTAAGTCAATCTCAGAACTCATCAAAGTACCAAATTTTTAAGCTGTCATTACAACACAGGATTAGTGCAAAGCTTCCCTGAACACTGATTTGATGTCCTTCAGTCAACAATGTTATTTTCCCTGCAGTTTTGTGCTTTCAGCATAAAACCAGCTATTGTCTCGTATTTGGAGCTCATCTCACCTAGACCCTTCTTTGACTTTTTCTTTTTTTATACCCGTGTCCCAGTTAATCTAGGAACCCTACACTGTTTTGTGACCCGCCATTTATACTCCAGCAGCAACATACTGCTCTGTATTATGCACTGACATGAAATGCATTAAAGCTTAGTAAATGTGACTGTTTTAGAAAAAAGGTCTTAGTCACTCGGATAATTATAGGCTATTCCTATGAGTCTCAAGGAGCAAATATGTCCCACTTCCCCCATACATTTCAGCCTACTAATTCTGAAGATCCAGCAAGAAGGAAAACGTAATGAGTAACTAGAACAAGATGAGCCTAATATGGCTGTCACCATCAGGTATCTGAAAATTAATTTTAAAAGTCCATAATTGATGTTTGCATCTTTTTGGAACCATAAATCATTTCAGCTGCAACTACTGAAAATCTGGGATGGGGAGGGGAGAAGTCTGGCGAGTGATTATATCCAGGAATCTGCTAATGCAAATAACTACTTTGGTAATAAATTTTACAAACTGTCATAAATGTTATTTAAAGCTCATGCTGTAATGCATTAAAGTAAATGTTCCCCTGGTTTTCAGTATAATAAATCATGTCCTTTCCAATTTTTATTTATAGAATTTGGAATGTCTCAGCTACATTAAGATTATTCTTTCCAGGATTGTAATCACAAAAGATAACTTAATAACATTACTAAATACTGTACTAGTTAAAACTTAAATTGGACATTATTCCCACTTGTAAGAGAGTGATCTACTGCAAAATTTTCATCTTAAGACTTAGAATTTTTTGCAGGAGTTAAGAACAACAATGCAACTTTTTGAACATTTTAACTTTCCTATATACCTGTGTGGAATGTCTTATCCAAAACATCAAACTTACATGCTAAATGACAACTTTTTTTGAAAAAGGAAAATTAAAATTTTTGTTCTTTATTGAAATAGAGTACTCCATTTGTATATCAATAAGGACTCTTCCCTGTTTGCTTTGTATCTTGTGATCATTTCTGAGTCTGTTGCTTTTATTAAGGAACATTGAAAAATACCGTTACACAAGTTATCTGAACATAATATACGGTTGTCAGTACCTAGTATCTTTCAGAAATATTCTTCAGGATGGTGGAAGACAAGGGAGAAATTCCTAGACTTTGAAAAAGGTTATAATAGTTTTCCGTCATGTTTTTGGAAACTGCCTACTGATCTCATTTGTTTTGGACATGCTGCATACAAGCTGAAAATGCTTTCATTCAGCAAATAAAATTCAAATTAGCTAGTTTTGCTGAAAGAAATTAATATGTGCCTTTTGAGTAAAGATGGGGGGAAATGCATGCAGAAGAACAAGGAGAATCGTGAAGGAGGGAAAACAATTATCGCTTATGAACTTCTTGACATCCTGGTCTTGGCAGACTTGCAGTTACTTTATATCTGAATTTCACTTGTTCATGGTATCACTTACAGGTAATAAAATTGCAGACAAAAAAGGGAACATGAGAATGTGATTTCCAACCCACAACAGTAATGGCAGGTGAGGTATTCATTACAAAACTGAAAATGATATTGGCAAATTAATCTCAGGGGTAGCAGATAAAGATTGGGCAGAATTTGGGTAAATTTATTCATACATCGGTAAAGTTGGGATGCAGCTGACTCCTACCATTTTGTGTGAATTTGCTCCTGCCATATGGTGAAACTTTTATTTTTTTCTTTTTTTCAAAATGTAGAGTGTAGGAACAGTGTTACTGACTGTACATGGGCCCATCTGGCTGTGTGTGCACTTTCTGACAGTGGCTAAATCACTTTGGACACAAACAGAGTGTTGTCCTTCCCCTGTTATTTCCTCCCAGTAATCTGCAGGATATGGGCTTCCGGAGCCCAAGATTGTATTTTAACTTTTCTCTTTAACAGTTTAGCGTTCCATTTAGTTTTTAGAAAATGTGTACAATTGACCTACCCTCCCTCCAGATAATCATTCATTTTATTTTGCTTTTATATCTCCTGCCTGACCAATTCTTCTGATGCCCTTAAGTGTTTGTATTATGAAAAAGGAAGAATAACAGGTTTCTAATTCACATTTTCTGTTTTGTCTCTCTTCATTTTACCTCCTAAGTTCTGTTGTACATCCATTTTAAGCTATGGCGATCGGAACTGCCTGCCTTGTTTAAGATGTGTTTATATATTGATAAAGAATATTTTCTGTTTTATTGTCTATTCCTAATCTTTTCTAACATGCTGTTCATTGTTTTGACCACCACTAAGCACAGATCTGTTTCCAAAAATCTATTTATTATGGTTCTGAATTTTTTTTCTTTAGCGATACACAGCTAGTTTAGAGCTCATTAGTGTGCCCTGGTTAATTAAGGTTGGTTTTCCCTATATGCATCATTGTACTTCAACAACATTGAATTTAGTCTGCCTGTTTTGCCATCCAGCTGTTCAGTCTCCTTCTGCAACTCCATTTGTCCATTTTATCTTTTTACTGAGCTGAATTATTATCATCAGCAATCTTTATCCTACCATTGACTTTCTTTTCCAAATAATTTATGAGTGTGTTAAACACAGAGGTGGTTCCTCTCCCATCTGCAAAGGGACCCATGTGATAGCTTCCCTTATGTCACTTATGGACAACTAAATTTATTCATGCCTTTTATTTTCCATCTCTTAACCTGATATTAATACGTAAGAGGGTTCATAACTTCCCTTCTCTGGTCATACTGCCTCATCTCATCGTATCATTGAAGTTTTTTACTTCTTCCTCTGCTATATCTCAACCAATCATCTGATCTCTACAGGCAGCAGAATTATCAAACTGCAGCTCCCTGCATCTTCCCATAGCTCTTTTCAGAGATTGTCGTCACTTTCCTTTTCTCTGATGCCCATATGGTAGAAGACACACCACACTTAACTACTTCAAGAATTAATATTTGAGATCCTTAAGACCCAAACAAAAACTGCCTTGTCCTCATGTACTGTTATTATTTGTTTTGTTTAATTTATTCTACGACTCTTCTACTGACTCTTCTATTTAACAGCCTCTCAACCACATCTAAACTAGGAAGTTTCCTAGCTTCAAGCAAAGGTGGAGAGTTTACCAAGAGAGCATTAGGAGAAGCATCATGTATGTTTGTGTACTCTTCTCTTCTGGTATCTGCTTATGGCCACTGTTGGAAACAGTATACCATATGGGCTCTTCATCTGGCCCCATGTAGCTCTTTTTTTGTTATCATTTCTGGTGTAGACATGCCATGTGTAGGAACTTTATCATGGCATTACTTTGTCACAAAAGTGGGATCATAGTTCTATTCAGAAATTACTATAACGTATATTGCTCTCTTCATTCAAACATCCTGCTCTTTCTGATAGTAATTGGCATGTTGCTTTGAAATCCATGTGTGAGCATTATGTGCTACATTGGGTTGTCACAAAGCTTTATCTACAATATGGACAAAATATGGACACAAAAATGACAGCATTTTTTTTTACAGTTTCTGAAAAATAAACTCAGTCAGTGAATGCCAGAATCAAATAGTATCTGGATAGTTTCTTTCAGATGTTCCGCATGAAGAGGGTTTTATATCAATTCTACTTATTATCATATTTTATTTATTAACAAATTTACTTAATGTCAAATTACTTATTTGGTCTATTTGGCATTATATGGGATTTTAGTTTAGCGGGGTGACACAGCAACGTACTGAAATCACAACACAAGCACAACATAGCAGTTGCAATATACAGTTGAATCGCCGTACAAACGGGATTCCCATTATCCATTTCTATATGCTCACCATCACCACACTGGGCTTTCTCATGGATCAAAAAAACCGTCAGCATATGTTGAAGCCAGCTCAAATCATTGCTCTCTTAAAAAATTTGCTCTATTAGTTGTCCAGTTTTTATACTTAATGTTAGGCTGAGCCATGTATGCATTCCCTGCTCCCTGCTGGACTGTCTGGCTGAGGAAGTCACTGCTCTTTGTTAATTGTCTCAGGGAACCTGATGACTCACTGGTGCAGCTGTCTTACCTAAAACTGAGGTTTTTCTCCAGTTTCCCTGATGTTGAGATAAGTTTAGCCTTCTTTATGGTACATTTTTCCCTGAGCTCATTTTTGTGTTTGTTTTTTTTTCTCCCCTTCTCCTCTGAGCTCTCCTCCTTGTGGGGTTGGTCACAGTGGCCCAGATGAATGATGAAAGAAAAGAACTTGAGTTCCTTTATCCAAAAGCAACTTACAAGTGTAGTTCTTACTAGTATATTTTTGATGTTAGAAAAACATATTCGAATTAAGCTTTTTGTTATATTGAATTATTTTAATAATTGCACATTATGTACAATTCAACTCTTGCATTGTGCTAGTTCTTTCAAATGCATTAGAGCCCTCAATCTTGTTGGGCACTAGAGGTCTCTTATTTACTCTTTTTCAAAAGACTACCAGTTCATTTGTATTCTGAATACAACACCCACCACGTTGCACTTGCTTGCTGCTTCATTATTAGAGATACATCATGTACCACAGACGAAAAAAAGACTAGCACAAATTAAAAGTCCAAGTTATTGAATATTGCTTTTTCCTATACAAGCAGTGGCACAGCTTCACTAGCAGGAACAAAGCATAAACATCTTTTATTTTTCTTAAGAAAAAAAAAAAATACAGGACAAAGCGGCTTCTTGTTACTTATTATGCTTTTGGGAAGAGGAGTCTAAAGTTGTCTTCCTTAACTGGCAGCAGCACACTGCTGAGCATTTGAGCCTGGAGAGACTCTTTTAGGTAACTGAGTACGTAACGACTCTTTCTGATACATTCATAGCAAAAGACTAATTAAAGAAACTATACATAAAAGCATATATTTTGTCTTATAAATATGACTCTATTGTTTTTCTGAAAGATCTAGGGAGTTCAAAATATGGCAATACAAAAGAGAAATACACACCTGCAATAAATCCTCAAGCATTTTGAGATATATGTTTACTATGACTTTTATGATGCGCTTGACATTTTCCTTCTGCCCAGCAACAGTTTGTTACAGCCTTTACCAGAAGAAAGACTGTCAGTGGGAGGTTATCAGACACTAGAAGTGCTACTGCTGGAAGATGTCATCTGCAGATATTGCTTAAATTTCTTCCCTTTATCTATGTTTTCCTCCTCTGTTCACCCTGAGGGAAGATAGAAAATGGATTAAAATTGATTGAGCTAATGAGTTTTGGAAAAAATGCTGAAATATACATTTTCCATAAACCCACAAATGAAATGCATACTGGCTATGGTTTAACAGGGGATCCTGAAGATAGAAATACTCACATGCAAATTTTTCCTTGATTAACACAGAAGAAAAAATTTACATTTCATCTGTGGCACCTTTCATTGTGAAATCTAAGAACTTAATAACCTCATATGATTCCTCTTGCAAGCATTAGTGCTTGAAGCAGCAAAGTGTAAATGTTGACTTCAGTGTGGCTATTTGTCATTTCTAGAAGGAATATCTCAGGCATTCAAAACCCATAACCCTTGCTCTCATGCAGGGAGTTTTTGTCAAGGGTAGGATTATGATCTAGGTCCCTTGTCACCCAGAGCTACCATCCCTGATTCCCAGTTAATGTTTTTGATCTTTAAAGCTTGACCTGATTCACTGGGCACCTGTGCTGAAAACATAGTGCCCAGCATCATCCCAGCCCAACTCAAGAGCACAACCTTCATCCTTGGAGGGTATTCCAGGACCCCACAGAACAAAGTCCTGAGCAGCCTGGTGTGATCTCAAAGCTAGCCTTGCTTTGGGTGGGAAGTAGGACAAGAGTTCTCCCAATTTCCCTGCACTTAAATCATCCATAATGGTCCTAGAGCTTTTCTGATCTCCAGAGATGGCAGTGGAGGTCATCCCTCTGCCTGCCAGCAGTGGGTGCAGAACTGGCTGGGTGCCATGAGCATAAGGTGTCAGTTTCTGCTTTTCTGTTTGCAGTGCTGCTCTCCTATCTGGCTGCCTGATTTGGAGGTAAGGCCAATAAAAAAAGATGAGGTGAGTACTAAGACACCTTGTCTCAGGTACACTCGTTCTACATAGTTCAGGGCAGGGCAGCCTGGGCTCATTTTTCAGCAGTGTGCTGCATTTACTCTCTGTTCCTATTTATTGGTCTATAAAAGGCTGACAAATTATACTTGCTTACTTCAGAATGAAAAGTTATTATTAAATTGCTATATAACGTATCTTTAATGTGTTATTTAAAAAGAAAGGCAAAGATGAGCTTGGAATAGGTGCGGGGTAGGAGTATTTGTGGTTTTGGCTGCTTTTTACCTGTAACATCAGAGATTGTCAGCTGCCGAAATGAGACCTACCCGCCTCAACATCCTCTGAGCCTGTGGCTTGCCAAGCAGTCTAGTGATGCCATCTGATGCTGGGAAGGGGCCCCCACAGGAAGCCCAACACTGAAGGCAACCCATCTGATTGCATGCAGACTGCAGGTATATGCCACTCATATGCCTCACTGGTGCAGGGGCTTCAGACTGCAACTGTGGATCACAGGAGGTTGCTGATTCCCCCCCGAAATGAGATACTGCAGGGTGCACAGCAGGAGAGCTGAAGTCGAAAAGGAGTCCTGGGCAGCAGCTGTCTGCCTGCCAGTACCTGGGAACGAGTTTGAACACGAACTTAAATTGCCCATCCCTGGGTGGTGCCGAGTGCTTCTCTCCCAGGCTGCATCTCCCTCGTTGGGCAGAAATGACATGATGGATGAGGTAGCCCACCCTACACCATTTGGCAGAAAGAAATGGGAGAGCTTCAGTGGGAAGACCAATATTGATTGGATACATTCATTTTATCTTTTCTTAAAATTACAGGTGCTACAAATCTCTGTCTGGTACCACTAACAAAAGATAACTGATCAGTTACCTGAGATTGGGCCTTGGGATACTGACACTGTTTGCTAGTTGTAGGACTTAGAGCACTGACTTTAGAGGCTTATATTTTTTACTCACTGAATTTGTAGCTGCATTACAAGTCTATTCACGTTTTTCCAGTTAAATTAAATTACTATTATTTCCTCCCCCTTCTCCCTCCTCCACCCGACTGTTGTTGTTTAATTAACCATAACGTGCTGCTCTTCAGTGGGTGTTTGTTTATAGCTAGATAAATGTCAGTAATATGCTGTACCGTAAAGTCCTTTAACTGGGAATAGTCAAGTTCTTTTAACTACTACTACATTTGTAAATAAGAAAATCTGCCTTAAAATCTATTTTTCTGGTTACTTTTCTTAATATTTTAATTATTATTTTAAAAGCAATGTGCAGTTCAAATTGAAAATGAAACATTAATCCCAAACTGAAACCATATGTGATGGAAAAGAAGATTATGTGAATTACGTATAATATTTTGTCAAGAGGTTTAGTTCCTTAGAAATTCAGATCACATCTGCATTTCTCAGCTTTTTACTTTCCGTCTTTTCCTTTCTTCTTAAGCCTCTGAGAAAGCATAAGTAAAATAGGTTTTTGACCATCCAAATACAAGGAACACAGATGCAGTCTGATCACTTTGGTTTCTGATGCCTGTGTTCAGTTACTCCAAAGTATGTGTAATATCTTGAATAATACAGAATTAACTTTGCTAAAAGTGCAATTTGAGCACTTTTAAAGCTAGTTGTGAAATGTTTTGTAATACTTTCTCCAATATCTTGATTTTATTATAATTTCATGAAAGTAATACCTGCTTTACTTTGCATGTGTGGAATGAAGTGGATAGTTGATAGTTATTTGAGGTAGAAGATAACCCAATACCTGCCTTTTCTTGATCAGCAGGAGTAAAATGGACTGGGTTTGCAGTTTCCTCCTCTCCCTAAATTGTACAGACATGGGACACAAATCCTGAAGGTACAGATCAGTCCAGTGCCAAGACGAAAAATATTCATGTTTAAAGGAATATCCTTAAAAAAAAAATTAAGAAAAGGCAGAGAAAGAAAGAAAAAAAGAAGAGTGACAGACAGAAAGGAAGGTTGACAACCTTGGCAAAAGCAGCATGGGATTATAATGGTCTAGGACACTACACTGTGTTTTCCCTTACAGTAAATCAATAGACTTTCCTTTTCAGGCTGCCCAAAGTGCTGCTGGCAGCCTTGTCCCATCACATGTGCTATTCCTGCCTCTTCTGGGCCCTAAGAACTGTTTATGGCCGGGCTGAAAGCTATTTGTCATTGTAAATTCAAAGCTACACCAGTTTACACCCGTAACAGCAGTGCCTTTCTGCCTTGACAAGCAGTTGGGATCAGCGCTGGTGTGAGTCCCAGTGGAGGGAAGCCACCTCCAGTAGGAATGTAGCCCCGCAGGGGTGCTGAGCTGGTGTTGCAAATGAAGCAATGTGCTTCACTCATAGAGAGAAGCAGTTATACATTTATTGATTAAAACAGGGAATTAACAAAGTTTGATAGAAAATGCAACAATGTTTTAAAAAGATTCGATGGGAAGGCGCACCTGGTTATTTACTGCATATAGGACAGGGTCAGACAGAAACGGCAAGGGGACTGTCCCGTTGAGTCACAACGTTCAGAAAGGAGGCTCTTGTTCTCTAAAGTCCTTCTGAGAGGTGAGTCTAGGTGTGTCTGGGTCCTGTCCTAGTCCCAGACTTGCTTAATGGTTTATCTCTAAAGGCTTATATATGTACAATCAATCCTTTATATCACTTAGCTAAGATTTCAAACTTTAGCATGGTATTAGTTCCATACTGAGGTTCTGTTGTGGCAAGGAGTCTCTTAACTTCAAGGAGTGATTTTGAGAGCCATCCCTGCTCAAGGGGAGATCTTGGCGTGCAGCCCACTGCCGTCCAGAAGAGCTCAAAGGGCTCTTGGGCTGTTCACTATTCATGTGGGTAAGATGATTTACCTACAGTCATATTTGCATATCAACCACAGTACCAGTATTGTGGTTAGGTGGGAAAATTGCTTCAGTTAGTCCTTGGCTGGTGTGATGTTATCTCTCTCCCCAAAACCACATTGAGCTGGGTGCAGCATCACAAATACATACAGCCATTACGACCACCACAGGCGGTTATTTCTTGTACAGAGTTATGGGACAGATAGGTCAGGTTGGTGGCGGAGCACACTGTAACAACTGGGGAGGTCTTTTCCCGAGCCTGGCAGTGGGGCTGCCCTCCACAACAGCTCTACACCTGAAAGCGCTACTGGGACAGGGCTGGACCTGGAAACATCTCAGATCCTGCACTGTATTGGTAAGGCTGGTAGTTAGGACAAGTCATGGGTGAAGCACTTCCAAGTATAGGGCTTTGTAATGCTATTTTTTTGTTAACTTCTTAAAAAAAATAATTTTCAAAAGTGAGTTTGTTCCTCTTTAGGAACAAAGGCAATTGCTGTGTTTGCTTATAAGCTGACAATCTGAGTCACTGTTGTTTTATTCTGTCTGACTTGTCAGGACTGAAGAGCTGAGAAATATGGGCACCAAAATCAATTTGTCTGAACACAACATCTCTAATTGTGCTGTAATGCTTATCCATACTCTTTCTCTGTCCTGGAGACACGCTGAGGGCATTTTCATCTTGCTGAATGGCCACAGTGCAGCAACCCATAACCAGCACAGTGCTGTATAGTGCTATTGGGCCAGGCTGCTTCTGAGCTGGCTCAGGGACTCCCCTGTGCTGTACTAAATTACTAAGGCTAGAACAGCTTCTGTCTTCCAAAATGACTGCTTTATTTTGTGGATATTTTATTTTATTTTATTTAAGAATAGTACTGTTCTACACTACATCAGAAGATTTATTGCCTGCATTGTCTTACTTGGGACCCTGTGCTGAGATTGGATATATATGTCTTTTTTGGGTAGAAGACTTCCATTTTATCACCAGAAGCCATAGACACTCACTTGCAGGGGAGAAATCCCTTTTCTTAAAAACTCAAACTTGAAGTGAGGAGAATACACAAAGAATATCAAAACCAGCCCATTGCTGCCATCAGATGTCACAGGAAGAAGTCATGACTTGACCAGTGTCACTCGGAAAGCGTGAGGTAGAGCTTGCTACTGAAGCCAAACCTATCACATGCTTTTCACAATATCTTTTGTCTTTGCATTTTTTTTTGTTTGTTTTCTTCTTGGTTTGGTTTATTTATATGGTGGCAGTCTGCATGTTTTGAACATAGAGAGGAAAAGTGTATTTGATTGATCTTGTACCACTACAGAGCCTGTACAATCTGCTACCTATGCACACATTTATTTTTATTGGTTGTGAAAAGTTTAGCGTGTCTCACATTACAGTTGTAATAATTACTTAAAAAGATCATGGACCTAAAACTGCATGACAGGTAGAAGAGCAAGGCATGCAGATACACTGGCATAAAATACACAAGGATTTCCACTGGGAAATAAGCTGTGTTTTCTACCACTTATTTCCATAGAAGCAATCTGTCTCAGACCAGGAAGAGTTGATTTTCCTGCACCATCATTTTTGTTAGTACATGAAAAAGCTCTTTTGAGAGACACAAAGTAACAGCTGTAGTCATTAAGAGTTGTACTATGAGTACTTGTTCATGGCCAGCGTACATGTACACATGGTGCATCTTCACTCACGAATGCCCTCCCCAGAACAAGCTGTGTTTCTTCATTAAGAATGTACGCCAGCCCCACTAAACAACACGGGCACAATCCAGCTGTGAAGCACTGTTGGCCTTTCCCAGGCATTCCAGGTTGGTGATATGCCCATCGTCCTGGACACACACACGTGTTTCATGAGTGGGAAATCCAGATATGCGTCTCCAGGGGTGTCCTGGGGGTACCCCTGTGCTCATCTTGGAGTGAGGTTGGTGGGTGGGAGGTGTATTTCAGCTTCCCAGTGCCAGGGCCAGCAGAGCCCTGCTCAGGAGCTGCAGGTGTTGCTGGAAGCCTTGTCACATTCCTTAATGACAGTATAGTAGGACAATGCATAGTAATTCCCACAAGTAAAATACAAAAATCCACTGGTATCACATTTAATTTGCCAGCCCTGTATGTGACTTTCACAAGCTCTCCTACTCTCTTGTCTCCGCTGCAGTTTTTGATGCATTTTCTCCCTCTAAGACACAGATTCTTAGAATTTGTGATAAGATAACAAAACTTAGTGAGCATGTTAAAACTTGGTTTCCCCCAGGATTTTGGAATGTCAGATCTGGAGGTTCCTACCAATTTTGTTATTTTCAGGAAGATTGTTCTTTTGCTAGCTACCAGCAGAACAAGGACTGATGGATCTTTAGACTGCGTCATATACCATATGTGCATTTTTCTAGCAAAAAGAACTCTCCACATTTTATGAGATAATATGGTTTTCCTATATACGCTATTGGTCACAGAAACAGAGACACAAGGAAGATGGGGAAGAAGTGGGATGCTGAAAAAATAGAGGAAAACCAGTTCAAGGAAAGTAATCAACTTTCTGTAGTTCTGAGGTCCCTGTTAAAGATATAAAATCAAATGTTAAGACGATCACCTGGGATCTTCCTGTTTTTAAAAACACTGTTGGTTAGAGCTTGCCCAGGCATGAATCCACACAGTGTGAACCTGGGCCCTATCACCCAAAGGGTGCAGCACAAAAGCCACTGCTCTGCACGTCAGAGTTTAGGGGTGAGCATCACTGAAGGGGAACTTTTCTGGGAAAAAGTATGCTGTGTGCTAAAGCAGCAGGCGGCAGCCTCTCTCCAAGAGCGCTGAGCTGTTCTGTCACCTTCAGTAGACAGAGTTTGTGCTCAAGCTAGAGATGAGAACATTGAGTTTTTCCGACAGAAGAATGTTGTCTTCTTTGCTGGATGGTAAAACCCCTTTTTTTTTTCACAAGCTTTGAGATTGGACAGTGGCATTTTATATCACCTTTGTCATACAAAATTTTCCATTGCCTTTACCTTTTCATATGTATGAAGAAAAATATTTTGTGCACTTTTACAAAAGTCAATGCAGTTGTCTTTCTTAAATAACCCTAAAAACAAAGCAAAAAACCAATTTGGAAGATGTCTAAATGTCTTTAATTTTGAAATTCCCTTCCTTATCTTTACCAAAGTTAGAGAAAACTTTATCTGAACTCAAAGTGCATTTTTGATGACCAGACTCCACACAAGTGGGAAGTGTTCCATTAAAGGGAGTCACATGTTAGGGTGAGAAGTGTCATATGAATAATGTTGACAGATGGGTCTTTAAGAGAGATGCTACCTTCTAATATTTGAAGCAGAGCTTCAGTCATTGAGTAATGTGATCTAATCTGTCTTTTCCCAGTTTATTTGTACCAATAAACAGGAAACATCCTCCAAATGGCGAAGTGTTCTCACAAGTGCTGGTTGTTTTTAACTTAAAGGACACCCTGGTAATACTTTGGAGGGAGAGGAGGAGAATTAGTATTTTCCTGGCTATCACAAGCTAGGAACATCAGTCAGGTGGGGCTTGGGAACAGAGATAAAGTATTTTATTAGACAAACTGTTACAGTTGGGAAACGTAAAAATGTTCCCTGACAGACACGCTGTCCTTTGTTGAAATGAAAACAGGCAGTTTCAAAGTGAAACACAAACTGGGAACAATTGCTCTGACTTTAACTCTATGTGTTGATGGTTAGGCTGTTTGAGAAAGTAAAAAGGCATAAGGGATGATTTTAGTACCAGGAAAGGTGGCTAAGGAAAGAGGAGGAGGAAAGAGTTATCATTTGTAGAGCATGGAAGATCTGAGGATTGACCTGAGGATATGCTCTGAAATCACAGGGCTAGAGCTGCCTCTAAAAGAACCAAATTCTTTTTTTCTTACAAGTAGCTATGGAATTTCATAGATATTTAGGTTGGGTTTGGTTTTTCGTTTCGTTTTGTTTTTTAAAAAACGGGCTTGGATTTCCTTTTCCTCCATTTTCTGTCTTCCCTTATCTTCTCCTTCACCTCTGTCATACCTTTCAACTACACCAAGATGAAAGATGCCTACACATTGTCCCCAGTTTTTAGAAAAGTGCATTTCCCCTCCCACTTCTTTCCTACCTGCATCTCTTAAAAAATTATCCAACCTCAGAAAAGGTGTTGGCACAAAGAAGGAAGGAAGGAAGGAAGGAAGGAAGGAAGGAAGGAAGGAAAAGAAGGAAGGAACGAAAGAAGGAAGGACATTTAAAAATGAAATGCCTATGAAAATTATACATGCATGTTTAGAGCCATGTATGTGCATAATGTCCACGAGTCTCATGGCGGACTCATTGCCATGTTCCAACACAGATCATGCATGTTTGGGGGTAGTATCTTAATTCACTTTTCTTCTGTGGGCTGTTCTTTTATTAGCAGTAGGTGAAATAACAATTATATTACCTAAAGCACACATGAAATTTCTCCCCAAACTCACTAGTGTGTTCAAATGTCAGTAGTTCTGACTTGCCTTTTGCTGCTGCAGAGCTTACCACAGTGGGAGCATCAGGCCCCCACTGTCATGGAGCAAAGCTACAGTGCGGCTACAGTACTGAGGGGCCACATCTTCCCACCACTTGCACACACATGTACATGCACACACACTTGCTGCCATCGCTCTTCTTCCCCCTTGGCAGGGGAAGTGGATTCATGCATCAGGCACATCACTCTGTGAGTATCCTTGCCCCGGTTTTGTGTATATAATCTGTCTTGTTGAATGGGTACTTTATTATCTTAAGTAAGGAGGTCTGCTAGCTGGTACGATGCTCTTTAGGAGGGATTCACGTACACCATCACTCCTGGAGAGTACTGCTTAGTGTCAATAAGAGTGACAACTGACATTTTTTCAGACTTGTGCTGCTCATTCAATTGTTTAAAGAAACAGTAATCTAAAATAGGCTTTGTTGATGGGTGCAGACCATACCGGTCTGTATGATATAAAGGCTATATGATACAGACTTTAGCATGTATCTATAGTCTTTGGGCATGTTAGATATGCTTTTGTCCTTATTATTTAAGGGTTTAAATGAGGGGAAGACAAATGAGTTTGGAAATTCCTGTGGGACTTTGCTATTCTTAACTTTAGTTCTTGGCTCTGCCACAGATGTCTTATGTGACCTTGATCAAATTGCTTAACACCTTTGAAATGGGTGACTCTGTGTAAATTAGTGCTAATAGATTTCTCTCTGCTTTCACTTGCAAATTCTATTTTAAGTGGATGGGAAGTGTCACCTGCTTACTTTGGTTCTATATTTTACTCATGAGCAATGCTTAGCATAATGTGACCTGACTTTGGCTGAAGCCTTTCGTAGTCTTATACTACTATTATACCTGGGGACTGAGGAGTTTAGTTTAAATGATGTAGTAAATGACATCTGCTTGAAAACCTCATTTTAATGCTCTTTGAAAAAGGTTTTTTTTTAATGCATACCTATCTTAATAAAAAGTTGTAAATTCATGCCTCCACTTAAGCTGGAGCAGTCTGCAGGTTCAAAGTGCGAGATTTCTAAGAGCCTGTTATCAATCACGATCCTTCTGATCAAGCCAAAATAAGACAGAAAATCACAGGAGGAATCTCTCTTCCATTAAGTTTGTAGACCAGTTTTTCAGTCTCTGAGAGTGCATGGGGGCGGGGCAGGGTTAAGGGAAACCACATGTCTATCATAATTATTACCTCTAAGACTTTCATGTAACTGTAGAAATCCACAGTGCCCCCTTTGCTATTTTAAGGTCTTTCTTGGGTCATTTGTTGAGTTATGGAATCAAGTTTTGTCTCAACTGTTTAAGTAAGTCGAAAAAACTTCTTTGAAGTCTCTACTTTTATTTCTGCATGAGAGCATTGCAGACCTGTTCGATTCCTCAGTTGCTCAATGGTGAAGATCACAAAGATCAACTTGGCACATGGAGCTAGATATGGAAAGGACAGGATTTGAGTAAAGATGAAGAATTCTTCACTCGTAACAGTTCAAAAACTTACCACATGCATCTGACCTTGTAGCTGCAATATATTTTGCAATCAAAATTTAGGCTGAAATGCCAGGCACCTTATCTCTTTTCCTTCATCTGCTATTGATCTAAACATCAAAATGTTACAATCTTTTTCTTGTTTTATATCCTAAGGAAAACCCTTAGGAAACCACAAATGTTCCTACTTCTCCCCAGAAGGGGACCACCCTTAGACACCTAGGATTCTCTTTGATTGGAGGAATTAAAGATGAACCTCTGTCAGGTGTCAGATGCAGTATGTGGATATCTGCATCTGTGCTTTGGTGCAGGGGAACTAAGTGACCTCTCAAGATGCTTTCCATTTTCAGTTTTATGGTCTCCCTACATAGCATTGCAATATGACTAGAAAGAGCAGAAAAGATTCTGCATATATATATATATCTATATCCCATTATTGTAGTCTTTTTTCAATAACACTGGAAAGGTCAGATTTGAAGCAAAAATCCCTGTGCAACCTTTAACTAACCTGTTGCTGTTGATACATCAATCTTCTATACTTTTTTAAAGAAAGATCACAAAAAAGCAAAAAGCAGAATGAAAACCAAGAGTTACATGAGGATACTTGAACAGATGCTTTAACAAGAGCAGAAGTTTGAGCTCTTGCACAACAGAGAGAAAAACATACAGAAATGCTACATAGGTAGGAAATGTGTATTTGTGCTTGGGATCACCTGGAAGTACATGGAAATGTTGAAGTTGGGATAACAGGCTTGGGTCAATAAGCATAAAGCCAAACATGCAGATAAACAAATGCATACAAAAACTTGTATGCAAATCAAGCAAAAGTTTTTCTCCTTTCCACCAGTGCTATACATGATAATATTTCTTCACATGGTATAGCTGGGAGTCAGTCTGGCAGATGCTTCAGAATAGATTGTCCCCATCTGCTTTTCCACCTCAGGGGCTCAACCTAACCTCAGAAACCTTCACTTTTCTTTATCTAGTTTCAAATGAAAAATAATATTTGACATTAACTATCATGATAAGTTGCTACCTACACAGGTGACGGATTTCTTAAATAAATGTAGAAGTCTAGTCATCTGTTAAGAAAAAAGCCACACTGTAGCTAAATTGAATAGACATTGACCATCTATTAATATTAAGAATGACACGTCTTGTGGTTTGGCTCTAGATCAGCATCATTGTTTATTAGCTTTTTGAAGTAGAGATTTTTTTAATTTTTTTGAATGAAGAATGCTCAGATCTGTTCCTGAAATTTCTGCCAAAATCTTTCTGCAGAGAACCTCAGAGGTAAGGAAAGCAGAAACAAAAAGGATGCATAGATATCAGGCAATACTGATGCAGTAAGTTAACACCTCATTTTACCCATCTTATATGCATTTTGTATAAATCAAAGCCCACATTTTAAGCCTATGTTAAATCATCAAATAGCTCTTTTCAAAATGTCAGCAAATCATTGCACAAATAGCCTGCCAAATAATAGTTAATCAATTGTAAATGGCATGAAGATTTTCATGTAAACTTTGGGGAAATTGTTAACCTCAGCTAAATGTAGATAATATTTTTCATGGAAAGTCACTTCACACACTTGCCTAGGCTGATTTAAATTGAGTAAAGCTCTGATATAAATAATTTCTGAAATGTGGATTATACTGAAAAGTCATATTTGATGTTATTAGCATAACTGTACTCTTCATTGCTCTACCCAATATTTCATTGCTACATAAAATCAGCCTCTTTGCTGGTCCATGTCACTAGTTTAAGCAACACGTTGGGTCAAACCCCGAAGAATAAAATATTTATGTAATTACAATAACCCTAAATTTCCCCCCATTTTTTGTAGGATGGAGAATGACATATAAGGAATTGTGTGGGTTCTCTAGTTCTGTCAAAATATAGCCTTTGAGATCTTAGCAAGACTAGTTCTCCTCTCATTTGCACTGATTTTTGTGAACTGCCTCCCTTTCCTTTTCCCTTTTCTTGTTCCATTGTGTCAGCTTCCTTCTCCTTCATTTTCCCCCCACGTTGGCTTTGTTTAGGCTTCCTCCTTTTTAGTCAGGATTAGTTTTCCCCTCATGCAGGCGTGGGATTTTCTCTTCCCACATAGCACCTTCCCTCCTTTATTTTTTCCCCTATTATTTCTCTTGTTGAAGTTGCATGTCATTTAGCCTCCTTTTAAATGGTTTTGCCTTTTCCTGCAGATCCTCATTCAGGATTGCAGCTTCTTTGTCAGCAACTTCCCTCTTTCCCTGTGTCTTTTAGGCAGTCTAGGTCACCGCTCTGGAGCTCTTCTACCTGCCTGGCACATTCATCTGGCTCTGGGACCAGCCTCGTTGGTGGGGGCTTCATGGGGTTCTCCAGACCTCCTGCCCCAAGTCACACCATCTTGCAACAGTCCTCCCAGGGTGGCCAAAGCAGCAAACCCCCCTCAGGAATCAGAGAGAGAGAGGTTTCAGCCCAGGGCTGTGGGCACATGTAGAGGGAAACCCAGCCACCGGCTGAGACAGTGGAGTGGGACGAAGGTTGTGTGAGAAGTATGGTGTTAAGCTATACTTATCGAAGGATCTCATCCCATTTGTTCTCCCATTACTGAATTTTCCCGAGGGAGAAAACCGATTTCAGAGTATCACTTATAGTTGGAAACACGCATTACCTTCTGGTATGATGGCAGAACAGCATGGCATCCCCTTGACATGCTTGTTCCATCTTATCTGATATATTCTGCTCAGCCATGCCAACTGCCCTCACATCTTTCCTCCCTTGACAGCTCTGCCCAGTGCTTTGCACCTCCACTTCTCAATGGCAAGCTTATATCTGATCATGTTGAGGAAAATCCCATGCCCTTTGGTGGGTGTTGGAGTCATAATATCTTTCCAGTTCATTTTTCCTGCCACCTTGTGCCCCCCTGCTGCACTCTGAAGCTCTGCTGTGCTTTAGACTTACCACTTCTTATCCTTAATTTGAGGTCATTAGTTAGTCCTCAACAAGAGTTGCTCTTATTTCAGCCCATTACTCTGTGATATAAGTAGTCAGGATCAAAGTATTTGCTGATGTATGTTATCCATGCTTTCTAGCACTTGGGATACCGATCACTTCACTACTGATTGTGGGAACTGACAGCATTTGACAAGCATTACACTACTGTGTACAAGTAAATAAACAGAATACGTTCTGGCTTGGCTATGGCTGGTTGTGTTACTTGCCCCTTCCTTCTCCCTGGTTCACTCTGCCCTTGAATTGGGCCCCATTCCCCTCTGCAGAGCCCTGGGGAGGGACAGGAGGTGGGGCTGGGACTGGCGGTCCCAAGATGAGCCCTCCAAGATGAGCCCTCCGCTTGGGTCCTCTGAGTGCTGGGAGGCACAGTGCCCAGCTGGAGATACTCAGGTGACTGTGTTTGAGGTACACCCCTTGCAGAGGATATTACATCAGTTCTATAATGGCATTTGGAGTGGCAGACATTATAAAATTAGAAGCCCTGGAGGTTGCTGGGTGCAACTATGCTCCAGTGGGGCTGCATTCCATTCATTTCAGGCCACCATGGGTAGGACAGAAAGTTTGTCTTAGTTGTATGCCAGGCAGCGCTGCCAATTCAGAAAAGCTTTATTAAGAAGAGAATGGTATGCTTAGAGATCATTTGTCTTCTCAAAGGCAGGTTCACATTGACCAAGGCAATCCTAAGAGAGCTCTGGCCTGTTCAGCTTCAGTCCTTTTACAACCTCTCCAAACAACCTGCTCCAATGCCTCTGTGTTATTAATGTCCTTCTTGCTAAAGTCAGAATCTGTTCCTTCTTGTCCATGTTGTGCAGACAGGGAATAGTATTTCCTCCTTGAAGTAACATTTTGTATACTTGAAAATCGTCATGTTTCCTTTCAGCCTTTGCTGGACTAAACCTCATCTCTTTCATGTGTCCACAGAGGTGATGCTTTTGGATCTCTGACTGTTGTCATTGCTCTTCTCTAAGTTCTACCCCCCTTAATTTCAAAGTAGAGCGCCCAGGCCTGGGCACAGAACTCCAGCTGCACTCTTGCCGAAGCAAAGCACGCTAGTTAGGTGTCAGTGTGTTCCTTGAATGTGAACTGCCATCTATGCAGCCTGGCATGTTTCCTTTCTCACACAGCAGTATAAACAGTTGTTTATAATTCTTTGATCCCCTTCTGAAGGACTGCTGCACACTCTTTTGCTCCCTGTCTCACTTGTAGTCAGCTGGTTATTCATACCCTAGGGCAGTGCTTCACAGCTGTCTTTCCCAAATTGCATCCTACCTGTGTCAGGGGAGCTTTCCATTCTGGCAAGATCTCTTTGCCTCATCATCCTGTCCCCAAAAGTGTTTGTGGATACTCTAAAGTTGGGATACTTTGCAAATAAGTTTATTGTCTTCCAGCATTTATAAAGTATGGAAATTGTGAATTGATACTAAAGTATTGAATGTCTCGTTTGATATTTTGCTCAGCATGATACATTGCCAATGAACTAGTTCCTTGGGATTGTAAAGAAGATGCAAACAGTATCATATCAGACATATAAACCATTAGGTGTATGACCGAGTTGGTTCTTTAATAACTAAAAATAATCCGTTCATAAGCTTTTTGCCTGCTGTGCCACTATGGCATAAAGAACTGCTTCAGTAATGCCTGTCATCTCACTAGGATAGTGGCAACGAACTTAAAAATTAATTTCTTGATGCAAGCTTACCATTTTTCTTAGTCACCACTTGTCATTAGACAAAATTTGGGATCTGTTATCAGCTGCTTCACCTTCAAACTTTTTCATAGAACAGCTGAATGTGTCCAAACCAGACAGTCTGGAAACAACATAGAAACAGTTCAAATTTCACTTAACAGACTTTACCATCCACCTGCTTTAAGTCTATTTTCTTTAAATCCTGTGGATGAATTTTAAGTAACTGAAGTTGCGTAAGCCTTGACAGAAATTGGTACTAGGCAAGTGTCTATTCTGCAGAGTACATTAGATCAGGAATTGCCTCCATTTGTGGCACTAGTACGTTCTCCAGTGGCAAAAGCCCCTCCAGCCTCACTACCTCCTACTCTGTAGTAAGGAAGTAGCCTAAACTGCTGTTATGAGCACTTGCTTTCCCTTTGGCATTTGCGACAGAGGTGTACTCCCTACTATTACTACTACAGTGTGAGTCTGTTTTTCCAGCTTTTTTTTTTTTTTTAAATGCACGTGTGGCAGCTGGATTGGTGTTACGCTGGTAGCTACGTGCAGAGATAAAGCTGAAAGCAATAGAAATAATTAATACATTCCTCCTGTTGAATGTCTCTTACCTAGCATTAGGTCTCATTAAAGTAAATAGAAGGAATACAAAACAAAAGGACATATATTCACTGAATTTAGCCCTTAGATAATTGTGTCAAAAGGGTCATGCTAGTTAGAAATTGATTTAAAATAATTTTATTTTGATAATGCCAGTTGTCACTAGGTGCTGCTGTCAGGGATTGTCTTCCCGTTCATTTTTCTTTATAGGTGAGCAAGTCTTGACCCTTAAAATATCAGTGTGCTAGCTCTGGTGCAGACTCTGTGGAGGTTTGTGGAGATGGGGGTGCTTTGCATGTTAAGAAAAGAAACTGGGAAAGATAACTTAGCTATCAGTAGCTGGACAAGTCTACTGTCTTCAATTAAACAACCAGATAAAGCTTTATGTCTGACTTTATATCACTGGACTATCTGAGAGCCTTCTAAATAAATTGCAGTTATTGAACTCTAGATTTACATTGAAATGAGTAGATAACTTAGACATCTAGTGGAAAGCAAAGATCACCTTGCATGGTTCTGTCTCCGACCAGGGTAACATTTTTATATGAAGAAACATAGGTAATAGTTTGGGAAACACACAGATGGTGACAGCACACTGGGAAAGCTTTTGTCAGGGCATCCCCTAGAGATACCGAAACCAATTTAATAATCACAGAAAGATTATTTAATCTATCATGAACCTGGGGTTTAATTTTTTCAAGATAAGTAATTTTGTATTTATTTGGAAAGGAAAGTTAGGGAAACAGAAAACAAGCATGTCTGCAAAGAAAGCTGTCATTTCTGGGGACTTAGTGTGGTGTTATGCTTTTGACAAGGAATCATCTGTCAAATGCATGTGACAATTGATCCTTGTGATTTCTCTTTCCTCTCAAAGAAGTAGAACCACTTAATTTTGTTGTTGTTCTGGTGGAGATGAAGAATCATCGGTGTGCACGATGTTTGTTAAAAATAAATGGCAGCAACACAACACACCCGAGTGTGAAATCTGCTGGAAGGATTTGCGGGATGCAGATACTCTCCCCACCCCTCTCCTGGCCTGTGGGGGACTGATACCCAGCCTCTGCCTTCTGAGCAGGCCATTAATCTGACATTGCAATCTGATTGAATGAAACGGGGTAAATCCCTGTTGGATAACAAAATGCTAGATTAGCAGTTAGGAAACCCTGTGATTAGAGAGATTAACTGCTAAAGACATCATTCTTTCAGATATAAAGCCTCCACTTTCATTTAGAGCTGGTAGTCCGTGAAAAGCTACTGCGCTAGCAATTAGGAAACTGTAAACGTGCTGACCTGCTGAAGGGTGATTGGAGCTTAAGATAACATTGGTAGCAGTATTTCTTGCTGTTTGCTTGTTAGGCAACCCATTTCTCTTACTCTGAACATTTAAGGCTTTGCCTTCTCAAAAGATGATCTTTTCTTTGAAGAAAAGGGGATTCAGTGTGGGCTACCACAAGGAGCAAAAGTCCCTCACTTTGGCTTTATCATTTCATTAGGTATAGGACAGTATCTTTTAAGGAAGGATATGGCTGTAAAGATCAAAGAGTTCCCCACAATTTTCTGAGCTGCTTGCTGGAAAGATACTACTGGATACTAAAGGTTACAGTGGCCTCTTCTAGGGGCACTTGCAAAAGCTTTAATTTAAAAAATAATTGTTGAAATATGATGTATACTTTAATAGACACTGTTATATTGCTGGTTCGTTTAATTCAGTACAGACATGGTATTTAATTTTTGCTTTGAAATATCAAGCAGGAGTTTTAGAAAATGTTATAAATATTTTCACAAACATTTCTGCATCTCTTTCCAAGTGTCAGGTGAGAGTTCAGCACTACTGCTCTAAACACAGGCAGAAAACCTGAAAATGTTGTAACTACTAAATGAAAGGGAAATATTAATATTTTGTAGAAACCTGAACTGAAGCTTTTGGGGATATCTGTATCTATACCAAGTTCTCTTTTTCTACAGAATAAAGATGATTCAAAAATGGAAAAAGGGAACACAGAACAGGAAAAAAACTTCATAGCAGATGTATTAGGACTACATTTAATAGGCAGCATTAAATTTGATTTCTCAGGTTTCTCCCTTTCTAGAGACATGATAGTTAAGTCGTTAAAATTAAGTTAAATCACACCCGCAGGTGTCATTGTGGGCTAAAAAAACCCCACAACAATCTTGATTTAAGCAACTGGTTTTGAGTATTCTGCTAGGAATTAACTGTATCTTTGGGCTTCTAAATTCTTTAAACACCACAGCTCATACTTGATTTAACAGAGACTTTTTCTAGGTAGTGTCCTGTGCATCAGTCCCACTGAAACCAAGACATCTTTTTCCCTGCACAGACAGGAAGAGTTGAGGGTTCACGCAGTGTGACTAAAACACTCTGAACATCGCTCAGGGTAGTTTCTCTAGTCCGTATTTTCAGCAGCCTGGTGCTGTGTGCATGAGTGAAAACCCAGAGGGAGAAGTTCCAACTCCATCTGTGCATGGAATTCATTAAAATTTTTCCACTGTTGCTGCTTGGGAACTAAGAGGCTCACAACCAGCTTGCCAGAGCAAAGCTTTAAAAGTCTTTATCATCTCCACTGCCATCCTGCAACAAACAGGAACAAGTCTCCACATACATGGCTTTTCTCCCTCTAGTTGTGCTAATTTGCTACACCCCTTCACACGGTTAAAACATTATCCACAGCACTCTTATCTTGTCCTGCCTCACTGGTTCTTGAGATCAGGACATTTCCTTAGTGTTGTCTTTTCCAGAAAGAGACTGTAGGCTGCTCTATGATGGAAATCTGTATTTGCTCTTAGGATATCCTCAGAAATCACTTGAAAACATAATAAAGCCTTTTCAGGAGGGTTGCTTTCTCTCACAATTTTCAGAAACCATAAAATACTCTTTGCTAAGCACCAAAACCACAAGAAACCCAGACACAGCAGCTTTGCATGCTGTTGCTTTGTAGAAAACCCAATAGTGAGGGAGGAAAAAAAAAAAAAAAGATCTAGACCTCCTACAGTGTCTTCTTTACTATAAGTTTTATAACTAACAGAGTCTGATGTCAGTTTCGGGCAGAACCCAAAGGAAATAAAATGGGTCAACTGATGAGTAATTGGGTTATTTGAACCAAGTACTGCTCTGAATGATGACTCACCAGGCTGGAGTTCATTTGGAAGTTGGGGATAGTGCAGATCTAGTAACCTTGTAAATGTTCCGTACTCTATCCTTCTGCCACGCTCAGCAGCAACCCAGCTTTTAGCACTTTACCAATCCCTGTAATTCTCCTTGCAGCTTTCAAGGTGAAGAGTCCTCCCTGCTGTAAGTGTTCTGGGGCTATTAATAACAAAATCTCCGTTTCTGTAACAGATGCTCAAGTGCACTTGTGGTTGGAGGTACTACAGGAACAGCACTGTCACGGCAGCCTCCCCTCACACGTTTCTCTAGCGAGGTGGTGTGTGCCTGAAGCTTTATGCTCTAAAATACATGAAACTGCTACAATCAGACCTACCCTTGTCCTTCACCGTTGAATTTTGCTCACCTCCCCCTCACCTCTGCCTTTGCCCCAAGGATACACAAGCCTGCATGGAGTGGGGTATAGCTGCCCTGATCTGCAGGCAGGAGAAGCAGGGAGTGAGAGTTCCCTACCAATTCCCAGCAGTGCTTCCCCTATGCCTATGGGCTCAGCCCTTCCCCAGAATCCCTGGGAACACCCCTAGGACAGCTAGCACTCCAGCTTTTCCCAAGAGTGACATCTACTTCTTGATGCTCTGCTCAGTAGGACACCTATGGAGGTACAACACACACCTCTAGCAACACAAAGCCCTTTAAGATTTTGCCTTTTAGTGATGATGGTGGTGGAGGACGTGCTGTGCACTCAAGCAGGATGGTTGTAGACTGAGGGAGTCATTGTGGACAAGGCCAGCCCTGTCCTCCAAGAAAGGAAGCAGTTGGGGATTGCCTAGGGAAGCAAAAGTGGATGGCAGATGCAGGGCTTTCCTCAAATCCCAACAGGGCAGCAATCTGGGACAGGGTGGGCAGAGTTTGGCAACTGGCCACGCTTGCCTGGGGGTAAACATGTTTTTCCCCCTCAGAGAGCTTAGAATAGGAGAACCAGAAGGGACACTAGCAATCATTTACTTTCCAGCTGCAGCTTGCATAAAGCTAGTTTGCTGATTGCATTTTCCCAGAGTAGGTAAGGTTTCTGGGTGCCATCCCCTTCGAGGTCCTCCATCCTGAGCTGTGCTAAGGGAGGGAGAGCTCCAGGCTTTATGGAGTCCAGCTCCTGGAAACCAGATCCAAGCTCCCCTTTGTTTTTGAAAGCCTTGGCTAAAGACGTGTGCCGCATCACGTAATGCAGGATTGTTTGAAGCAAAAAAAACCCTAGCAGCTTCCAAACAGCAGCTTATCTGAAACCACTGGGGAGTCAAAAAATGTTATGAGCTGCTGCATGCTTTTATTGATGTATTTCAGAGCGGATGAGCACAGTATTATCTGGTTCAGGTGTTTCTGTAATTGCGATTCATTAGGAGAACCACAGCATTGGGTGGCTAGCACCTGTGTGCTCCTGCTGGGCTGGTGTCCGTGCTCTCAGCTGTGATAGGAAACATATGGCTGTACCAGCTTGTTCCAGATTTTTTTCTCCTTTTGTAGTCTCTTTGTGATGTATTTGTTGGTCTCTGCAGCACTGAAGGTGCTGTTGCAAGCAGCCTTAAGATGACCTGGGGGCATGATTAGCATGATGAGTTTTATCTACTCATCCTCACCAAGCAGGATTGCCCACATGCTCCTGGTAATGCACTGTTGCCCACAGGGACCCACACAGTCACAGGCTGTGCTAATAGCGCCTATTTTAACTGAGTATCCACCGAGGAGACAGGATATTTAGTCCTTACTGAGGATATCTGTGGTTTTCATAATATTCCGAGTCAGGCTGGAAATCTGGCCTCCCCTGAGACCTTGGCTTGTGGGATGCTGCTCCATGCCACCAGCTCTGAGCCTGTACGTGGGTCTAGGCTACATGTACACAGCATAAGCAGATTTCCCAGGTGTGGGTCTCATGTCGTGGGCTGTGCAACTGCTATCAAAATCCAGAAAAACAAGGGAGAACTTCAGGTCTCAACACTGGGAGCTGTATCATGTTTGCACTAGCGATAACGCAGTTCGCATTTGGGGGAGGTGATGAGAGGTGAACAGAGTGTGGCTTAAGTCAGAATTCATCAGCAAGCAAAAACATATGCATCTTTATCAATCGATGGGGCTAAAATAAAATTGCAATCCTTTGACAGCTGTAAGTGATGTATCTCTAAATAGTGGCAGTTTTGATCACTGAGAAATCCTGACTCTTGCAAGCTTGACAGGGAGTAATTAAAGGACAAGCTTAGCAGTCAATAAATGCCCCAAGGGATTACAGGTTCAAAGAAGTCCCATGAGATGCAGTCTTCTGACAAAGGCCTCAAAAGGTAGTAAGCTGATCCTCATTTGTTCTGCAGTGGCTGATCAATCTTGCTATTGGGCTGGGCCCCGAGCACACAGCTTAAACAGTTGCTCATGTATTTCCAATATGCCTTTTTGTCCACTGAGCCTGCCTTCCCACTTTCTCAAGAAAGTTGAGAAATGTTAAATAATCCTCACTAAACCCACAGACTAGAAGTGGTTGGCTGTACGGGAAAGACCACTCCACACTGAAACAAGGCTGGAATAAAACACATTATAGTCATTCAACGCATCCGTCAGTATTGTATTTCTCTTTTATAAACAAAGAGGATGCATGCCTGCTGCTGCCAAGAGAAAGATCTAATGAGGACATTGGCTTTCCTAATGGGTAATGTCTAATCAGGCTTCTCTGCTACCACATGCTGCCACACAGGAAAGGCAGGAAAATAGTATTTGTTGGTAAATGGTGAAAAGGTCACAGTAATCATATCTGCTACTACGTTGATATGTAAGATTTTTTGTCCCTCCTCCCTCAAGACAAAGCAGCTTTCTCATTCATGGAGTGAATTTACAATTAGCACCTGAAGCTAAGGAAAATGTTTCTAGTGACACAGCTTGGTTTTCATGAGGGAAGGTGCTTTAGAAAATAATTTGTTTTTTGCTTTAAGCACATCTTTATACAATGATGAATAAAGTAAATATTAAGAGCAGTATGGCTAAGAATACAGCAGACTCAGTGGAGTGTATGTGCACGTATATGTAGAGCTGAGTCATGCCTGAACAATCTATCAGCAGCCTGGCCAGTGACCTAAACACATTTGGAAGAGTGTAGAAAAGATCACAGCTCTGAAGAAGGGCAGCACTTTGCTGAATCCTTAAATGTCAGTGGGATTTACATGCATCCTTAATCATTTTCCTTAATTACAACTTCAGCCAACTGAAATATAAAATATTCTGTTGAATCAAGGTGGGAGACACAGTGATCTTAAGCTCCCTGCAGATCTGTTGATGCTCCAAGCTGTGCTGATGGCCAGTGCCAGGGGGTGCATGGGGACTCCCTGGGAGCCCGGGAAATGGGCCCCGTGGGGCAGTGGGTCACCACTGGCCTGAGGTGGAAGCAAGCATCTTTTTAATTCGCTTATAGTCTCATATTAATCCTTTCCATAGTTTCATAAAAGGAGGCCAATTAGCACGAGAGTTACAGGTAATTAAAGTGGTGCCATACTGCTGATTTGAGATACATATACAGTGGCTATGGTATATATATAGCTAGATATGGTTATACAGCGGCTAACAAAGAAAATCTTGCCAGGGGGGACAGATGAGACTGACAGCATAACTTGTCTCTGAATTACTAAAAATATGAAGGGAAGAAGATAAACAATAGTTTAGGGTAGTGGTCTGTGGCTGCTTGGAGGTTTTAGGGTACCTACGTTTCATAGGGTACTTCTCACCTCAAATCCACCCTGTCTTTGGGGTAAGTTTATACAGGGGTAGAGGTGGGGATTTTTATAACCAGTTACCAGGCTGCATTCTTGGAGCTGGGAGGGAAGGGATAAGCCACACATTGTGATGTGCTGCTTCATGAACTCAGAGCGAGTTAGTTAGGTAGCTTCTTTACAGTAAGTATAGCTTGTTAAGCTGTCATCCAAGTTTAACATAGAAATCTCTTGATATGCTGTGACCCTTTCAAGTGTACTAAAAGGAAAAAAGGAAATCTGAAAACCCAAATATGCTTTATCTATCGTTTGCCCACTGCCACATATTTCTTCCCAGACAGCAAAGAGTACTTCTTTTTTTTTTTTTTTCCCCCAGCAATTATAGTACTGATGGGAAAGTTGAAATGTAAAGGTAACCAAACAAAGTACAATCTCTTAATTTCAGGAAAATATTAGCAGATTTTTAAAAAATTAAACTTGGAATTCTTTAACTTCAAGGGTTAAGCCATAGAAGAGTGTTCCTTAAAAAAAAAAAAAAAAGGACTGATCATAAATTTTTATCACTTTGAACTTAGTTAAAAATATCTCAGCTGAAGGCTTTGAATGGCAGAGCAATAGTTTTAACCAGCAGCATATTAGAAAGGTGTTGGTTGTCCGAATTGTATGTTTGTAACCTGATGATGACATAAATAAATGAAACTCCCTTTGGAAGTACAAAAGCACCTTATTATAAGATACTTGATGAACTCTCAGGGCCAGGGGCTGTTTTTCTTAATTATTGTTTATCAGCCCAAGGTATCACTGCAATATGCAGGAGATCAAACTTCCCAAAAGCAAGCTCTTCCCAATAAAGCTTCCTACTACAGTCACTTTACAAGAGACCCTCCCCCTTCTTTTCTCAGAGGATGACTGCTCTGAATCTCCTGCAAGAAACTCCTGGAGGATAGACACAGTCCAGAAGAAATGCTGGCAAACAGCAGTAATAATTTCTGTCTTCAAAGGAAGGAAAAGAAGAATCCAGGGAATTTGGGGCCAGCCATCTTAACTGTAGTTGCGTTGCCCAGCAAACTACTTGCATGAAATAACTATTTTGCAAGTAGTTGATAGGAAATGAGCAAGAGTTAATAGGAATCTGTCCAAGACAGGTCTTGTTAATCTGATTAATTTCCTTCTTTACCATCTTAAGGGGGCCTGTGGGTGAGGGAAGGGGTCCTCCATTTTGATTTTAACAAGCCTTTGATCCTGTTCTGTGTGACATTTCATAAAAAAGTAGGGCCATGGACCAGATGACATATGGTACCCAAAAGTGCTAACTATCCTGTTAACTCTCAGAGCTTCACTGTCAAAGTCAGAGGGGATCTACAGGGGTCTGTCCACCAACTGGGTCTCCTTTATGATGGCTTTTAGTGAGTACATTTGCTAAATTTGCAGGTACCTCCAAGCTTGTTCAGGCAACCAGCATGGCTGGACAAACTGATCTTGACAAATAGAGAAAAAGCCCAGTAAAAAAAGAAAACATCACAAAAATGTGCTATTTGATAGAGCCACAGCCCTAAACTCAGGATGGAATGATTAGGGCTCATCCAACTAACACAATTCAAGCAAGGAGATCTCCTCACAAGGCGTATGAGCAGCAGTATGCCTTTGAGACACGAGATGTTTTCTGTTCAACTCAATATGGGTGAAAAAGCAGATACAGTTTTGGGCATTGTGTTTTGAGAAGGATATGGAGTAATTGCAGATAACCTTGGAGAAAGCAGTGGTAGCAGCAAGAGGTTCAGAAAACTTGACCCCCATGAAAAGGCTAAATGAAATGTGTGTGTCTTATAGTCTATATTAATATCAAAATGTATGAAGCATGGCTTTTGTAAGCAATATCATTCATTGCAGATTGGCCTTGCCATGCAGCACAGTGTAAAAGTTCACAGGCGATTGCAGGGAGCAGTGATGTGAGGTGAAGGTGAGGTTTCTCCACTCAAAGGGTTTCACATTACTTTCTCCTTTTGCAGAGGAAATGGCCATAGATGCAGGGGAAAGGTAATCAATGGTAAGCACAAAGTTCCCTGGGGGAATATAAGAAGGACAAGAAAACACTTCATTGAAGCACCTGGGTAATGAATATTGTCACTAGCTGAAACAAATACTGTTGATACAACCCAGGCTCTTCCTGCTGCATGTTCTGTGCAGAAAAGCAATCAGTGGCTCCAGTCCTCTGGTTCCCTTTTTTCAGTCTTGCCTTAGGATTAGAGGTGGTCACAGTGGTGGGGTTGCCCCGGAAAGGTCAGGTCTATCTATATAACCAAGTGTGTAGTAAGGCAGAGGTACAGCTTTCAGCTGATGGGCACAAGCAGTGCCCATCTCCTCCATTCACCCTCATCCCTTGAAGGGTAGATATGCCTGTATGCCACCTATTTCCTTTTGCAGGCATGTTCAGAGCTAACCAGCTGACACCGATACAGCCCCAGGAACAACAGAATTTATCACTGAGACAAGATAGCAATAAATAGAAATGTGCTTCTCTTCATTGCAAAATAAAGGAACAGTTTGGGGGGAGGGGAGGAAAGGGGGGATCTGCTGCAATAATGCATCACTGTTCTTTTGACAGAGGTTTCTTTATGAAAAAGACTTAATTTCTCCTTCACTGTTAAAACATATTGCTGGTGCCCCCAGCCGTTGTAAGAAAAGGTTTCAATTCCAGAGCATTGGCTGTATTCCTGTCAGATGTTGTTATCTTTGTGGTCAAAATTTGTTATAAATTGAATATTCTTGGCTCTAATTTCTAAGGGATTTTAATTTTGAAGTCAAGAATTGTTTTATTGGTATCAAGAGCTCGAGAATTTGGCAGTGTGATGATGTCAGTGTTGCCTTCCCCCATTCACTGATCATTATTTTTGTGATTTTGGTTTTTCTTTTTGAACATCTAGCAGCTGGAGCCATGGCATTAACTAATAATCTTATTTTATAAGAAATGAAAAAGAGAAAAGATAATGAAAACCAAGTTTCTCACAAAAAAATCCAAAGAGTATTCCTTACAATATCAGAGAAAATAAATAATACTCATTGTTGAATACCTTTGTATTTAATACATTTTTGTAGACATTATTTATGAGTTAATTGTATGATTTTGTACTTTGGTTGTCTGTGTCCTGGCTTCTAAACAACTAGGCTCAGCAGAACTGCAGTCTTTTCTTCCAAAGGAAAACAAAGTTCCACTCACAGATTATTGGAAAAAAGAACCCTGTCTCTTGTTTATTTATTTATTTAGAAAGCACATACAGCGATGCAGAGGGAGGGGAAGAGAGATGCAAAACAGGTGAGCATACAAATCCATCTCAAAAGAAGTAGTGAGACACTTCCCAGACGATTAGTAGTACATCAGTCTATGTGAGCATTGAAACTGTTGTACCTCTAGATTAAAAAAAGAAACCACAGAGAATTTCTGAAGAACAAGGTAAATGTCTATATTTCAGAAATCCCACCACAATCAACTCATAGGCAGCAACGTTTTCATTTTGTTTTTTTTTGTTCCTGATATTTCCTCAAAGGGGTCTCTCTTGCTCACGCTATGGTTTCTTTCCTCAGCGTCCGCCTCTGGTGACAAGTAAGGATACTTGTGAATGAAGATTTCCCCTTCGTTCTCGACCTTTTCTTTAGCTTCTTCTGATGCTTGAGTGAAATTCCAAGCTCCTCCATTATCGCGTTGAAAGAAAGACACTGGCAGAAGATGGAAATGCCATTAAACACTTCCCATTGAAGGCAGAGTTTGACCATACCCGTTGCACAAATGCTGGCTTTTAGAAGCAAGAGCAGGAGCTCTTACTGGCAGGCTCAGAAAGCTTCTCTGGTGTGTTCTGCCAGCTTTGAATAAGGCCCTAAGTTATAATAGGTGAGGTGAGTCTGCTTAAGTTTTGTTTTTTGTCTAACTTAGCTTCCACTGAATTTAATTTAACTTTGGCTTAACTAAAGCTGATTATAAATGTTTCTGAACTTCTACACTGAGGCATTTCCGGTTTGGTGGCCACATGTCATAAAACCTACCCTTTTTCAGTACATAAATTTCCTCCTCTCCTTAAAAGAAAAAAATATCTTTTTTTTAAATCATATGTACCTTAGCCACAAAAGAATGGGTATACTAGAGAAAACAAAGAACACCATTTTTTAAGATTTCTTTGTGGCTTAGTTATTTTCCCCTCACAAAATTAACATTCATTTCTAAAATATAGTACAGTTCTCTACCCTTTTTTTTTTTCCTTTGGAAAGAATATTTTTCAAATATTTTGTTTTGAAGAAAGGATAAAATTATCACAAGAATAAGGTGGCTGAATAGTTTAGAAAGAAAGCAGAAATCTATTTCCTTTCTACCATCACAACATTAACAAAGACATTTTGAGTAAGTGGAAACATCCTTTACAATCTACAGCTGGAATAATTACACGTAACACAAAAAACCACAAAGAAGCTTTAAGTGGAGGTATCTAGCAATGCAAAAAATGTTCCATGCAGATATAAAAAAATGGATTATTTATATATAAAAAGAAGTGATGGTAACAGTGTGAAACAAAGCTGTAAACACCTTACCTTCATCAAGTTGCATAAATCCTTGCTACCAAACCCTTTCTAGTACAGCAAAACTGACTAGTTTTAAAAGAACTGGTTAAAACTGGAGTTTTTGTAAAATAAGAGCAACAGGACACAGACATAGTTCTCTGTATCAAATACAAATTCCTTTCTAGAGTGATACCAATACAGTGTAAGCAGTGTGCAGTTCTCAACCAGTAATAATCAAGTATGTAAAACCTATAGTTTAATAGATATAGGTATAGTTTAATATAGTTCTTTGAGATGCTTAATTTTGGTTCATCTAAAATTCAAAAATCAATTCCTGCCAGCCCCACAATGTAATAGACACAGGCCAGGGCAGCACACTATTTGCTTTTCAAATTACTGTCTAGTAATAGCCAGGAATTTGCTGGTGCAATTATCATTTAAATATCTCCTTTGACAATGTAATATAGGACTTTCAGCATTACTGGAGTTAAGAGTCAAAGGTGTCTGCTGCAGCTCCATATCCTCTGGAAGCACCAGGTGAAGCAGGTATCGTCGTAATACAGACATTATTTCTATATTGCCTCAGGCTTTTTTAGAGAGTAGCACCACTTATTTCCAAACTAATAAAACTGTATACTAAGTGGCTGACTTAGCAAGGGTAATTTCTCTCTACTATCTTAGTTTTAATTGAGCTTTTAAAATCCGGATTGCAAAGTGATTCCAGCAATCTATGTCAAGAAAAGGATCATATTAACCATTTGTAGAATTGATCGGGTTCATTTTTCTTTCCCTATTGTTCTTACTAACTTATATGTTGTGTGTGTATTTAATAATAGCCATCAGTCTCTGCAATGTGCATACAGGGATGATTTCTGCAGATGAAATAGTACATTTTACCACCCTGTTAATAGGCTTGCATTTTAATTTTCCAAATTGATTCATATTATTCAGACTGTGTAATTATCATAATGCCTTTTGATTTCTTATCTACAAAATAGTCCCATGAAGATCATTTTACCTCTGCAGACAGATAGTTAAAACATATTGCTGACATTAAGTATGCGAGGTTTTTATATCTGACTGCATGATTTGTGAAGTGCCTACTGGTTCCACCTCGAACTCTGTTTAGAAATTTAAAATAAATATTATCAGAAAGACTTGAAGCTATTCTTAGGAATGGCTTTGATGTCTAAGAATGAAACTTTTGCCTAATTGTTCATCAATAGCAGTTGTATGTAAAACTGAACATAGAAACATCACTGTTATTGCTGGTGATCTTTCCTATAAATGGATGGTATTTATCCACCTGATGAAGTATGGAAGTAGGGTATTAAAAATATGAAAGGCCTCTGCCTTATCAAGACTGTCTCCTGTCCCATCCTGGCAGCACAAGGCCCCAGTGGGTTGGGTATCCACCAGAGAGGTTGAAACTCACACACTCAACACAGATGTGAATGGGCTTGGCTATCCTAAAAAAACAGTAGGTTAGGAGAGGGACAGGAGGAGGGTTTGCAGAAATAGTTTCCTGGGTCTTACACTTTGCAGTTCCTGCTCCTGGCTTTGTAAAAGAACAAAAAAAATTTTACTTTTACAGTCAAGTTATGCATAGGTTTGAGGGACTTAAAACACCATTGCCATGAGTTTTGACAACCTGAAGCAATGAATTAAATGTAGATTTACACTCTTGGACTGATCCTTCAAAGATATTGCAATGGTTGTGGGCATAACTATGACTCTGATCAATTTTGTGCATATTTCTGTCTGAGATCTTACCACCTTCAGAAAGCCAGCTGGAGGTGGCATAGAGCATTACAAACCTGGGAGACACAGGGCTTTCTCTGCCCCTCTGCCTTCAACACAGCACTTCAAATGGTCTAAAAGAACCTGAAATGACACTTGGAACTTTCAGGGGGTTTGGTTACTCATTCAGAAGGACAGCTGCATGTGAACCTTCTCTTGAAGATCAGGAAGCATAGTTCAAAATCCTATTTTTTCTAATTTCCAAGCTTGGGTGTGCAATCACGAAACTGAACAGATGTCTGGAATTGTCCTGAACTTTTCAAGTAATAGAAAACCATGGTACAGTGCAAGTACAAACTCAGCCAGAAGGCTGTAGGATTTACAGGAAAATCACAGGCAAAAATCACATTTAGTGAGGACTCCCAAGATGACCCTCCGAACAGCACCATGTGTGCAGCATAATTACAGTAGCCTTTAAAAAGGGGATGATGACATTAAAATTCCATTGAAAGGGGGAATATACTGTTCTTTTACTCTCATATTCGGATAGCTGGACTTAAAGGATTTCTTTAAAGAATAATTTTTTTACACACTGTTAAGCAGCACACAGTTCCATGCTGTTTGAGGTCTTACCAAGAATGAGGGCAGAGTAGTCACAGAGCAATACATTTAAAAACAGAGTAATAAGTTTAACATTTTTCTTTTAGTCAGCTTGACTTTCTCATTCTAGCAGTGTCAAAATGCATGTGAGGCTAAAAGGAAATGTCATCCTTTAAAAACAGAATAGATTTTGCTCTCTTTGTGATGTGAGACTCTTTCTCTTTGCCCTTTGGTCATTTCAGCAGGCTACAAAGGTCATGAAGCTCCCAAATTCTTCCTTAAACTCCCAAGCAGAAGACTGTGTTAAGGTTTAGGATATGTATAGATTCAGAATTTAAAGAATAACATAAAATAAAGTAGAAAGCAGAGTGGGGAAAAAATAAAAAGAATTTATAGTCAGTCTTTATCCATCTGCTGCTTATGCTGCTGTGTGACCACTAGGGAGAAGACTTTTCAATTGCATTTTCTTGCCACCTTGCGAAAAAACCCAAACAACAGCAACAACAAAATAAATCCAGTTCACTGCGCTGGATAACTGAGAACTATGAAAATTGAAGGATGTGGGTTAGAATTTATTTGTGAAGAACACCTGACAAGCTCAGGCACAGAGAAGGAAGTGCAGAAGTCATGAATTTTCTTCTGCAGCACCCTCATCATAAGGACCTATAGCTGCTACACTGACATGTGTCTTCTGCTGAAAGAAAAGTGATTTGTTGAGGCCTAATGCACTGAAGGAAAAATATCCAAAATAGTTTCTCCTAGTGAGCAAACTGCTGTTGCGGCACATTAAGAATCTGTTTGAGTATTCTGTCACTGATAGCTAATTGCATGAGGAGCTCGCTAAATTATGTCTTTTAAACTGTCAGAATCTGTTGAACAGTGAGTGTCAAAACAATATGACAATAATCCATAGATTATTTTAACTCTTCCTCAGTTACATAAACTTCCTCAGTTTCCTGTTTACAAGAAAAAAAAGTCAGTAAAGCTACTTGCTGGTCTCGGAAACCATCTAAACATTAATGGGACTGCTCAGTGAAGGCACAGGATGGCCACAGTCATGTTTGGAGGTGGGTTATGGCCTGAAAACAAAGGAGCTCAATCTGATGTTCATTGAAGAGGAGGAATTTTGCAGACCTGACAAATTCACAAAAATTCTATTTTGCAAGAACCTCACTGAGACAGGGGATTTCTTTCTTCTAGCCTTCTTTGTTTCCAAAGAGTTAAAGATGTGAGGCTTCAAGGCTTTGATCTGAGAAAGATGGCAGCAGCCACAACACCATGGCAGCAGTTTGAGTACCTCAGTATAGCTGGGGAAAGTGTTCTTGCTCTATTTGGTCGAGTTCCATGGTGCAGGCATGTTGTCAATCCACCCCCATCCCAGCTCTTTGAAATGGTGATCATATTGCCTTCATTCCCCTCATTCTTCCCTTATCTTGCCTCTTCTCCCTCTTTCCCCCGCACCTTTGCCTAGTTGCATTGCAGGCTGTTTGATGAGGGCAGGAACCACTGCTAAAGAAAGGTAGGCACACTGACCCAGCCAAATCAACCTGCTGATGGCTTGGGACTAGCTCATTCATGGACCCTTTTCTTTCAAGAATAGGTAGCTTCTGTGTATCAGTGCACACGGTGCTTTTTTCAAGCACTTATTAATTGGAATATTTTGGGAGTTCTGAGTAAAATGCAGCAACAGCAAACAAAAAATTAATATCAAATGACATAAGGGAACGCTTATAGGGATTTTTTTCTCCCAAAATAGCTCTGGCTATGCTTTACTAGTACTGCAGTGCCAGAACTGATGGAGTCTGTTGTGGCTCATCCATCACAGGCTGAGTTGTTGGCTCTGTGCTGATTGCACAGCCATGTCTCTACCTTGATATACACCTGAGAAAGGACCTGGTTTGACTATTGGCTCCTGGATTCAGTTGCAAGGCTGCAAGTTAGGAAGATGCAAGAGTGACTATCTGCATTTGAGAATAGAGTATTTTTTGTGAATTTGTGGCCAAATTTCAAAGTATAGCGGTCACAGAAGCTTTGAATGCTGATAAATGGAAAATCCAAATGATTTAACATTTCTTGAAGCTTGTTATGTCTATGCAGGAGTCCTCTCAGGTGCCACGCACTTCATGGGAGATGCTATGGGCTGTGCCTTCCTTGAGCCTCACTGTTAAACTGAAGGCACCTGCCTTTTCCCAGTGTCATGGCAAAACTTTCAAAAACTGCCTTTACAAGCGTGCCAGCTCCTCACTGCATCAGCTGCTGGCATAGCTGCTAAGGAGCAAGTAAGGCTTTTTAATAACTCTTTTTGTAGTTAGGTACAAAGCTCCATTAGGGAAAGGAGGAGCTGCTTTTTAATTCCCACAGGCAAGCCGAAGTCTGTGAGGTTGTCTGTTGGGACAGCTAGACATGGGGAATTGATGACTGTTACTAACAATGTGACTGCTTCCTTGACAGATATGAAAATGTTTACCCCAAAAGTGACAGAAACTTCCTGGACTTGGTGTTCATCTAAACAGCGATTAGAAAACTGATCAAAGCTGCATAGAGGATTTCTTGCGTAGAACAATGATGGAGATAAACACATTAGGATTTTTCCTTCTCCTTGGAGAGTTAAGGGAAGCTGAATTTAATTAGTTTTAAGTCTCTTCTACTAAGAAACTGCAAACAAAAATCCTTTCTTAAATTGAGGATACAGAAGATCTAATTCAGGTCTTTGTTGGTAAAAAAGGCTCATTATATGAAGAACCAAAGCTTTCAAGGCCCTATTCAAACAAGTTAAAATGCCATTTTGAGCAAGGCAATTTTTTGTAGCGTCTGGAGCTGAGCATAAACACTCACATACATGGATGTGCAGTGCCAGAGAAGAATTGGTATAGCCCTGCTATGAGAGGTACATCTTTGTCACAAAAAATTACCTAAGCCTACTGCCAGCAAAAATAATACCGAACAAAAAAATTTTAACATGAATAGAAGGAAAACACAGGTCACTGCTTGCTCTGGCTTTTCTCAGGAGCCAGGTAAGAGAGAAACAAATCAAAAGGAGAGCACAGCTTTGACGCAGCACTTCAGCGATTGAGTGTGAAGGCATCTACTCAAACAAATTTTCTAATTGCAGTTGAGTCCAGAAATGGCCCCTCAATAAAACAGATCATTAACTCATTTGATGAGGAGGAACTGCAGTGGGCAAGAAAACATAAACTAGGTTTGAAGGGTGGGAAATGAATTGGTTTAACTGGTGGTAAGCTGGATATAATGAAATTACAGATAAAAGGTAAACAGGTCTTGAAAACAGGGTTGTTTGCCACGGTTCATGACATCTTATGAGCTGGCATTTCCGTAAATTTTGTGTACCTCAAATTGTTGACTTATGTTTTTTGGTGACAACCACAGATCCAGTCCATTGTTTCCTGCCCTGTCAGTCCCCAGGCTAGCTGAGGACTAGAGGAAATCAAACTGTTATCCTTCCAGGGTATAAAAAGCATTCAACCATGTACCAACCTCCTACACAAAAGTTCTTTTCTGTGTTTCAATATGCAAAGCAATGCCAGGGCTTTCCTGTTTTATATAAATTGAAACCCTGATTTTGCCATAAAGGAGCTTTCTATGTTACAAAGCCTTACAGTAGTAAACATGATGAATTTCTCAAGCCAAGTCAACAGAGTTATTCAGTGAAAGGTATATACTGGGAGTGCCCAGGGCTGCTTTTGTTGAATATGTTCTTAAATGTTAATGGTTACATGGCATAAAATTTAACTGATAGATATGATTTTGTGCTATGATAGTTACTTGGAGGCTTTGCCTAATGAATTTTAAATGGATGAATTAAAATTCATTAAATATTGACACTGGGAATAAGATATGCCAGCTAAAAATCTCTGGCTGCTTATAATAGGGGTTCAGAAAGTTAATGGAGGCCTTCAGGTTATTTCTGAGGCTTATAAAGAGCTGCCTGACCCACTTGCTGAATGCGTTGGCAGAGACCAAGCAAAATATTTCTCCATGGTTTTATTGAGACTGCCATTGGTTTACTCAGGTTTGGTAGGAGATGAAAATGATTAAAATAATTTTTCTTACCTGAAAAAGGTGAGTTACCCCGTCAAATGACAAGATGGCAACTGTACATAGAGACTGTGATAATTCTTAAAATCTACTGCAGTCTCTTGCGCTCACTTTTTGTTCTAGATGTAATTATTTTCTGTGATATGCATTTAAACTGCCCAAACTTCCAGGACTTTGACAATTTGTGCTAGATAAGATTATCTCCTGATGAAGCAAGAGGCACTTTGAAGTCATTAATTATGGGTTGGTGAGTACAACCTTTGCCATTATGTGCACTGTTTAATGCTTTCCATTGGACACACCTTTTTTCTTTCCTGACTATACAGTATGAATTGAGGGCTGTGTTCGAATCCCTCGCTCCTCTCGGATTAACTTGCCACAGTCTAACTCCGTAGATAAGGTGGTGCCAGAGGTGGAGTTGGACGGATGGGTTTGCTTACATTGTAGTCCGTAAAAGAAACAAAAGGCCTTGCATGCAAGAAAAGAAAAATGGAGAAAATAAATAAATGAAAGAAGCAAAATTAAAAACAAACATGAGAATGAGCTTCCAAAGCTATTTAAATCAAAAGAGATTCTATTCATGGAAACAGAAAAGACATAGACTCATGCTTTGGATTAGCTTAGTGATAATATACACTGTATAGCATTTTCTAAGCTTCTTATCTCACCAGAAAAAATAAAACAAACAGAGAAGTCAGAAGGTTACACTGGAATCACTGGTATTTTACTTTCTGTAAAATTACCTCCGGAAAGGAAGTATGATATTGCCACATTAACCCACTTAAAGATTTTAAATATTAAGGGACTGCCTATAATAAGGATCACATTGCTGTGAACTAGTAGTACAGTTTCAGAAATGCTATATGTATATATGTACCCCTGAATACGATGTTATTCACCCAACATATTGCCAAGCAAATTAATACTCCCTCATGATGTAAAGATTCAGGTCTACTTATAATTATGACTTAAGGAATGTGTTGCCTTTCCCAGACTCCTGAAGAGGTTCCAGGATATTCCTCACCATGATAGCGTTTATATTAAGCATCTTAATTAGCTGCAACTGTTTTCCAAAACATATTTGAATGAAAGAATTCCGGAGACATGAATGAAACAAAGACATTGATACATTCCTTATGTATCTTGTACTAAAATTGTTCTACAGGGCTAACGTACTAATTAGAAAGCTGCAGTATGTGCAAAATACATTAATTTTTTATCTCTGGCTTACTCCAAAACAGAGATGCTTTGATTAATATGGCCTGCAAAATTGCTCCATGTGAACTGTGTCTGTTCATAGACACTGCCATTGCCTTTAATGAGATCTTCCTCAGACACATATTGAGATGTCTGCACAGCCAGGAGCTGCCCTCATCCGCAGGACACCATGAGTACCAAGTCCACTGACATTGGCATTAGGTGTCATGGAGCCAAAATAACACTAATTGCCATTTGGAAAATGAAGGCGCACGGTACGATTCAGCTCACTTCCTTGCAGCTGTCTGAACAGCAGGTTTGTAGCCTTAGCTTGCAGTGATTCCTTACTAGCAGCAAGGAGATACAGGTGATTTATCCTGTCCAAAATCAGATGTTGTCCTCGTGAGGCCCTCAGCCCTGGCTGCTTATTTTTACTCAGGTGTCAATGCCTCTCATGACCCAGCAGCACTGCTATATGCAGTGTAAACTGCACCGCTGAGCCTGAGTTCAAAATGTTCTCCTTCCACTCATCCCCGCTGCCTTCATTAAGTTTCTTTTTTCTCAATAGTTATTTTTGGCATTTATGTCATCAGCCTTGCAGGATTACACCTTAGGTGAAGAGGATGAATTGCCCATGGAAATGTTCCCACCTTTCCTACCTAAAAGTGCAAAGTGAGCTTAAAGAACTCACTTCGAAGTAGATGCCTTGCGCCTAGAAACCTTAAGTTAGGTGATGCGAACCCACCTCTTGGTGATTGCATCAGGGACCACCAATCCTGAAATGCAATGTGACCCTTGTCCCTGTGAGGTCCTGTTGAAATGAAGAGGATCAGGGCAGCTATATCAGTTGAGCCAAACAGGGCCACATCTGGGTCTAGGTGATGGCCAGAACCAAACTGGCACATGGAGAAGGCAGCCAGAGTAAGAGGGTCAGCAGACAACTTCAAGAATAGACTCTGAATTGCTGCTCATGCCTTGTTTCTTTCACAGTGGCTGGTGGTCTGGTAAATGGGTGTTTACACTCTATTTTAATGATTGATTCTATCTCACAAACTGCTGTAATACTCAAGGCATGATTTACACACAGCATTTCCTTTGTTTTCCCTCTGCCCTTTTAAATTGCTCATTACACTTCAGTGGAGCTACAACAAGAATTTCTTTGGCTCCATAATTTTACCTTACTGTGGCATCCATCACCTTTCAGTAGGTTTCCCTGCTCTGAAGTGAAGAAAATGCTTTCTAGAGCAAGAGAAAAATTACACTTGGGGATTCAGAAGTACATTCCTGTTGTTATTGAAAGGGCTGATGCTAATGCCATATAAAAAAAAAATAAAAATCCAGTTGTGTTTTATTCCTTTCCAACATAAATTATACTTGAACTCTTAAAGATCAAGCAGAAACTGTTTGAGAAATTAATTGCTCTTGTTCTGCACTGCCATACTAAACAGAACTAATTGGACTGTGGGTGAGGTACTTCCTTGTTCTTTTTAATAAATTATTTGTCTTTAGTGCCAGAAACACATGGTGAGAGTTCAGCAATACAAAATCTGCACTCCAGCAAAGAGACTTATAATGCAGTCACCACCACATCCACAAACCTCAGCCTCCCAGAAATGTAAGCAAGCTGGAAATGAATGACTCACCTGCTCAATATCGCTGTTTTTCCTTGATTTATAGATAAATTCACCAATGGCTACAAACACCGAAAGAACAAGCCCTGCAGCAAGCACTATGAAGATACCCCCAATATTCTCCACCCCGAGAGCACTGGCTTCTTTGCTGTCCTCCTCAGGGCAGCCATTGCCTCGCCACCACTTTTCCTTCATCATGTGTAGCTTTCCCTCCTCCTGCAACTGGAGGATGGCGATGGTGATCTTGTCTCTGTAAGGAGACCCTGCAAGGTGAGAGAGTAAGACCCATCAGTCCTGGCTGTAGCATAATGAAGGCAGGTAGGGAGCAAGCTGCTGTTACCTGAAGCAAAAGTGCTCCCTTATCGCAAAATTGATTATTCCAGTTAGAAAGTCTTGGTTTCTCTTTGGCTGAAAAGGGGAAGAGGACTGACTATGTGCTGGTGTCTGTCCTGGGGGACCGGAAAGCAGAAGGCTCCTTTGGTGTGGTTATTTGTTTGAGAATTCATTACAATTTTTAGGGTCTCCTACTAAGGTTTATTTAAGCCTTGGCAGTGAGTTTTCTTGGTAAGTAATTCCTTCATATCATGCTTGAGTATTGCTTTGAGCATCCTTTGAGACTTTCTGCTTTGCATCTCTTCTATTTATTTCAACATCTGTTTATTTATACTACTGCATGTAAAATGAGTATCTGTCTAAGAAAAGCCCAGTCAGTCAGATACATTCTCTTCTCACTTATACCTGCAAAAACCCACAACACTTCAGCTACCTTATAGCTTATAAGAACACAAGGCAGTTGAGTCTTTTTTTTTTCCATGACTTGCAACATTGGCACTGTAAGCTGAAAATAGCAACTATTTCATGGTTTTTATTTGCAGGCCAACAGCTTGCTAAATGATGTGTCCTCAGGCTCAGCAGAATTAATGGGCCTGTACAGTATCTGGCAAATAGCAGAATCACGTTGGGCGGTTCAGACTGCTTAGGTTTGCCCCTCACGTGCTCTGCTCTGGCTCTCCATCTTCCAAAATCTCTGCCACCTGCAAGTCCCTTCAGCCAATTTGTGCTCCTGCAGAAGCACAAGCCTGTATCCCTAAAGGAGGACAAGGGAGAAGCTTCCCCTTTGCCTTGCTTCTGGAACAGCACCTAAAGGATTTTGCTACCAATTATCTTTTCCTATGTTGCTGGAAGCTGAAGTTCTCAACCATAATAGCAACAATCCTGTTATTAATTATAATAGGCAAGTAGAAGTTGGGTTTGGCATTGTGAGAGACACTTTTCTTTATGGGGCAAGGATTTTATGACAGCAAGCATGAGAGGGTTACAAGAAAGGATGTTTGACTCTAAAAGCATATATGTGGCCCCCAATCATGCCATGCTGGACTTCCTACAGTTGGACACATGTAGTGTCTGGGCTGAAATACATTGTTGCCTGTCCCTTGTCCATGTAGTTAATTACCATCCATCCTTTCCTCCCCTTTAGCACATTAATAAGACTGTTTCCTTAAGGTGTAATTTCACCCAAAGTCACATTTTGCTGTGAATTAAAGCAGCTGCAATTCTCAGTCAGATCAAGGTAAACAAATTCTTAAGGCAGAACACATGCCAGCCTTACAGTGATAGTGTGGTATGCATAGACACGGACACAATAAAAATCTCACTAGGCATCACTTCTGTGTCTTTGTGCATCTACATGGCCTTGGAAATTTGGCTCCGCAGCTTCAGTTTTCTTTCTTATATTGCCATACAGGAAATTATTAAAAATAATTGCACCATGAATACAAGTCCCCCTCTCTGCTTTCCATTTCCTTTAGCCCGCAGCATTGTCTGAGGAGAATCAGTGTGAAAATCATTGCAGTTCTTCATTTGTTGCGCCAACACTCTGCTACTTTTCAGTGTATCTTACTGCCAGCATTAGGACATGCTGTGACCACAGATGCCAAGAGACATGTGTCAGATTATACAAAGTCCATCTGGGAAGCCAGTAATCAGCAGCCACTGCTTGAGGTAGCCAGCTTGGAACGGAAAAAATGCCTGCTGTAAGAATAGATGATTTCTATGCATGTTATTAAAGAACCAAAAATAAGCACAACAGAAAACAAAACAGAAACACCTTCAAAATTATCTTCACAGAGAGAACTGAATTATTACTACTGAAAACAGCAGAGCGTCTCAGAAGGAGGAGCAGAACTGTTTCTACCTTAGAAGAGGTTTGTTGCCCTGATAGCTGGGGTCTGTTAGATTGTAGGGCTCATCTATTTTCCCTTGTCTGAGAGGAGATAGCTGTTAGGTAAAGTGAAGCAGCTTGAGTCACAATGCAGGATTTGTGGGGATGTTCATTCATTCTGGTGATATTTATGTTGCCAGCCGGATTATCACAATTCATCTTAAGGGTAACAGGTACATCTATATTTCCATACATGCTTTTAAAGTTTTTCAAGTGTGCCTGGAGTGTTGGATTGGTGATGTTTTACTGGTGAGCACTAAAACCACACACAAATCCATCTCAATGCCTCTTTGAATATTCAACATATCATTTATGGCCTCTGAGCTATTAACGACCTACCTCTCAGGCCAAGAAATGCATCTATCTACTTTCTTAGCAGTCTCTCAAGTAACTGTTAATAGCTTTGGTGTTAGAATTACAAGCATCAGCACTGGCAGTGCTACTGGAATTAATACCTGTCCTGACATCTATAATAATGTTGCTTTCTTCAGCCGGATTCCTCCCAGGGTGACATTTTGCATAGGTTTTGCTTAGAGGTGCCTTTGTTACATTAGTACTTTCAGAGTGCATTAAGTTCACCACCAACCATCGCTGCAGATTTTTCATTGCTAATGGACTTCGCCCAGAATCTGAAGAAAGTCCTCCTCTCTTTGATACATTGTCTCCATAATAAACATTATTGGAGATGTTTCTTGATACACCTAAATCCCCTTTATCCTAACCCAGCACAAAGAAGCAGGAAGACAGCCTATGTCTGCAGTTTCCTACTTGCAGATGTTCTGACAAAATAGTACATTTTCTGTATTCATAAAGCTTTCAAAAATTCTACTTCATTTTTCTTTGGGAGCGAAACAGTGATGATATTCCAGCTCACTCACTGAATATTTTGGAGTGTGAGGCGTCCCTTTGCTGCTGCAAACCTAGCCATGTGTTTGTGTGTTCTCCTGAAAGAATACATGCAGACCAGTGAAGACTTGCTGAAACTTTTAAGTCACAGACAAGTCTTCTGTTTTTTTTTTTCCTACTCAGCTTTTGTAAGCAATAGTGCTGAATGCTATGAGAGCCTTTGGGGTCTATCTGAATAGTGGAAGGATCTCCATGACTTATCTTATTTACGAAATCGATTGTTTCAGAACCTAAGATGCCTCATGGCACTGAATTATTCCACAGGGCTTGCAGATATCTATTCCCCTGAATATTGCTGGTTTTCCTTAAGAAAAAGATAAAGGCACATTTATCATACAAGAAACATCTTATAAATATATTTCACAGCTGTATTTCCAATGGATGCACTCTCTCTGAGGATTACCATCTGTTCCAATTACTCCTTCATTGTTCTTGGTTTAAAGTGTGGCAGTTTTATAACTGCAATGAAACTCTTGCTGTACATTTGTCTTTATTCGGGATTTTAGCTTTTGTATCATTTTGCTCAGGGTGAGAAGGCTGTTCTCACATAACCAGTGGAAAAATATACTTAAAGTGTTATTTATATGACAATCTGTCTGAGGTACTCAGTAGCATAAAGAATCACAGTTCAAAGTGTGGTGGTGTTTCTCCCGTATCTATGTCTGGTCTGCCAAGAAACCGATGGGCCGGATACTTCACCTGTTATATCTATGTAAACTGCTATTGCCTTGAATGATTCCCTGAAGACAATAAAACTGCATAGCTATTAACTGAACATGGCATGGCAAATGCATGTGTGTAAGCAGTACAGAGAAGTATATTATACTCGAAAAAGTTCTGTCTGCCCAGTGTTCTGTGTTCTTATTCACAAGAACACAGCACAAAAACCTGACACTATTTTTAATTCTCTGCAATTAGAAAATCTTGAAAAGGTCACCAGATATGCTACAAAAGGTCTACTGGAAAGAGTTCACAGAGACTGGGAGTCTTAAGACTCTGCTTAACTCAAAACACTGGAATCCCTGATGCAGATGCAGAACCTTGCCAATGCCTTCTTGCTGTTCTCATGTGTTGCTCTGAGGTTGTGAAATAGATCAGAAATTCATCTCCTTTCACACAGCTATCTTTGAGATGCATACACTGGACATAACATTTATCCTGACTGCTTCCACTTCCCCAGAGACACTACCTGGGTTCTCAAATTTAACTGAATTTCAGTAGAGCAACTTGTACCTTGAGCAGCACGAAAGATACCCAGTTTGCTAAGGAATGGATGCTCCAGAAGGCAAAGCAGGTCGCTCAACCTCATTCTGCGGATGGAACCTGCACTGCTATATTCCCTCTTGCCTGCAGAGACTGTTTGCAGATGGGCAGGGCAAGAGTAGATGTTTTGCCTAAAAGGAGGCTCCTAGGGTGTTTTTTAATGAGAAAAGCTTCTAAAAGATAAGAAGATGATTCAAATGGCGATCTAAACTTCTGAAGGGTGCTGGCTGTGCTGGAAAGCATCTTACCAATAGGGGTTCCCACGCCGTACCCTTTGGAATCAATGAGCCCCCCGATCTGGGTGAGATTGCAGTTTCTCTGAGTCACATACTCTATGCTGGTTGACTCCATTAGCAGAGCATAATCTGTTGTCAGCACACGCTGGATTCCCTCGTCATTGTTCTTCACCAGTGCTGTCTGCTGCCTGCTGCTCATGAACGCCCACATCTTCTCATATGTTGATATTTTGGATTTCTAAGGAGGGAAAATCAGTGCACATAATCAAACCAGCACCCAAATTACACTTGTAAAATATTCCTCAACTTTTTGTTGCTTTTGGATTAAATATGAAGGTAGAGTTTCGGACAGCTGGACCATTAGAAACTGTGAATAGAAATTATCTTGTCTCAAGATGGCAAAGCCAAGCATTGCTGAAGTACTTTGTGCTGCAGCCTAGTACGAGCCAGACACATAGAAACCAACTTTTTAATGTAAATATGAGTTGAAGGTCCTCCACACAGTTTTGTTTCCTCATTTCTGGGCAGTATATTTTCACTTCTTTCATAGGCCCTACCTTCATCATAGCTGATTTTAGGCTCACTGTGTGGGGACCATATGTGCTCATTAAACACCAGTGTTTGGAGAATTTCTGTGAGAAGCTGATTTTCTGATTCTCTGAGCTTTAAATGTTAATGGGCTTAACCTGTAAATTCACCACCTGTGAATGTAACCTAAATGCTATCTAAGTTTGGTGAGCTGCAGGATACCACTAAACTTTAAAGATGGTTACGACGAGGCTTTTTGCTAGTAGAAACAATTTTTTTCTGCCGAGTTGCGAATATACTTTGAAATTGATGATAATTTTATGCAGTAGATTGAGTCCGATATTGAATTTACTGGAAGGATGTATTCCTTACTCAGAAAAGTTTGAAATAAAGATCTTAGCTTCTTGAACTTGCCAACCCCCCCCCCCTTTTTTTTTTTTTTCAGGATAGACCATATGCCAAATTCTGGCCTTTGAATTCTCATTGATTTCAGTGGAAACATGTCTGCACATCAGAAGGCAGAGGCTGGCAAGAGTTGCAACATGAGATTAAGATCTATTATCACAGAGGGTCAAGAAAGCAATGGAAGATTTATAGACCTGTTGAAAATACAGCGGGACAGCAGTCTGGAGAAATATGTGTGTGTCACTATTTGTGGATGTGAAACATCTTGCCTTCAGTTGGACTTTTCCCAAATTTGGACACGCACACAGATGGTGAATCCTGCCTGAGATCCTGCTGGCTTGCCTGCCTAGGACTCCATACCCTTGCTGGAGCACTCCTTAACTGTCCAGGCCCTGTTTTCATCTCTTATAGCCATATTTGGGATCTGTGTACAGGGAGAAGGCTGACTATAAGGTTCCTTCAAAGTCAGAACTACATTTTCTCCCCTAAATAGTTTAAATTAATTTTGTTTTCCTTCCCCCCACTACTTGCCTAGAAGGCATAGTCACTGCAAAAACTTTCTCAAGTTTAGCAACAGTTTGTCTGCGGACACTATTACAACAGTGATACTAGTGTAAGGCATTTTGGAAAACCACAACTGTTAGTACACACATTATAAACAAGAATAAATAAAAAGTTATGTTAATTTGAATAAAGGCAAATAGAGTTTTGAGAAAAGCAGTGGAATTACCTTGATTTTCTGATATGGTTCCCAACCTGCATCCCATTCATTAAGTATATTGTGTAATGTCATCTTTCAGACGCTTCCAGCTGCTACTTTAAGCACGAAGCCCTAAACCAAAGCTCTTCAGAATTTGCTTCATGCTAGGATATTTTTTTGCACTTGATGTCTTTAGAAATACTTGTGTCATGGGAATCCCCTATAGTCCTGAAAATCAGACTCATCTGGTCTTTGCATCTTATGTCCTACATGACAGGCACTCACCTGTTCCTCTCTCTTCCATAGCAAGGAACACCTGGAGTGTTTTTTCCTTAAAAAAAAAATGTTAGTCTGAAAGAGTCTGCTGTTTCTCTTGGCATTTATTGGTTTAAGTGCTGAGCATAGCCCTTAGAGAAATCAGTTCTTGCAACACAGAAAATACTTGAAATAACGACCCTTAGTGCAACCCAGCCCTGTACTACACTCCTGGAGTATATTTTTGCTGCTGTTGCACCTGATCATACTATTTCCTCCTTTCTCTTTCGCTGTGTTCATCACATCAGCACTCCAAGGTGGCAGGACTGTCTCTGCAGCACAGGCTACCTATCATGAAAAGCACCTTTCACCCCAGCTCAGCTCCTCCAGACCTCAAATTGGAGAGTCATGGCTGTTGGGGGGTACCCCTGGGCGTTCAGGTGCTCCCAGGGTCCATCATGGCATGGGGCAGCCTGGGGAAAACTGTCCAAGCCAGGTCAGGACTTCACAGCTCCCTTGAAAGAGGCAGAGTTATTCTTCTCTAGAATCATTATGGCAAAGGTGTTTTTTATCTTAAATTATATGGTAATGCATGCACACCACGAGAACAGGAGCAACCGCTGTCCATAAATCCTTATTCCCGCCTTCTCCTAATTCCCAGGTCTCTCACTGGGGGGTGTGTGTGCTTACCTAGCTCAAGAAGTATATGCAGTATTTTACAGTCTAAGGGAAGCAAAGTCACACCCTCCCAGAGCACAGTCTTCCTTTTGCATACCTAAGTACCTGTCGTCTTTATTGTACAGAGACCTACTCCATGATTGCTTTTTTTCCAATTTTGGACAGTGTAAAGAAATCCTAATCTTGTGACTATCTTGAAGGGCTTCTGTAATATAAATAATAAAACCTTTTATATAACCCTCTGTGTGTCTCACTGGTTTACAAGTGTGATAAATTGTATTTTTCATTTATCTTTCACTATGTCACCTTCACTCTGCCAGAGAATCCATCTCCATTCTTTACTAAAACTAGTTTCCTTTCACCTGTGTTTGTGTACATGTGTATTCCCAGCACAAGTAAGCACAGAAATATTTAATAATTTGAAACATATTTTTAAAGGCTTACAATCTTTTAAACCTACAAATTTTAACTCCAGGGATTAATGGTGCAAAATAATCAGTGTAAAGATGGAAACAGCTCTAGAAATTTGTTCTGAATTTGTGCTGAAATTAAGAAGTTATTTCGTCTGAAAAGCCATGGAAGCAACAGGTTTGGAAGATTTCTCTCTGACACTGATTATGACTTCAGAATAGCAATGACAGTGACTGGGCAGTGAAGAGCTCTTAGACCAAGGGAGTTTCCCAGAGTCCTTAAGAAGGTGGCACAGGCTGCCTCCTACTGCCTTATATTCCCAACAAGAGCCCAGGACTTGCCTTACACAGCTTCCAGGATAATCTCCAGATGGGTTTCTCAGCATATCCTAGAGGAAATGTCAGCACATCATTTCAAGAACTGACTATAATGCGACTGTGAAAAATGCGGTGGTTTGTGCATTTCTTTCAGCATGGAAGCATTTCTATTCAGTCACAGGAGAGCCATTACAAGGGCAGTTCACCCTCGGCAGCTCCATCAGGGATAGCCTACCATCAGATATATTACATGATTGAAACAGCCTTGATGAGAATTATTCATTTTGAGAGATGACCCAAATACTTTAGCCACAATCCTTTTCGTCTGTGTCTGTGGAAGCACTGCCTCGTGCAGAAACAGAAGGGTTTGTGGCTAAAGCTCAGGCTGGAGCAGCAGGGGCTTGGGCTCTTAGCACTGGGGGCTGAAGATGCTCACTGCTGCACACACACGTGGCACAAGTATTATTTTGTCCCACATACTGCTTCCCCTCATCCTCTTCAAAGGCATGTTTGACTATATATAAACACCATTCCTAGATGCTACAGTGAAAAGCATGATACCAGTTCATTCAGTGCTTTGCTTCCCTGCTGAGACTGCCGATGAAGCTGCTAATTATTTCTAATTGTCACAGGATTTTTCTGAGTATATGTTATATTTATAGCTTCATGGCTTTTACGCTGACATTTTATGAGATTAACCCATTTTGTATGTAATTAATACTAATAGTGGGGGGGAAAAGAAAGAAATAATGCGGTTATCTACGAAGAAAGCAATTAGCTACAGAAAATGATCTTTTACTTACACTGTGTTCATGTGTGTATGTGGCCTGTATATTAATAATCTGTCTAATATCTGCCACAGACCATTTAAAAAAAGAGGGACAAACAGCCTTGCATTTTGACTGCCTGCTGTATTTTTCTGGTGCAAACTTGTCCTTCAGAAGTGAGTTTAGCCAAGTGGCTTTAAGAAGCCAAAATCCCACCCTGAGAAACAACCTGGAGCAGAGTGCCCCCTGGTTGCTTTCAGATTTTTCCATCAAAGGCGTGAGTTTGCCCCCCTCCTCCCCTCAGCAGTACAGCATCAGATTATTTCTCTATAGGTCTTGGGGGAAAAGTCTCCTGTCTTTTGCATTAATATTCCTGAAGAATCCTCTATAGATTTGGGCAAATCTTCTATAGGTTGGGTGCTAATTCTTCCAAGTGTTGTGATTCTGCCTCACCATTTATTGCTGGAGGGCCATGAGTCAGTCCAACTGTAAAGAGCTAGATGATGCCATCTTACCTTGAAGAAGGTCATTGTGGATCCATCTCTAACAGCCCCGTACTCTATCTTGGTTTGCTTTGCCAAATCATCTGCTGAGTCAATGGGGGACTCCATCCTCTCCACGGTCAGGAAGGCAGCCAGGTTGGCAGTATAGGATGAGATTATGATTAAGGTGAAAAACCACCATATTCCTCCAACTATTCTGGTAGAAAGAGCTTTGGGCATCAGCTCTGATCCTGTTACAATATCATCAAAACAATCATATTAAAATGATGCTGAAAGATGCCTTTCCTGATACCACAGACTGTTTTTAGGCACAGAATGCTTTTATGAGCTGTAGCATGATAAAATGATTTAAACAATAATCTCACAGATGCACAGCTAACATTTATAATGGTAACACACTGTGAAGGGGATGTATGCTATGATACATGACAAATGAAATTATCCTTGGGTCTAAGCCCCATTACATCTCTGAGCTAATGCTCATTGTAATATTAACCTCTTACATCCTCAGCAGGCTATACTAGTCCATATACTGTCCATTACCTGAATCCTTTTTTTTGCCAGTATACTGTAATCAATTTTTAAATTAGAGATCTTTAGCAAAATGCTATTCTGCTTACAAGCTACCTGGCCAAAATTCCTTACAAGAGAAACCTGCCCTGTGCATCCTATGGACTTACCTAAGCAGAAACAGGGTGATCAATACGGTTCCAGTGAACTCATCGACCTGCGTGAACCTGAGCTCAGAACCCAGAACACGTCTTATTACAAGCATGTGGTTTGAAAATTCAGAGGGAGAATGGATGTATCCTTTGGATCTACAGGGCAATGCAAAGTATTGGACACTGTATTTAACACTCATTCTCCCTGAAAAGGTTTTAGCAGATCTGCCTGCATGTCACACCAACAACTATGAAAGTGATCTGCCATTATTGTAAAACCCCAGAGAACAGTACAACCGGGCATTAAGTGCACAGAAATAGCTTCTAATCATCTCAGACAAACTGTATTTAAGCCCCACAGGTATTTGCATTTCTAAGCAGTCTAATGTAAGTTTTGTGCTGTTTTTTTCTAGAGGTATCCCCACAGAACTTATCTAATTATGGGGGATTCAAGGATCTGGTTCAGCAAAGCACTTAGACAGCCACTTGAATACTTTTGACTTCAAAGTTAAGCCTTTGCATAATCATTTTGTTGATGAAGGATGGACTTAAGAAAGTACTTAAGTGCCTGTGAATGGAGATCTCAGCATGTAAAGCTTCTCATGTGACATACATATTTCTATTATTGTAAAACATGTTGACATATTATCTCTCCCCAGCTATTTAATGATTTCTGTAAGAAATTTAAACATGTTACAGAGAATATTTTTAGACTTTGCAAAAACTCTGATTGTGACTTTTGGGGGAAAGACCAAAAGGGTAAAAACTTTCCAAACAATCAGCAAACAGATTTAACTCAGCTTTGTAAACTTATAGACGTGTTTCTTAAAGGTCAAGCTAAGCATAGCCCAAGGGTCTGAGTAGGTTGACAGAACTGCCAAACTGTGAGAGCAGATGCTCTGCCTGTGCAGCCATGTGCAGCCCTGGTGCTGCATGGATTTCAAATTAAGCCAGTGGTCTAAAAGCAGAAACTCTTACTTGAAATTTCTGAGTCAAAATGTACCCATTTCAAGAGCTGTAGCTCCATCTGGGTTTATGTTTGTGATCTGCTGTATTTTCTTGCTTTTCAGATTAGTTTGTTGGGCTTTTTTCAATACATGAAATCTTTTCCCTTTTTTTTGTATTGCTGCTCTCAGGAAAAGTCTGTGTTTATTTCTAAGCTGGGGTTGACCTGCAAAAGCTGGCTTCTAGGAGTGCTGATTCAGGTCATCCTGAAGGTTTGGTTTTCTTAAGCTCAGGCAGCTACTAAAATGTAATTTCTACACTTGGACTCTGATGCGATACTTAGCTCTGACACACACATCCCAGTAATGCATAATAGCCAGATACCTTGCAGATATCTTAGCAAGAAACCATGAAATCTGGCACCACAGCCTTACAGCAGAACGAGAGAGTAGGTGGAGAAGACCTGTGTGCTCAATTTGTGGGGTGAGATGCCAAACCTCCTGTGATTTCCTCTAGCAAAAAGTTGTTCGTGAAAAAGCAGCAGAATACATTCAGTTCAATTAAGCTCAAGACGCCACAGTCTATTAATTATGCAGTGAGCTTTGGTTTTGCTTTTGTGAGGTGCTGAGCACACTCTGCTCCCAGCTGAATTGAGTGAGCCCAGCATCTCTTTTGATCACTCCCATGATTATTTCAACATTCAACTTTTCGATGGCTGCGATTCCAGCGAAAAGCATTTATATATGTTCCATGCTCATGGACCTTGTTCTGAGCCCTCTGCTTAACGGGATAGTCCTAGTCTGACCCATTGCTTGGCTGAGCTGGGGCTCTGACAGACAGCTTGCCTTTCTGAAAGTGATAGTTTATCTGAATGGATTGGATGAAATGTGCCCTGTTTGGATGCTTTCAGAGTACGCATAACACATCTGAGACTTTCAGGGGAAAAACAGGGGACGTAACGTCTAAATAAAAACGTTGCTAGGAAGACTCAGGGTCAGAGACAATACTTGCTGAAGTCTCTCTAGTGCCTTTTTATGGCAGACATGACAGCCAATCCTGATCCAGACTTTGCTCACGCTCTGTAGAAAAGAGAAAGTCTGATCATCACATTTTAAAATTTAATAACAAGTGGCTTCCAATCAAGCATAACAAGCAGCTGCTGCCAACAAGAAAGAGCATAACGGTAGATGCAGAGTTTCACAACCATTCTCATCATGTTCAAACTCTTCACATTAACAATGATGCACTTACAATCACACGCACCACAAGTTTGTACATGGAAACATTTGTGTTGCCTTACAAATGTTTTTTTCTTTCTTTCTTTCTTTCTTTCTTTCTTTCTTTCTTTCTCTCTCTCTCTCTCTCTCTTTCTTTTGTTTTGTTTTTAATCTTCTTGAAAGACAAGCAGAGTCTGGTTGGGGCTGACTGTCATGTACCCAAGGTAGTGGTAACGAGCAGACACTGCATCCCACAGTTTGCTGTGGATGATGGTAAACTCCAAAAAAGGCAGTACATGGAAACACAGAATCCTGGGGCACTTTCACACACAGGGCAATCACAGTTATATACACACACCTGCCTGATACTGTAAAACCTCAGCCTGTGCTTTACTGATAAATTGGAAGTAAAACAAAACAAAAAAGCAAAACAAAACGGATCTTCTTCATCCAACATCCTTCAAAGTAATTTCTATGAGGAACCTCTATATCCTGTCAATACAGTAGTGCACCAATAAAAGCAAGTGCATCTTAAGCATAATACAAAATTTATTCTTAAGCATATCTAGGAAATATCTTCTTTTCTTTTTTTTTTACTGCTACTCATGTCTATTAAAGAGGGAAGAATAAACTCTACCTGGATGAATGCAGAGATGGTTTTACATTCCTTACTTAAATGTTTAGGAATTTAATACCAAGATACTGCTGGGCTTTCCTCTGAATTGCCATTTTGGTAGTTGTCGTGGGGTGGGGTTTTTTTGGTTCAGCTTTGATTCAACTTGAAATGTTTGTGAGAAAATACTTTCATTCTTTTCAGTGGACCCCAGTTTTGGTGAATAGTGATATAACTGGAAACCTTAGAACATACAAGCCATAAACAAATGTGTTTAGTACACATATCTGTTTTTTGACTTCCCATATGGAGTAAGCTTCGCTGCCCTTCCTTGTCAACTGAGTAAAATGTCAGCTGTTTCCAAAATCATCAGCAAGCATGACTTGTGACAGAGTTAAGTTAATGCTTCTAGGGTTGGATGCATTTACAGAAGGACGGGACTCATACCTGCAGAAAAGCCATAAAAAAAGGTTTGGGTTTGGTTTTGGTTTTAAACAATGTTTGACAAATGCCAACAAACTTAACAACCTATCTGAAGGAACATCTTTTTTTGTTTGGCAGTTAAAACAGTTTTTCTAGGGTAGCTAAGGCTGTTACTGTTTCCCTCGGGATGGAGGCCAACATTTTCCTCTTATACCAATAAACTCCAGCATGAAGCACTTCATATCTCTCCTGTGATTATTTTATATTTCAGCTCCAGAAACTCCCGTTTGGCCCTGTCTGCTTCTCTTTTGCTCAGTGCTTCCTCTCCTTCCTCCTGCTGCAGCCCTGTTCTGGGTTTTACAGGTTCCCCTCTTCTCTCTGCTACCGGTTGTAGCAGCACGTCCTTTTCTTCCTTTCTTCTATTGCTTATTTTCTGAGATCAGGTTTTACAGTATATGCTGTATTTACAGAGAGTGGAGTTTACCAGCACAGAAGCCCTTGAGCAGACTGTGGGACGTGTGCAATAACGAAGTGTAACCGGTGTACCTTGCTGCATGAGAGCTCCAACTCCAAACCAGAAACTATTTAGTAAAGTAAAATTGTTTTCCACCACATCTGAGTCTGGGTTGCACGGGTGGGGGTTATACCATTCATATGGTGTAAACCTGTGGCAGTTAACAGAAACAATCTGTAAACATCAAGTAGAGTACACACAGTGGCAGCAAACCTGCTGAACAATGCACAAAGAGAGGAGGTTAATGAAGGAAATGAGAAAAAGAAAACCTCAGCTGAAAGGCTGTCCATGGGACGTCTCGCAGCTGCCTCGTGCAAGCTGTGGAGCAGTGCAGCAATGCCAGGAGCCATTTGCACAGTCCCACATCTAGCACAGGGCTACATCTTACTCCTCCCATGCTCGGCTTAGAGGCTGCTGCAACACTTCACGGCTTTCCTTCCTGCACTGCTGACAGACATTTGCAGGGGGAGAGTGACAACTGCAAGCCACATAGCTGCTCCTTGGTAAAGTGTTTAGAAAATAATGAAGGAGTAGCAGCCCTCTAAAGGCAACCACCATTAGTTGTCTGTAGTTGAGGTGCTGGATGCTGAACGTGCTCTCCCTGTACAAGGCTGCCATGGCCGTGGAAAAAAAAGGCTGCTGATTATTGGAAGGTGTTCGGGAGTAATTGCAGTGCCTGAAAGCCGTAGGGCCATGTTGTCGACATTGCGGGGAGAGAGTTATGCAGAGTATTGCCTTAAAGAGAAGAACTCTCCTCTATTCCCTGCACATTGTACTGCAAGTGCAAACCATGGCCCTTCCTGCTCTGCACGACACCTGGCAGAGCGACATTAAGGACCGATTCTCCCCAAGGTACCTTGCCTGCTGTTGCTTCCCACTGCTGTGTGGCTTGCTGCACGCTTTCTCGTGGAGTTTATGAATATAGCTTTAATTGACAATGTCATGCCAATACATTTTAATTACTGTTTCAACAATATAATTAAGCATTGAATTTATGTGCGGTTGCAAGCAGAGCGCCTTGCTTAGCTGAAGTAATGAACTCTGATAGTAATGAACCCACTAAGTGAAACAGTATGTAGCTTAGGAGGCCATTAGCTGCACGGTATTACTAGCACATTACTAGTATGATAGTATTAAAAATCATCACAAAAGATGCAGTTTTCAGATTCAAGATGCAACAGTTCTGCATACACAAGTTAAAAGAAAATCAATCATCAAGTTATATGTTTCAAATTTATAGTGAATAATGAATGCAACTGCTGTGTAGCACCAAAACTGGTCCCAACTCAGTTCGTGCACATGTAGGGAGACAAATCCTTAACAAGTGACCCAGAATTAGGACTTGTGGGTTGCCTGAGCTGTCAACTGCCATGGAATTGAAGAGACCCCATGCTGAGCGTTTACCCACAGGGTTCTAGAGTGTTAACATAGGACCATAAGAAAGTGTACAAATACCTCTGCCCGACCTGACTGGGAAGCCCAAGGCATCGTTTCAGACAACAACTACAATAAGTAGTTTGGACACAAATGTCTCCATCACCGAAAGAGCAAAACAGGAGTTGCTGGAAAGTGGCAATGAAATTCTGGCAGCAAAACTCTTTCTGCCAGACTGGAAAGATTGTTATAGCTCTGAGTATATATTGTAATGTGGTACTAGGGTACATATTTATTTTTCACCTTGAAATAAAGCTGACTTTCGTCTTGTGTTTCTATTGCTGTGCTGAGCTCTAGGAAGAGACCGGCTTACAATTTTGCTCTTTCACTGCTCAGGCCTCCTGCTTTCCTGGTCAATTTTCCTTGTTTTTTTCCCTCTTTGGACCTTCAGAAGTAGCTATGCTGAGGTTTCTGATAAAGATGAGATGCTCAAGGTCACTTAAGCACCTTCTTATATAGGCTCTGTGTGATATTATTCACCACTGGTGGTTACCTCAGCTACTTAGCTCTACCATCAACAGCACAGCTGATATGACATTAGCAGTAAAGGGAAACTGGCAGAAAAAGCCTTGTTCATTCATTGGCAGCATACTTAGGAAAAGAGCTTTGTCAGTCTGTAACCCTTCACAGTGATAAAAATTTCAGTGTTTGAGTTTAAAAATTAATATAACAATGACAGGGCTACATAAGGCTCAAACACAAATAAGAAATTATTCAGCTGCCAAAAGACTGAAGAAATAACTGACAGAATATCCCAGTCCATGAAAACTATTCCCAAGTATTTGTCTTCCATGAACTGATGTCAAATTACTATTAACTATTTAATTTGCTATGGTAGTGTTAAAAAATGGATGTTCCCTGAGGTTCTTAAAACCAATCTAACCAATGTTTGCTGCAACACTTGGCAAATTTTACAGAAATCTTAACTTATTCAGAGATGTGAACAGGTTTAGACATAGACTGTAATAGACTGTAAGACTGTAGACTGTAAGGCTTAGCTTCTTGTAGTAAAATAACATTTATAAAGTCTAAAATAAATTAAGATGGTATGTGAACACAGTTTTGTGTACTTCAGCCTGTACAGTCACAATCTAATTAGGCACTGGTTTTAGGCATCAGTTAAAAAAACAAAATCTATCAGAAAAAATGTAAACATTCATAAAATTATATTAACTACTTGCTGAACTAGTAGGTTCTTCTCCTCTTTTCCTAAAATAGGTGGGTTATGAGCATGGCATGCAAACTTGATATATTTAAGTTGTTAGAAGTCAGGCTTCGTGCTGTGTATTATGAATGTGTGGGTGTCTATACCTTCAATGACCTGTAAGCCTTTTAGATAATTTTAGCCACATTTGACAAATAGGCAGAGGCCTTACAGGTTATTACGCTCCTACAAGTGTTGTGAAACATTGCAGTAGTAGCCTCACTAGGAGAGAAGCTGCAGGATGAGCTCACAACTCATTACGTGTTAGTTAATCCGCATGGGAAGGATCGCCTATAAATCCTTCAGCTGCAGGGAAAGCAAACAAACAGACAAACAGACTTCAACTGCCAATCACAATCCACCATGAGACACAAATCTGTGGGGAAATCAGGCTTCATTAGTTACGCTGCTCCTGGAACTACTGCTTTTTAGAAAGATTTAAGAAACAAAACATAACACAGTTGTACAGGGCAAACCTAGGGATTTTCCCAAAGGCTACACTATGATCTGGAGCAATATTTAACAGCCAAGAGAGAAAAGCAAACAGGTTTCACAGCTGGTGATTTGTGAGCACTGCACATTTCCTCTTGGTTTGCTCCCGGCCACGCGTCTGCATGTAGGCAGCTCTGCGAGCAGACAAACGACCCTGATGCTTATTTATTCTTCCAAACCGATGCTGCTATTTTAAAAAACAAAAGTACCGAGGATAACTCAGGCTTTGTATTTGCTTCTGCCTGTTCTGAGGTGGAGAGGACTGTGGGATGTTTTCAGTCTTGGCACACAACCGCAGAAAAGTCAATCTGTCACAGTCAAGCAGATTTAATATTAGTCATGAATGAGATCATGATTTGCGTACAGTAAGAGTTCTTATTTATGGTACAGTGAGCCACTACAAGAGCTTGTGGGAAGCAATGACTAATTGTATACAGTCCCATAGCTGCCAGGGATGGATGAACTCTTCCTTTTACCGAGGGCCAACACTAATAAGTCAACCCATGACCTCTCCTCCTCTAATTCCCTCCTCCTTTTTCACAGTTTCAGTGATTTAAAGGAAAAAGAAAATCCTACAAATTTCTGGACTTTTGAACCAGTATAGGAACATGCAAACAAGCAAAGCATTCCCATAGGTTGTCCATATGGAAGGTTTGTTCAGTGGAACACAGAGTAATCTATGTTCAAGGCCAGTCGCTCTCAGCAGAAGGGCTCTTGCAAATAAAGGTTTTGCAGGGCTGTATCTTTTGGTTAAAAGAAAACAGTAAATTGGAAGAAAGGCAGCAAGAGCTTCATTTGACCTGGCTCACACAGAAGTGGAAGTCAGGCACAATGTTCTATATTATTAGAATTGAAGATTTAGACTACGATTAATTGATGACTTTTGAATGAGGTATAGGTATGTATACATTGGAATATACACATTATTGCTTACTTCTTAAAGTTGAATGCTATCATTTGCAATAAAAACTGCAACATTTCTGTTACTTTTGCTGTGATGTGAATGTGCAGATTTCCAATGATTCATCACTTCAGTTCTTATATTTCAGAGTACAAATGATTTATTGGGATACTTTCCAAGTATTTTATTAATGTGGAATATATTGTTGATAGATATGCAAAACAATACATAACGGAAGTGGGGAAAGGCTTGATTAGGGATTCTCAGTAAATAGAACCAAAACACAAATCTCTGTGAAGCACTAGTAAAAATATTTATGTTTTAAATTATGAAAAGGAAAAATGGTATGAAGTGGTATGAAATCAAATAAATAGAGTTGGAAATGAAGTTCCAATGCCACTATTTGAAGAAAAGGCCAATAACTATGCCAGTTCAGAGTCCAGCTTACTGAGAAGTGTAGGAAAAAGTAAGTCTCGAATGACCAATTTCCTCTAACAAGTTTCTAAGTTCATTTTTTTCTTACTTGATTTGCTCTTGTTCAAAGCCCTAGAACAACTGACTCTCAAACTGTGGTCCATGGTGTCTGAGGCCATGACAAGTAGCTTGTATTCAGTTCAGGAAATCGTATCAGATGTCTAGAGTTTTTAAGGTAAAGTTCAATGATAAGGGTATAAAGTGTTCTGCTGCCCGTCTGTAGAAATGACTGTGGTCCAATGGCCCAGAAACTGTGGCACACCTGCCCTTGAGAACTTTATGAGCTTTGGCTTCATTTGGAAAAGCCATGTGTATGTGTTTACTTCCTGCTGGTTTTGAATAGGGACACCACTGGGACCCTGGCACTGACAGGCAGGGTGCACCTCAGGACAGCACGGAGAGAGAGCCAGGGACAGACTTCACCTTGCAGATTGTCCCCTTAGGTTCCCAGTCACGTCATCTTGTATTTTCAAGAGGAAATTAGCTGGGTTAATCAACATCCTTCAGCAAAAATATGTTCACATCCTCTTTCTTACCTTTTAACTGTATGCACTGTTAGTTGAAAAGAGAAGTGCTTACATGCAAGTAATATAAACTACTTTTCAACATGTAGTCTGCTGAGGTGTTGTGTAATGACAAAGAAAGCCTGACACGTTTCACTGGATATTTCTCTTCATTCAGCCCTTAAGTAAAGTAGAATCTCATCACATTGCAATATATAAAAGTGATAGCACTGTTGATATGAAAATACCAAAAGACTTTCCAGAATGTTATGTTTTAGGACTGGATAAAACCCTTAGGATAGTATCATACTATATTCACTTTGCAGAGCGCATGCAACACCTATGGGGACACAGGTAGTTAATGTGGATGCATTTAAACTACTTCTCTGACTTACCTTGCAATGACAAAGAGAACACAACTCACTCCGAGGCAGGCTAGGAGAACATACATCCAAATATCAGGAGAAAGAGGGTTTAAAAAGGAGAAAACACCAGGGTTGGTCCCATTGGGCTTCCGGTACAAGATACTGATTCCCAGTGTCATGAAGGGCTTGGAAAAATCAATTACTTTCTCTCTTACATAGGTAATAGTGAGAGGAGCAACAGCCAGATCAGCTTTCTGAAAACACAAAGGGAAAAATACTCATTCTTTTTCATGTTCAACAAACACTCTACTATTCTGTCCATTTTCTCCTCAGGTATTACAAACAAAACCAAATTTGACTATAAACCTGAAGTATGCAACAAAATTTAACATTGTTAGGGTATTTTTTGGCACATGATATTCATCTCCTCTTTTTGCAGGCAGAGGGATATTGGTGACTTTCATGTGATTAGGGGAAGCGTGACCAGGGATGTGGGGCTCAGCCCCATGCAATAGGACAGACTGCCAGTGAGTCTAGGCAGGGACTACATTTGCAAGTCAGAGCTGAGCTGGAAGCTCAGCCTTTGCCATTGGAGTTTGCAGCCAAGGGGAGGGCAGGACCTGTGCTCGGTATCTGCTGCCGCACTGCTGACGGAAGATCCCCCCAACCCACGCAAACTGTTTGTTCAGAAGGAATGATGTGACTTCCTACTCTGACAAACTGCAATAAAGACAGACCAGTGGCTCTAAAAAAAGGAAAACCAATGCAAACATTTCATTTGGGCCGGCTTCATATAAAATACCGCAGGGAAAAGAAGAATAAAGAGAGAAGGATTCAGTCTTACATGATCTATGAGTTCTTTGACCATCCCATTCCACTCTCCTTTGTCATTCTGGGCTCCGTATTTACCATCTGAAACTAGTTTGACCTCATAGATGAAGCCTAAAATATTTGACAGCTCCTTTAGTAAGTCCAGGCAATAACCCTCGAATCTGTCATTTCCATACAAGGGCTTGTCAGACTTCTTGTACATAACATAGGGATCTTCCTATGGAAAAAGACAGTAGACATGTAGCAATAGAAATGAGGCTTGTTTCAGATTATATCAGTTTCTCTAAATTATGTGAATATTTTATAAATGAATTGCAATTACATGGAAACCAGTAATTTACCGTGTCCATTAAAACCCGTTTTAGGTGTGTTAACAAGTTGACTGAATCAATTAGTGATAAGCATAAGGGACCTAATTTTCAGTGGAACAGACCATTCAAAGCTCCCATGAGCTTTAATTAAAGCTTTAAAATCAGATCCAAGGTCTCTACGTTGTCCCACCCTAAGGGACAGGCAGGGATGTTGAAGGAGAGAGAAGCCTAAATTAGAGAAAAAGGAGACCCTGAAACTAGATATTCTGAGAGAAATAAATCTCTATTGAAAAAAAATCTTGAAAATGTATAAAATAGCTGTGAGCTGAGCCCAGCTGAGGTATTCATATGAGAGAACGGAGAATAGCAGACAACTTGATTGCAAAGTACCTCATTGCTTTTCTTTTTAAAGGATTTTGGATAGAATATCAGGCCAAGCAGGATTTCTGCAGTTTAACATGGCAAAGGAACTCTGGCAATAGAAGAGGAGTGTAAAAGGAACCTTTGAGCTCTTTCTCTCCTGAGGAATTAGGCAGAATAATTGAAATAAGTGCCATTACTGGCCAGGCAGAATGCATAAGGCCGAACAACTTGTGAATACCCAGTTGCATTATTTTCCATTTATCATAGTAAGGTCATACCTCAATCTGTCTATCCACTGTTTGCTACTTCCTTTCAGTCCTCTTCATCTCATGTTTAGTGAAAAGGAAGGACGTATAAGCAAAGCTTAGTATTTGGAGGTTAGTTCTTCTGGGGAAAAATGTATGCAGGGGTCATCTCTGAAATACTAAAGTAAGCTAAAAAAATTTGGAGGTGGAGGTCCCTGAGAGCCTTTCATTGGCAATGGGGTATTTTTTAATCCATATTGTGGATGGCTGAATGTGTATGTCAATTCAGAGTTTAAATAAAAAAATTGCTTGCAAACAGGGTACTTTAACAAAACATTCTTTAGCAGGGAGGAAACAGCCATGGAGCGAGGGCAGGGGTGGCAAAAGTGGCCACAGACAGCCCTGCAAGCCACCAGCAGCAAAACCTGCATTCTACAGAGTGGCTGGTGGTGCCACCTCCAGCCAGTGAGACTTACCAAAATAGTGGTGACAATAAGCGTCCGGTTAGCCAAGGAATCCGTGATGTTGGTCGATCGGTCCTTGTTGCTGTCCGTCATGTTAAGGCCACTGTATGAGTTCCAAACCCCAATCTGTGCAGAAGAGAGCCGGTGAGCAGCTGCCTGACCAAAGCAAGCCGAAACACTTCCCTAAACGCTCACTGCCCAGGAAGAGTGCACTGGTTCTGGTCACCACAGAAAGAGACACCAGCAGTACGAAATGCTAAAGAACAGAAAGGGCTGCAGATCTGAATCAGGCAGCAACATCAAATGGCTGATTTAGAAAACACAGGGAACATACTGCCCTTTCAAAAGCAGGTGGAAATGAGCAAGATGTAAGAGTATACAGCATGTCAATACAGTGGTGTATTAGCCAATTTGCTATAGAAGTTGATCATGTTGACTTTATTTCCTGCTAAAAATGTCAAATGTCTATTTTTATGTTTGTTTTTTCTTTTAACTTTTGTAAATGGTAGAGTTGAAACATATGGCAAGACCTCACTCTTCCAATACAACAGATTAAAAGCTTGAATGAGTACGTTGAAGCAGATTGATGGATGTACTGGCCTTTTGCTTCCACTGTGCCTTCAGCAGGTTTAGCAAAGATTATTCTGTCATTTCTTGACTACTATATATGACAGCATTAGCAAGGTGATACCATTTCTCCCACTGATCAGTATTTACCCAAGAAATATAAGTGGCCAAAGACAAATTACTTTCTAGCCCTGGAGACAGTAAAGAATTCCTGTATTTAATGCCCAACCCAAAGCTTCAAGGGAAAGATCTTTGTGATTTCAGTGGATTTAGATCTACAGCTTGCGAGGACAGAAATTATAACACTGTTGATTTATTCAGATAAATATTTACTTAACATTAACACAATCTGAAAGCATCTTCAGTTTTTTTTTACCTTTGGATTTACATACACAGCGCGGCTGAGGGCTGAGAAAACTCCAGGCAAGGGGCTTGCTCAGGCAATTTGGTTTATACTGGACGTTTGTGCAGAGCACCAGATGCATGGCTTGGGGGACTGACATCAGCCATCCATAGAGCCATTTGTATCACCGCACTTCTCTGCCAGCATGTTTCAGCTCTACCCAGGAGGGATCTGCTTTCAGGTCCTCTCTGCTGGGATTGCCAGCAAAGATGCCAAGTAAATGTAAAACAAAACCCACTCTCTTCTCCTATGTACTGAAGATCTCTATCTACTCTCAGATGCTCAGTCATTTCAACCCAAGACTATTTTTCTTTGGTCGTTAACTGAGGCAGAGATGGTGCTGCCTTTGTACCAAATCCAGCAGATCAGTTTGTGCCTGCTGAGTGTGGATTTGCAGTAATAACTGTGTAATTTCAAACAATCTTGGGGTTTGTGTCCCTGGGTGCCATTGCTTAGCTTATCACAAACTTTTTTTCCAAAGTGTGCTTAATGGGGATAGTCATGCGATTTTTCAAAAATATTTTTTTCAGGTGTTTATCAGTCATTCCGTCATTCCCCATTATCAGTCATTTGTTTCCAAAACTAGATCAGGCTGGAAAACTGATCTGGAAAGTACACATGAAATAAAATGTTGGATATTATGGTACCCTGTGCCAGGAATATAGTAAATAACCAGTGTCCTTGAATTTGCACCAAGGTGGCTGAGTTAATAAAGAAGCTGTTTTGCTCATTGGTACTGACTTGATATGCTTTTATCGGCTGGCAGCAGGGAAGAGGAGAACAACCATGAAGAACATGGAGCGACACAGTCACAGTGCATACAAAATACACCAGGGGACCACTCTATGTCTGGATAGAAGAATGACACCGCAGGTCAACCTAGATTAGAGTGATGGAGGAGGTCAGAGGGGCATTGGAAGAATGAGGCCAAGGTAGTACATCACTATGGTGAATCCAGGGGTTTTATTGCAGTTTAGTGACAAGTTTGAGAGGTGTCATAAGCCCTTCTCAGCAAGCCTGTGCTCTGAACCAATCGTAATTTGGTTTAAATCAATTCAAAGTAGCATGAAATGCCTAGAGTCAAAAGCAAGATTGGTTCAATAGTGTTCTGCATGTCGGGTAGGATGATCTATTCGTCAGTAATGAGGGAAATGGGGGCTTTTTTGCCCTCACCTGATTCACTGAAGATTAAAACAAGGTTATTAAATATGAGCTTTAGAAGAACACAAAAAGAGTGCTATAGGTTGTTTTACATTGGTCTGCTCTGTAACATTAAAATCCCTCCCAATACAACACCAAACCAAACCCTTTTTTAACTGTGTATACGGAAGGGTGGAAAATAATAAGATTTTTGTGAAATATATACCAAATATAAGTCTAAGTATTGTAAGAAATTTTTATCTTGTGACGTTAGAACACTTCAAACAGGGTGAATGCAGTTGTTATCTTCTCCTTGCAGAATGGCAACTGTGGGTTGTACCTCCAGTGCCAAGCAGTGCATGGAGCTTGTCTCTGTTTTCCACTTTGGTGCCTTTTCCACCAGGCAGAGGAATCTCATGTTAAAAGAGGGCTGAGATTCCTGGGGCAATTTAGAGCTTTTATAAACAAGCTTAGTTCCAGTTTCCGTATGTTAGTCAGTGACAGCATCCACTTAATTATCTACATTATTTTCTGTAAGGAACTAATAACTCGTCAAAATTTTGAGTCAACAATGTTCAAACTTTGCCTGCACAGTATGCGTTTTATGGGAGGCAAAAAAAAAAACCGCAACCCTGCGTGTTAAATCAGCCCTTGCTGCTGATGCTAATACAAATTTGAAATGGTGTAAATTTACCATTCATGGTGAATCTTGGGTGAATCGAGATCCCTCCAGATAATAGCTGAGAAAAGGACTGCTTTTTCTGCAGCCAGGAGCTTCTACTCAGAAAGGGGAAGGGCACAGCTCACAAGAAATAAAATAATAATTAAAAATATATGTATATTTTGGTGAAAAAGCTGAATCCTGCCAAAATGTTTTTACTATTTGGAATTAACAGTGTCTCAAGTTGGGATTAAACTTAATCTACCAGAAAAATTCATACTCTTGGATAGATTGTTGTCTCTAAACTGCAATATGAGAGTCACTGTCAAAACCCAAAGGATGAGTCTGAAGACCCAGCCCAAAGGTTTTCTGCATCACCTGTCTGTGTACAAACCTTCTTCCACACTTTATATAAATGATTAGAAACCTCGCCAGCAGCCTTGGTACAGAGAAAAATAAACAGAGTGCTTCATTAAAAATGAAAAGAGAACCAGACCAGAGAGCTTTGTGGGAGCAATTACATTTAAAGTCTCTATTAACCCAATAACAATCATCACTCAGAGTCGATCCAGGGTATACAGAGCAAGAGACAATGCTGTCTCCATCTGACATGAGCTGATGGAGTTACCAGCATTGGTGCGGGTTATCCTGCGTTACTTTTGGACGCCCACAGCAGCTACCCCTTAGATGGCAGTGGAGGGAGCCCTGTGGTGCCTGTCAGGAGCCCTCGATTGGTGGCTGAGGGCCAGGGCAAGTCCATTCTGCCTCCCTCTGGGGCCACCTCAATCTTCCCTTGGTCTTCAGTGTGGGTTCTGGTTGACAATGGTGGGGTTCAGATGCCAGCAGCAGTGCTGTACAGCTAGCATAAACCATGGCCAAAAGCATCTGTGGCTATGGCCCCTTTCCTATGGTCTCTGCAAGTCAAGGAACACTCCTTGCCTTACACCTCTGCATCTTTAGGAGAATTTATAAGCGGTAAAGTAAAGAAAACCAGATCTTTTGACATGGATTGCTTTTTTCTTTTTTTCAGAGACATGCTTCCCTGAGTGTCCTGAAGGACTGTGAATTTTATTTGTCTTTTGTTTAAATGCAGAACCAGTTTCTGACATTGTATCATGCTGAACTTTCTGCTTTCAAACAAAGGTGCTACAACTCACATAGTCCACGTGTAGTCTCACCATTTCAGCACAATTGATGATAAGCAGTTAAGGATATGAGGGAAAAAGGACAAATCTAATCTCAAAAACATGAAGAATTTTTAGTATCTCAACTCTTTTTGAGGTTATTACTCAAGCATCTTCTTTCCTCTCCCTCACATTTATTAAAAGACCTACATATAAGATAAGCCTAGGCTTCATCTATATATATAAATTTACCACACTAAGTTATAGTGGCACAAGCTGAAGATAACATGCACTTAAAATACTTATTTCCATTCAGACAATTATTTCCAGTCCCAAAATCCTATCCTAGACCTTGAAAAGCAAGGTGCACGTTGTAAAACAATAAAACAATCTTAGTAGCTCTGTTTTAACTTTGACTTAAATAATCTTGTGAATAGTGGCTTTTACGCCAAGCAGAGGAGATTAAAGCCACAGAGAATGGACTCTCCTACACTCCTGTCAAATTAACTTTTTGTCATTGTTTTACAAATAATCTGGTTACCTTTTCTGTTCCTTCCTCCTTGAGGCTAATAATGTCCAAATCAAAATCCTTCCGCAAGCCGTCTGTTTTGTTGAAGGTTATGCGCCCTGTCAGGCCATCCCACCGTGCCTGTGTGAACACAAAAGCACTCTTTCTTGTAATGATTAGTAGGAACTACTCTGAAGCCATAAAAAAATAATGCATTTTAAATTAACTGTAGCATGAAATCACTTAAGAATTGTTTTTAAAACATTTCTACAAATTTTAAGAAACATTTTAAATCAACTTTGTTATTTCAATAAAAAACACTTTCTTCAACTTTTTTATTACCTAGTTTCTCTTACAATACATTTTGCATTTTACAATCAGGCAGAAGTTTGTGACAGTTTATACAAATTGACTTATGTGTCTAGTACTGTATATAGAAAGATAAGTGAAGAGAGAGAAAGACAGAATAAATTATGTATTACATGTGCCCAAAGACAGGACAGTTTTGTGTTGCATAAGTCTTCACTAAAAAATTTAAAAAAGAGGATACTTTGTCCAAGCTCTGGGTATATGAGCCTAAATCCACCAGCCTTGCTGGAGTGATCCTCTTTACCCCAGCCTAAGACCTTTTAAGTTCTCCATGAAAAGTGGGTAACAAATAGCAATTGGGCCTGCATGAGGGTCCCCAGAAGGTTTTTATTGAATTAAGGTAGATAACCAACCTGAATCACCAAAGCTCTCTCAACACTTCATAGAATCAGTGAATCAGAGAATCACAGAATGGTTAGAGTTGGAAGGACCTTACAGATCATCTAGTTCCAACCTCCTGTCATAGGCAGGGACACCTCCCACTAGACCAGGCTACCCAAAGCCTCATCCAGCATATCTAGTCTAAATCTACCCTCTTTCAGTTTAAAACAATTACCTTTTGCCCTATCACTACACTTCCTGACAAAGAGTCCCTCCTCATCTCTCCTGCAGGCCCCCTTTAGGAACTGGAAGGCCGCTATAAGGTCTCCCTGGTGCCTTCCCTTCTCCAGGCTGAACAACCCAAACTCTCTCAGCCTGTCTTCACAGGAGAGGTGCTCCAGTCCTCTGATCATCTTTGTGACCCTCCTCTAGACTTGCTCCAACAGGTCCATGTCCTTCTTATGTTGAAGACCCCTGGTGCTGGATGGGGTCCCATAAGAGTAGAGTAGAGGGGCAGAATCACTTCCCTGGACCTGCTGGCCATGCTGCTTTTGATGAAGCCCAGGGTGTGGTTGGCTTTCTGGGCTGCAAGCATACATTGCTGGGTCATGGTGAACTTCTCATCAACCAATATTCCCAAGTCCTTCTCCTCAGGGTTGCTCTCAATGTATCCTCTACCCAACCCATGTTTGTGCTTGGGATTGGCCAGTTATCCCTGGGATACCTATCGCATTACCCTGGGGTGCCTCAGCTGCGCATTTCCCAGTCTTGTGTGATAGATACAGATTTTTCCAGGAAGATATCAAGGAAAGAAGGGGGTTTGTCATTTTTGCTTGGTTTCTTGGACAGGTTGTGGCTAAATCTCCCCTGTCATCATTGGACTTCTAATGTCCTTGGACTTTGGTGCAAATCCTAGCCAAATTGTTTCACTAATCCCTATTTAGTTTGCATCACCAAGTAAGAAGACACTAATTCCCGAGTAAGTGAATGAAGTGTGTCATTCCTAATAGGAGCACAGCCACTGCCTGCACTCACAGGTGTCAGCACGATGATGATGGCTCTAAAAGCAGGCTTTCAGGAAAAATTCAGCCAGTCACAGAAATCTAATGAAAACCTTGTAGTGTAAGGTAAATGGAAACCTTACATGTGTGTTTTGAAGTACAGCATATAAATTGCATATGAGCAGTTTTGGTCCAGGCAGCATTTTACTGTTCTATTATAATTAAGTGAAATCACATTTGTCTTGTTTTAAACGTTAGCATCAGGAGTCAGTTAAAGTGGTGGATTTTGTACATCAGTCATGCTGATTCCACGTGCTGGGGAATGCTTCTCCAGTGCAGCAGGATCAATGTCTGGAAGTAACTTCCTCTGTAACTTAAGATTTCTGCACCTTGTAGGTTTCCCGGTAAGCTCACTTTCTTTTAAGAGCTATCCATCTCTCATGTAGTCCCCATTTTGTCCTCAAAACTGAAGCTTATCTGTTAAAGAAAGTATTTGATGGATTTCAAATTGCAGATGCATTTTGTAATCTATTTTTGGGAGCTTGCATATTAGATTAAATTCTTGAAGGATACAAGAAAGATTGATGATATATGATGGCAGAGTTTTTTCATGTGTGTCAGACATATAATTCTTAAATTACAAGCTTTTCTATTGAGCATTGTTATTTGCTTCATTTCATTTGCTGTAGACGGATGACATAAGGAAAGCTGCATTAAAAATCAGCAAACTTACAGAATGGTGTCTCCCCTTCCTGTTAAATCTAAATTCTAGCTCTGCATCTGCAGGATTTAATCTCAGAAGCTGGGGTATTATCACCATGTGTCTCAGACAAATCTAGTCCACCTAGAATTTTGTGGAAACACAGCAGGATTTCTAAGCATGTTTAAGGAACATGGGAATGGAAAAGTGCACATGCAACAAATTCCCTAAGAGACTTTCCATCTTAATGACACAGGAACATACAAATATCTCAGCTCTACAAGTGAAACACTTGTGGTTTTATATGCTGATATAATTAAGATAGCAGGATGAATGCATTTCATCATATAATACCTCTTTTCCAGTCTGTCTTTTTATTACTCTGACATGACCTCTATCGCTTATTCACAAAGATGGAACACTTTTTAAAATATGATCTTTAGAGATCAATTCCTCCTCAGAGGGCTATTTGCTTCTGTGAAACGTTCACATTTATTGATTATATATCAGATGCTCAGCTTCTCTGCTAACGTGATATGATCTTGAATAAAGGAACCAATATGTTATTTTTGGCGATAGTAGAAGCCTACATGTCCATTCTTGTAAAAAAAAATTTATGTGGTTAAATGCTAGCTCACTTTTGAAAACAGACATTGGTGTTTCTATTCCCATGCTGAAAAAATGTTACAAGATACATAGGCGTATGCTTAAATTTCAAGGTACCAGAGAAGCACATATAGTGTTTGTTTAACTTTAGTTCCACTTGGACCATCAAATAATGACCCGACTATGACTTAAATTAGAAACAGGAGTCAGGGAGTGTTCCTTAGGACAGTTAAACTTGAATGTTGAAGGGTTTTTTTTCAGACACTAATTGTGAGGCACATGCTTCAAATAACACTTGAATTCTAAAGTTACTTTCTGATTTTTATTTATTTAATTCATTCTAAATAAAAATAAAACTTTGGGGGTTGAGTCCAGTGAGTTTAATTTAGTGTCTGACTTCAAGACAGTTGTGGTGCCTGTGCATGCAGCATGTCTAGACAGACCTGATCAGAAACAAAAGATTTCTTTAAGAAACAAAAGGAGGGATGAGCTAGGAACCTGCAGTTCAACCCAGGCTTTCCAAAGGCTCTAGTAAAACTTCGAAGCTTTTAATATGATTTGAGTCCTAAAGCACAACTGCCTGATACATGTAAAGGCAAAGGAAATGTATCATTGCTCCAAAACCATAGCTGTGTACCACCACTTCTAGATGCCTGTCAGGTAAATCAAGGATGCAAGGGCCTATGAGGCACTGTGTTCAGGCAAATGGAACAGGCAGCAGTTGCACAGTTCTCAAATGCAATTAACAAACAGAAATGAAGCAGAACTTTTTGAATAGTCAGAAACCGCATGACTGCTTAACACAGCAATGAGATTTTGGGCTTTTATATGCAAGATTTATAGCAATTTCAATGTTTCTAGTGACAATCCATGTTAAATGTTACAGGATATAATAAAATTTGAATCAGAACCCAATCATGTTATTCATCAAAAGAAATTGCTTTTTTGCACTCTGTCCTTGCTTTAATATTAAAGGAACTAAGGGCACAATTTGAAACTCTTGCAAAGAGAACGTGTTTTCGATTTTGTTTGTATAATTTTGAGTATAGCTTGCAGCTTAATTAAAAAATGTGATTTTCAGTGGCTTCTGTTTGTGACGCCCTTTTCTTATCTTAGATCTTATTTCTGCAAGATTACAGACTGTCTCTGACAACAGAATGGTGAGGAATGTCATGCTTTTGGGAGTTTGGTTTGCAGCAGTAGGCCAAAGAAGTGTTCAGCTGAGGGTCAAAAGAATGTCTCACAGTCTTCAATGTCCAGTTTCATCATATAATTATTATTCCTATATCTAAGCTGTAAACTTTGTAAACTTTTCCTGTTAATTAGACAAAATGGGGAATTACCCAATATTTTGGTCTCAACTGGTAGCTGAGAAGCAAACCATGCAGGACTGAAAGCCACTAAGACCCTTCCTTACTAAGCATAGACAGAACAGATCACAGATAGGTCTCCAGTCCTCTCTGAAGACTGTCGGGTACCTGACATGGCAAAAATATCCAAAGCAACCTAATTAAAACTGTGAAACTTTCTATTTTTACTACTTAAAAAAATTAAGATAGTGGGCAAACTGCCATCTGGGGTTGAATATTCAAATTACAGCATTGGTTTCCATATAATTATATAGATGGAAAATTTTAACCACTTAAAAATGAAGCTGAATCGGCTTCTAAGAGCAAAAACTCCAGAAGCTTGCTATCAATTCACACCACCATCATATCGTTTTTATATCAATTTCCACTTCATCATCTTGAATCAATTACTATAGCAGCCTTAGTTTCAGCCAAAGCAAATCAACAGCTCAATCACAGAATCAATTAGCTCAGCTGCTACCAGATTTAGGAAGGTAAAACAACAGGTACTTTTCATCTTCTGTTTCTTTTGTCTCTACCAGACATCACTTATATTTCCAGATTTTTTTTAGGAAATTATAACTAGATTGAGAAATCATAATACACCATGCGTATAATGCATCGGCTGAGTAAATGTCCAGCTTTATGATATAGCCTCAATGGGACATAGCCAATTTTGTAGATACTTAATTGCATTGCACACAAGTGTCAATCTTTCTCAGACAAATTAACTGCCTTTTTATAACGTATTTGTTTTTTTCATATTCAATATATGTTTACCCAAGTATTTTAGTTAACTGTTTATAAGCCTACAGCGTATTTTCTCTTTCCAAGACGAGTGTCACAGTGACAAATATTGGATAGTTGTGTTTCAGATCAAAAAGCTTATTTTTCAAGGTCCTTTTTATAGTGTTCAGTGTGCCCTGGCAATGCAAACATGCAAAAGTATAGTCTGACTTTAACTTTTTAAACTGCTGTATTTAATAATGTTTCATAATGTGATGACATTTCCATTTCTTTGCTAATATTCCACTTATTCCACAACCTGTGAAATAAAACAGTTTTTCTGAACCTGTTCCTTAGACCGTCACTTGTAATTAATCAAGCAATCTCTTTAGAGTTCCAAAGTAATTTTAAAATTTTTATTTTTCCCAATGTTCAACGAATGAGGCTCCCCATCGTGAATGAAAGTCCAGAGTTAATGTTAGAAGAAAGCATCTGAAACACAAATATCCACCCCAAAATGAAAATAAAAGTGACTGTATCACTTACAAAATATGTGTACATACTGAATCTACTTTAAATGGAGGAGAATAAATAAAGAGAAATTGTCGTAACTTAACAATTTTTAAAAATATATAGACAAAATGAGTTGATACATTTTCTGAGGGAAATGCCAAGAAAAGCTATTTTAACACAGTATTGTGGCAGAAAATGAACTGTTTAGTTTTCAGCTCCAAAACCCCACACAATATCAGGCTCAAGAATGAATTTGTGCAAGATATTCAGATTGTTTGCATCTGCCATCAAAGAATTTTTTTGCATTTGTTTAATATGAAAGAATTGTCAACTGATGATAAACAACATCTTACATGAAAACTATTCTTGAGTATAAGTTCAATGTGAAATTCCAGCCTTCTTCATTCAAAAGCCTTGCAATGCATCTGGGCACACAAAAAAAAAACCCTACTGCATTTGACTTGAGAAATTCCCAAAGTAGACAATGGGCCATATGTAGTTATTTTGTAAAATTGTCTGTATTTTTATTTCTCTCTCTTATTTTTTTTCTTTTCTCTTGCTGTTTATGTGTAACGTGAACATTTTGAAACCTCATCCTAAAGACATGCAATCAGCAGAGTTTTTCTACAGATTAAATAGGAGCTTGTAATAGAAAGTGGTTATCCGGACATTCAGAAGCTAAAGTGAAGTATAATTGAAGATAAGTGTATTTTCCTGTCTACTCAGTTTTGTCAGTGGGATTATCTTGACTTTTGCCAAGCATGTTAAAGGTAACCTACAAAGGCAATTGGAGTGATTTTTTGTCTTTTTTAATGATGAATATATGGGCCAAATGTATTTGTATTTTTAATTCTTAGTTATAATCTGTTTTATTTATTATCAGAAGTTACTAGGCAAAACTGAACATTAGTTATAGATATAATATACATTTCTAATTAACCAATATATTCTTTAGTATGAACGCTCTATGTGTTTGCACTGAGATTAAGTGGTGTTGGTCTGCTAAAATGAGCAGCTTGAAAGGAAACCAGTCTTGTCCTGAAGAGACACTTTGCATCATCATTTCCTTTAGCCACTATGTCATTAGAACGTTTTACTTCAGCTAAACATCAGCAGCCTATAGTGAATGACAGCAAAGCAACCTCCAGAAGTACTAGTGGCTCCATGCCACTTAAGGGATGGCATACTTCTTTGAAGAAAAGGTGGCAGATAGGTACTTATGGGGATCTCAAACAACATATCAGGTGTACCAGAGTGACAGACCTGTTCTGTTTAATCAGTGTTATCTGCTTATAGAGAAGGTGAACATCTACTTCAATTTTGAAAAAATAATCTGAAATCTCTATGAGGGCTGTGGTTCCAACTGCCATCCAAATGCAGAGGTGGGTGATGATGTCTTCCCCATTTGGTTTTAGATTTATTAACAGAGCAGAACTCTCATGGTTAAGAATTATTGACAATGATTAATGCACATATACAGAGAACATTGATTGTGTTGCTTGATAGCAAGGGACAAGACAGCGTGCGAGCTCTTTTTCTTATGGGGATTTTTTTCTCCTACTCCAAACTATTGCTTCTTGAGCACAAAATCAGATATCTGAAAAATGTATAAAACATAGGCATACCTAAACCTACTGTGTCTACATGCTCAGAATACCACAGATCACTTTCCTACAGCAAAATCTTCCAAAACCATAAATAACAATACCACTATATACTAACCAGTATGGTAAAGACCAAGGGAAAGTTTGCTTTAATTTTCTTTTGGTTTTCTTTCCTTTTGGAAGAGCAAGCCCCGGCTTTATTAGCATTGCAGAGACAGTTGATAGATTTAAGTGATAATGATATTGCTTCTAGTTACGGTGGAAATCATAATGTGCTCTGAGCCACACACCAACTTATCAGCTCTTACAATTAATCCTCTTATTAAAAGAGATCCTCAAGGATTATGGAATATAGCGAGTGAGTGTATGACTTTTCCATTATCCTGATCCAAATCCAGCATAACAGATGTAATAAAAAGAATTTCAGCATTCACCATTACAGGGTTTTATCTACCCCACTGAAAATCACGATGCTTGATAGTCTCTTTACTCAGAAGAGGTCCAAGACTGGAAGAGTCCATGCACTTAGATGGAAACGAGGAGGTGCTGGGGACGCTTGTTCTTAGGAAACTGTTTATGCAGCTGTTATAAGATTGAGCACACCCTTACTTTGAAATAAGAGAGAAATGGTGGGTAAATAGAGATGGGGGATTTCTTAGGAAAGTCACAGGCTGTTCCCTAAGCTGCTCAAGAGCACGCATTTCCAAAGCAACAGCTGAGAATAATGACGTTCAGGGGAAGTCATTTGAAAGGTATGACATATTTGACAAATGAACCCTGAATAGTTGAGGACGATGGCTTAGGTGGATTCATTTCAGAGCATATGTTTTAAAACCTTTTGAGTTCCTTTACAGCTTACACCTACGAACTTGCTTTACAACAATATCAGAGATGAGGGAGTGGGAGTGCAGAACTGGAAGGGAAGGTCAAACCTTGCCAGTCATTTTTCCTAGAAAGAGCACAGTCTGTCTTACTATTCAAGAACATGACTCTCACTGAAGTGTCTGAGTGGGATTGCTTTGACTATGAACTTAAAAAGCATAACTTTACACTGCTGTGGCAGTGGGGATTTGGATCCCATTCCAACAGACACTGCTTGTGCAGTCAAGTCAGTATGTAGAGAAATTCTGTTCCAAACAGCTAACAGACTAAATACACTAACTAGACAAAAGCCATCATCTGCTTTTTACAGAAGAGAATCATAGAATCATAGAATTGTCTAGGTTGGAAGGGACCTTTGAGATCATCTAGTCCAACCATCAACATAACTGATAAAAAACAACAATCCATCACTAAACCATGTCACCAAGCACTATGTCAACTCATCAACCATAGCATTTCCAGCTACAGGACTACTTCACCTAAATTTTGTGTCCCGTTACTTTTGTTTTAGAGTGGTGTGGTAGCTACAAGCATGGATGGTGAACAGCCTGATTATGTCAGCACATTGGAAGGGCCCACCAAGCAACGATCAATTTTGCCTTATCAGGTAACCATGGCACAGGTTTTGGAACTGTCCTGAAGTGATTTTCTCATGGCCACACAGAGTCCGTGGCAGTGCCAGGAGCCAAAGCCAAAGCTCTGGAATGCCACCCATCATCTTGAGTGGGAAATGTCCTTCCCAGCTGAGCTGCTGGTCTATCTATAATAGAATTATATTGACCCATTGAACAACAGGAATAACAAGGAGACTGTGAGAGCTTCATGTGGTGTAAAGCACTGCATCATTTCCACCTGAGATAATGGGACCAAAGTGTTGGCAAATGTGTGATTGAGTAAGTATGGGGTGGTGTGTTTGAAAAACAGATTGTTTCAATAAGTGTATGTTTCTCCAAAACCTAAATCACATACATTTAACAGTTACCTCATAAGATCTTTGAAGCAAAGAATGCTGACTGAATGGCTTGATGGTGATGCAAGTAGGGCTCCTGGGAGCTTTACCAATACAATTATCATCTACTGGAGGCCACGCACTAACACTTAAATTGAAATATCATTGTGGAGTAAATGATGAGCACTTTTAGTAGGTCGGGATGTATAAAATATGTTCTGAAGAAAGATTTTCTGTAGCAAATATCAAAATATCTTCCATATATTCAAATAAAATAACTTTACAGATAATCTTGCTCATTTTCCATAAACAAATCTACTTTCCAGGTAATACTTAAGAAAGAAAAAATGGAAAAGAAGAAAATATGTATGATCGTTTCATCAGATTTCTTGTTTTTATTTTAGATATCGCAGTATCAGAACTTTTAAAATATTTTTTTATCAATTCACCATGCATTTATGCTTAGTACACAAGTTTTAGGACCAGTATTTTAACATCTGTGCAAAGATCATTGCACAAATTAAGTGATTTTCCACTTGAAATTTGATTTCAGAATAGAAATCCCTATTGGTATTAACCTCAGCCATATATTATCTTCATGGATAGATGATCTTTATTTCCTAATAAATATTCACTGATGATGCAGGAGCAGGGAGGTGATCATCCCCTTATACTCAGTTCTGCTGAGGCCTCACATTGAGTACTGTGTTCAATTTTTGGGCTCTTCACTACAAGAAAGACGTCGAGGCCCTGGAACGTGTCCAGAAAAGGGCAACAAAACTGGTGAGAGGTCTGGAGCACAGGTCTTATGAGAAACGGCTGAAGGAGCTGGGATTGTTTAGTCTGGAGAAGAGGACACTCAGGGAAGACCTCCTCACGCTCTACAACTTCCTGAAGGGAGGTTGTGAAGAGGAGGGGGTCAGCCTCTTCTCCCAGATAATTAATGATAGGACTCAAGGGAATGGCCATAAGTTGCGCCAGGGGAGACTTAAATTAGATGTCAGGAAAAACTTTGTCTCCCAAAGAGTGGTCAGGCACTGGAATGGCCTGCCCAGGGAGGTGGTGGAGTCCCTGGCAGTATTCAAGAAGCATCTGCATGAGGTGCTACAAGATGATTTAGTAGCTTAGTGGGTAGTATTGGTAATAGGAGGGTGGTTGGACTATATATCTTGTAGGTCCTTTCCAACCTTGTGTTTCACTGATTTCTATGATCATGGGATGTTCTAGCAGTTGTTTTGTTTGCTCTTTTAATTAAGTGTTTTCAGTTCAAAGCAACAGACGGTAATAGACTTATATCAGAAATTTATGCATTACTTCATGGTCAAGAAGCAAGTTTTTAAAAAGTAAAATAAAAAAAAATGGGTTTTTTTAGTGAGAGTGAATCAATTCTAATATGAAATTATCTAGTGAGAGAAGTCCTACCAAAGTAAATAACTTCTTTTCTTTGGATTAACTAAATATTGCAGAATCAGAGCCCAGAGATTAACTGCAACCAGTATACATAGAAGCTGAATTTGGCTCAACACTAAAACACGATGACAAAGATGCAGCAGAAGAGATGTTATTTTATGTTTTGAAGCTGTAATATTGTCTTCTTTCCCCAATCACGTGCATAGGCATTTCTGTATAGGAGAAAGATAATGTGACTGACGCACAGAACTTTCCTCATATGGCAGAGGAGATGGTGAGTTCTTGCATCTTTTGACATCTTCAGTGACAGGACAAAGGGCAATGGGTTCAAGCTGGAGAAGAGCAGATTTAGACTGGATATTAGGAATAGGTTCTTTACTATGAGGGTGGTTGAACACTGGAATAGGTTGCCCCGGGAGGTGGTTGAGGCTCCTTCCCTGGAGATATTCAGGGTAAGGCTCAATGAGGCCCTGGGTAACTGGTCTAGTTGGGGGTGTCCTTGCTGACTGCGGAGAGGTCAGACTAGATGACCCTAGAGGACCTTCTGATTCTGTGATTCTATGACATCCAGATTCATGGACTACTCACTTTTTTTGTCCCACCCTGTAGATTTTTAGTGCCATGAAAATAGTCATAAATGTTGACTTCGGTAGCAAAATAAATGTTCTGTTCTCTTACAAGATGCTTTGGGGTCCTTTGTTTGGAGACATTGACAATTTTGACCAAAAAAAAAATTGATTAATATCTCCCTAGATGGATTGCTTTCCCTTCTGCCTTGTTTTAAATCTATACTTTTCCTGTAATGAAAAAATTTTAGTTCCTTCTTCTTCCAATGATGTTCTATGTTTGTTTTAGATTTAGCTAGTTATTATCAAGAATCCCCTGAAAATTACATCCTGTGATTTGGTACCAGTTAATCAAGGCTTTATGTTTCCCTGCCCTTTTCTCAAAATGTTAGTTCATCAGATTTGGACAAAATCAACCTGCATGTTGTCATGCCATCTTTAACTCATTAGTTCTAGCTTGTCTTTATTGGAGCTGCCAAGGAAATCTAGCAGTCCTAAGGATGGCTGCTTGCTTCTTCCATACCAAGAGAAAAACAAACTGGAAGGATCCCACCAGCACTGGTGTATCAGAATAACAGAATAGACACTAGTCATCCTTCTAAAGTACTGGGTAAACATCAAACAGTTCAGCGATTTAAAGGACATAGACTTTTAAACAGTTATGTGTTGAAAAAAGCCAGTATCTGAGAGCTGCAAAATGGGACTAAAAATGTGAGAAAACAGGGATATCTACTGCTTCTTTACTGTAGAACAACCAGGTCTAGAAGAAGCATGTATACACAGGTACCTCAGGACAGATAGGAGTTTCTAAATCATTTGTACACTCTCCACACAGCTGAAATAGTCATGGAGATGGTTTTGGAGGCAAGTATGGGCTAGCAAGTGAGTAACAGACTGAATCATCTTCACTCAGAAGAATTATTATAAATAAGTTGAGCCACAGACTTGAAAGATACGCAATTGATGTACACCCAGTATGACTAAGTCCACCCATATTGTTGCTTTCTATGGTCATTAGTCTACATGAAGTTCAGCTCAGTGGATTCTCAAATCTTCTTTCCTGCGGTGCAGGTCTCCCCAGCACTTTTTGTGGTGACTGGAAATGATAATTCCTCTCTGTTTCCCAGTCTTCCTAATTATGCTGATTGAAAGGGCTCCTTCTACAGAGCAAGGCTATCATTTGCTTAAATACCTTGAGTTTGGAATTCAGGAATGACACTGAATTATCACCACAATTTCAAAAAGCAGGCAAAATAACAAACTGAGATAATAAAAATGTCCTTGTTGCATAATTTAATTTCTTGATGCTGAGTCAGTTTCTGACCTCTTGTATAGGGACGGACTGAATATGACTCTTTTAATTCATTTTACTCTTGAAGTAGCCTGTCAACCACAGACCCAAGTCACACAATGTTAGATGCTTTAAAAACTGTAGAATGTGCTCAACATTTACAGTACCCTTCATATACACTTAAGCTAAATTAAGGTCTCATTTTCAGTCTTTAACAATGAAAAATGGTGTGATAATTGAAGCAGGCTTCTTCAGGGACTTAATTTTACTAGTCCTTGGCTTTGTTGCAGGTTGAAGGCATGCTATGAAACATACTATTTATTACTTGTAGGAAAGAGAATCAACTAACAGAAGGCTGGAAAACCCTTTACAAATTTTAAGGGAAGAGTTTCTTGAAGGCATTTGAGTAAGGCTGGCTTTCCAGTCTAACTGAGATATCTTCACTCAGAAGAATTATTACAAATAATTTTGAGACAGAAGTTTGAAAGTTTTGCAGTCATGGTAGTGCCTGTACGACCAAGTCCACTTATCTTGCTGCTTTCTGTGGTCTTTACATTAGCCTACACAAAAATTTGTTCAGCGTAGAGGATTCTTGAGTGTTTTTAATATCGCACCACCAGAGGAAGGCTGTATTCAATTACTCGATGCAGAATCTGGATGGATTGCTCGCGCACCTGATCTCCTAACTAATCATGTTTGAAATGTACCTTGTCAAAAACACAACATAAACTGAAACTGAAGTAAATGTTTCATATTTCTTCTAATCTTTGAGATTTGTGCATGTGATTCTGTCTGAGGGGATTTAATAAAGTCACGAAAGATAAAGTCTGCATCTCTATCTTCTGCAGTACTTCTCTATACAGTAGTTTGTTTAATTGGTACTGGATTTGAGTGAGGGGGGCTCACATTGGTTTAGGTGATAATTGAATATCAGACAATGATTATTTGGGGCTTATCTCATGCTTTAAAGGGGACATGACCAGGGAACTTGATCATTCAATTATAAACACCTGTTGCATGCTTACACACCTTTTTTTTTAGGAAAAGTGGAATCATGCTTTCTCTCCATATTTCCTCTCTGAAGAGAGAGAATGACGTCCTTTTTCTTTCTAGGCACAGGTAAGACTTACACTCATCAAATGCTTCCATAAGGGCTAAAAGATTAAAATATCATTTAAATATCAATGACATTAGGTCACTGAAAAAGACAAGCTTCTGACAAGGATTTACTTTTCATTAAAAAGATCTTCATGAGCTAATATAAAGGAGTCTAGATCCCAGACAGTGTATTTTTTGTAATAGCCTCTTTCTCAGGAACTAGTTCATGACCTTTCTGACCTCAAAACCATCCTTAGGGCTGTGGGGTTTTAGTCAGACTTGCTTTTCTCTGCGAATTTCCAAATTATTCCTATAACCAGCATTAGCTTAGATCTTTAGAGCACAGAAGATTACTCTTTTTGTTCCTGCAACTGATTATTCTGTAGCCTGAGACATTTTTTTCTAGTATTTTTCTCCTATAGTCTCTATTTACTTCAAGTCTTAGCCATTAAGAAAAATAGGCAGTGGATCTGCTACTGCTGCTACCTGCACACTTAACTGAAGTCCTAAGGCTGAGGAAGCAGTATTCTCACATTGAACTATGTATCTTTTGTTTTCACATACTCTGAAAATTCAAAACCTGTCTCCAATGTACATGTTTTCAGACCAATGTAAATCAAAAGGCAGATCTCCAGTTTTCAGTTGCTTTCAGGAAGAAGCTAACTTGTGTGTACCTGAGGATCAGGTATGACCTGAACCTTCACTTCCCAACAGGGCAGTGACAGGCTAAAAAAAAGTTAGCTGTCTGCTGAGTGAAGAGACAAGCAGCCTATCAGCTGCTGTACAAGTCAGAGGCTTCCCACCTTAACCTCTGCTCATGTCCAGGTGTGTTCTGAGATCCTTTCTATTACTATCAGCCTGGCATTTTATAGCATTAGCCCACAAAGCAAATGAGATGACTGAAGTTCTTATCACCACTAAATTCAAGTACTTGCTAAGTTCTAGGACCTGCAGGACTTATTGCAGACAACCCTTTTGTCTGAAATTTGTTTATTTAGACTATTTATTTATAGAATATTTATCTTTAGACTAGTCTGTAAAATGCCTTCACAGACTGCCAGTACCATATCACAAAATAGTAAAATTAGATTTTATTTATAGGGGCCCAAAGTATCAACCATTCTGCCTTCTTGACTTTTTTTCTCCATACCTCTTCACTTGAGCCCTAATTTATACAGTTCATGTACCATTGTTGAGCAAGTCCAATCCTAACATGAACCGGGGAGGCCCAAATGTACTGGCTATTTAGTTTTTAATACCTGTTACAGACTTTATGGGAAATGTAATATCATCTTGTTAAACTTTATCCTGTACTTTTAACAACCATCTTTTTTGACTAAAACAGAAACAGGAAGGTAAGATTCTAGGAGTATTTAAATCAGTGTTTTACTGACCATGAAAGACACTAGCTCATTTATCTCACTCCATGCAAGAGAAACTAGCTGTACATAATGAATGGGAACTGCATAACTGTTTAAGCTTTGAATTGGATCTGCTGAGTTATGTCTGGTGCTCTTAGTCAAAGCACTTCTTCTGCCATAGGATTCAGGACGCTTTTGCTGTATACTTAGCATCCACCAAAATAAGTAGGTCAACAATGTAGAATTATGCAGGTGGATTCACTGATACAAAGTCTTTCCCTAACTTCCAATTTCATTACAATTATTCTTGAAATGCACCAGAAATTGTATGAGTAGGAATGCTACTCATTTAGTTTGAGGTTGAGAAATACAAGAGCAAAGGTTCTGACTTGATCAAATCAGAAGGGAGGATGAAGTTCATCTTTATTACAGACACCTGTGGGACAATTTTCTCCTGTATTTTACTGCTTCTGCTAGTCTTCTTACCTCCTCCTCGAGAGAGGAGCTGAATGGACCATGGCTGATGTCAGTGCAAGAGAAATAATCTTTACCAATGCCACTTTCCTGTCTCTACTGGGTGTTCCCAGGACTGTGTTGCAGTGAGGAAAGTAACTCAAAACTTCCTTAATTTTCAAGTTAGCTCCCTGAGTTCTGGCGTAACTCTTGTCTTTTCTTCATACTTTCAAAGAGAGAAGCTTATAAGGAAATCTTAACATTCATAAAGCACCCTGTGTGGAGAGCACTGTTTCAGAAACTTTCAATGATTCGTGTAGGTGAATCACCATGTCATATATTGCCTGTAGCAATTCTAAAAAAATGCTTAGAAAGGTTTGGAGAAGGTGATGACAGCTCTTCTACATGTTCTGTAATCACCACATGTCTTGTCTTTCAGTTTGCTCCTAATATATTCCTGCTTTCAGGTGTACACCCCGATGTGCTGCCACCACTTATCTTGGACCTCAGCCTACAGGTCCTGTTCCACCTACGCAAGTGCTAATAAATGTGACTTTGATAGGAATCACACTGTCATGGACAAGAACTGGAGCAAAAGATGAAATATATATAGGAAACTCCACATAATTTCCAATTTCCATTTCCTCACACTTCCCTAAAGGAAAAGTATCATTTTGAAATTCATACTAAAGCCTGAATTTCTGGAAGAGCCAAGGTGTTTCACATAAAATGTACATTTTTTATCTGTGGATCAAGGTAGCTCAGTGATGCATTCTTATGAGAGTTCATGAAACAGTGCATGAGTTCATGAAACAATTTATTTTTTAGAAATACTGGCTGCGGTATTTTCATATTTTTTGGTTATGGTATTATTGTGTGTCCTGACCAAACAACCACAAACCAACTGGAATTAAGGGACAAAACAAGGACAGAGCTACAGACTCACCTCTCTTTCCATTTCTAGAATGGCTGTTGTTAGTTATCTCATATTTTTAGAAATTATAAACATCCATAATAAACATTAACAGAGCAAAACCCCTATGAAGTCTCACAATGTGTTACACTGAGATTTTATCACACCTAGCGTTTAGCTGTTTCTTTTTTTGAAAGACCAAATAAAGTCTCCACCAGAATGCAAGCCACAGACTTGTGGCTGTAAATTAATGTTTCTCTGCTAAGAAGGTGAGGAAGAATTGGACATCTGAGTGCCAGAAACCAGAGCATAGCATATGACAAAGAGCAGGAAGCAACAACACAGCCAATGCAGTAAAGAAGAAAAGAAGGTTTATGCTGATCATAAGCAGATGGTCTACACTTGCCTCTTTTATCAGATTCATGAATCTGGGTCCAAAACGCCATGGCTTGTGTCTGTGGCACTGCAGGGAGCTGACAGTCATTTGGGAGGCACGCTGAGACGCCACTGCTACCATGTAAACAGCATCATACATCAGAGCTGCTTCAGTCTGCATGGAAAAAACAGAAAGGATTTCTTTAATGTACATCTTTGTAGCTGGTCCCTGCTTCCAGGTCCCTTCTCTCTCCTGAGAACTATTTCCCTAGGCTGTTGTTATGGAAAAGGCCACTACTGGGCTCTCCATGGAAATCTAAGATGTAACAAAATTGATTTTCGCATCTTATATTAATCTGGATTAGGAGCATGTGGGAGGGCTGCCCACAAGAGGCCCATACTAGTTCCCCTTCCCTGCTCTTCTCATGGATTGTTTTCTTCCCCAAGGGCAGGCAGTCCTGCTCTCCAGAAAAATCAGTCCCACTGAGCAACTGGTAGGCATCCCACCAGACAGGTATCTACAGTCTCTAAGTGTCTACTGGTCTCAAGTATCTTGGCTTTTGGCACAAATGTGTGAAATGGCCCCATCAAGATTTGGCCAGGGCTGTTCCCCTGCCATATGTCCTAAAGAGAGGTGAACTGTCCTTTTGAGATGCCTTTCTTGGTGTTTAAGTTGGTCTTACACATCTAGCTTTTAGTTGTCTAAGACAGGACAGATGAATACAGCTCCTAGGTATATAAATATTACTAAAATTACTGTATGCTGGTTGTACATCTATGTTTCCTCTGAGATTAGGTTTATTGGTTTAAAAGCATGTCCAGTAAGCCTCAAACTGAGATCACACACCCTGTCATCCTTTATCACTGTGAAGTTTTAGAAAAACCTTGCCTTCACCTGCACTCTGTGAGGTGGGAATGGCCATGTTTTGCTTAATGCACCGAGATGCTGTAAAAATGAAGGGCTTACCTTTCTTGTAAAGCTACTCCATAATTAAGTAGGGCTTTAAAAAAAAGTACTAACACTGCAGATGAGAAACTGGACTTTTATATGAACTGCAAAGCTAATCCATTTTTTATTCCTTTCCCATGAAATTCCTTTGGGAAATTAACAGATTTGATTCTTTGTCTGTTTCATTTACCTAAGTAAATTACAACAACATCAGTCTTATCAACATTGGAGTTTTTTGCTGGCAATCAAATGTGATCTGAATTTATCAACTAATCTTAATATACTGCAAATGAGGGATTGCTCTTGACACACTAGTCAGGATCTTCCCAAAATGATGCTCCCACAATTGGAGTAAATTGAAAACATTATAAATGGTGAAGCAGGCAGGAGGAGACAATAACAGCTGTTCTCAGTGTCAAGTGTCTTAAAACAGATAGTTGTTCCAAGCAGACCTGGAGACTAAAGGCCTGATACAAAATCCCTCAAAATCAATGGAAAGATTCCTATCAATGTCAATGGACTTGAGACCAGTTTTTACATTAGACTGGACATGTTTCAATTCAGGACTGAATTTTACTTGATCACTGGTGTCTCGGTCTTCCCGTGTACCAGGCCTAGAGATTCTACAGATGCTTGGTGAAAATGCTTCAGTGCACCTCACTTTGCACTCCTATCTGGGACCACCCAAATGTGCTTTTACTAGAGCACATTGTGTATCCCACAGTATTTGTAGGTTGGCAGCATTTCCAGATTTGGCTGCTATATCTTGTGCTTTTGTAACTTGTTACACTTCCATCCTGCCATGCAGCAACTCAGAGGTTATATTACCTCCCTTAGCCTTTTATTTCCCCCCTCAGTGCTGTTTCGGTTTAGGGCTTGGAGTTGCATAGAAGAACAAAAAGTCACCTTGTTTTCTGCAGCGAACTGCTTTGTATTGATGTCTGTACTGGTGCATAAGAAGACAGGGATTAAGAGTTAGTCCTGGAATTTGTTTTTCTGATTTTTGCATTCTGTTAACGTTATTGCAATGAAACGCAAAGAACCCACCAGAAAAACTATGCCTTTGTGTGCAATCTGGGCATAAAGTGGGACATGAACTCAAAACCGTCTTGGTCATGCCCTGCTGGCTTCCTACAAACTGACATCGGGGCAAACAATATAGCATGAACCAGAAGGGAGAAATCCTGCATTAACAACAGGACATGTAATCCTGATCTCCTTATACTATGCAGCTTGTCATAGCCTTATTGTCTAATGAGATATAGCAGTATTGCTGCTCTCCATCAAACTGAATAAGCGGAACTTGCTATGAATATGTAAACGATCACAGTCAACTAGGAAGATGCTTTCTTTGGTGCCCATGCAGTTTCAGAGCATCAAGAGATTACAGAGATGCAAAGGGGAGGGTAAGAGTCAAGTAAGAACTTTTCTTAGTTTTACAGTTGGGCGAATACAGGTGAATAGCTATGTGTGAATAGCTACCCTTGCAGGTCTTGTGTATTCACATCAGAAGTTGCAATGGATAGCTTTCTCCCCTGCTTTGCTTCTCAGTGAGCACATTGGCACTGCCCNTTTTTTTTTTTTTTAAATGCTAGAGATAACACACATAATGCATTTCTCTTCAGGATGTTAGGATGTTTCAAAATTTTCCCTGCAATCATCTGCAGTAAAGTCTATTTCCTATCACTTCAAACTCCGCTCTGTACCTAAGATACATTACCTCATATTGCAACCCGTCACCCCGCAAAACTGAATAGAGTCATGCTGTCCATGTAATTGTTCCTATTCTTCCCTTTACCTCTTGAGGGAGTGGTAGGGAGGAAATCCTAATTTCCTGGCTTGATGATACCTTTCATTTATCTTTAAATTACATCTTAAAAGCCAGAGTTGCTGTAGATGATGGAAATGAAGAGAAAGGACACTTTTCCAATTTAAAATGCTATTACCTATCCACATGTACAATATCTTTCCCTGCAGGTTATAAATCGCACACCTGCTCTGAAAGTTTTTATTTCCTGTTATGTTCTTCACTCCAAGCAGAACATTATTAGAGAAATGAGGTAGCAGTATATACAGTTGACAACAGTAAGATGACTGATGTTAGCTGGACGGCACCACAATGGAGAATTGCCACTCATCTCTAGAGCTGCTCAGGAGTGTTTTGTCACACACGAGTACAACATTGGTTCATGGGAAAAATGCATTTCTTTGTAAGCAGGGGTAAAAGGAAGTCTGTTTGGGGGATGCTGCTTCAGCATTTGCATTGTGAAATAAAGCAGTAACGGGCTTGGTTCATATCTGCTAGTACAGTGCTGTGAAGCCTGCCATAGATGCCCCTGCATCATTGTGGTTGCTCACTTACTGTCATCATGCCATCAAGGAGACCAGTCTCTGGTTTTGGTGGCGCCTGCAGACGCTCCATTGACCATTTCTCAATGACCGACGAGACTTGCGGGTTCTCGACATTCAGCAGGCGAAACCCTGTCATATTTACTCCACTGTATCTGTAGGGTTCCAGGTCTAATGCAAATAGATCCTAAATCACCGATAAGAAAACAAACAAAACCAGATGTAGTATTTTGAAAGCAAAATGTTGGGAAAGTACAATTAGGTCAAAAATTGTATCTGATTTTTAAGGCAAAGCTCACATGCTAGTTTTTTTCCCTGTGAACGCTCTGCTTGCCCTCAAAGTCTAGTCATGACTGCTTCAGTTATAAATCTGAATAAACCAAAGCTGTGTGAAACTTATGACAAACTACATATCTGGTTTTGGAACATAAAAATCAGTTCCCCATAACAATACCATTTTGCAAGCAACCTGCATGGCAGTATCTAATTTTAAGTTATAGCAGTCCTCTAACAGTGTTACAGCTCCAAGAAAGCAACTTGAGGAATTAGCTGGCCAATGTCAAGCTTGTATCTCAACTTGGAGAAGGAAAATTCCAAGAGATGTTGAGATTGATGCACTTTTACTACTTATGAATGCCATTTTTCTCCTGTCTTGCCTCCTTCAGGTGACTTGCTGCCAGTATGTCTAATGGATGTGTCAGGCCAGCACCCAGTAAGTCCATGTGCTTTAGTGCTCAGCATTTTCAGGGCAGGGAAATAATAGATATTCTAAGTGATACAATTGAGTGGCATGCTCCACAGCTGTATGTATCAGGCAGGAGAATTATGATAACTACTTCTCAAAGCCTGAAGGCTGCTTTTCAAAACAACTTTTTGCTGATCATATCTGTAAACAGTAAAACAGTACTGCCCTGTAAACAGGGCAGTAAAACAACAAATGTGTTGGTCATGGTTTAATACCACAGCAACCACCAAGATGTCAACGTTTACAAAAGCACAACAACGCTAAGATATCAGAAGCACTGCTTACTGCTTGTTCTAACATGTGCTCTATAATATCTCAGGCATATTGATGGCAATGGTTACCACTTCGTGTTAATTTGTTTGTTGTATTGTTTATTGTATAAAACCGTAAACTCCGCAGTTAATCCTAAATTTACACATTTTTCTTGATGTTAAACTAGCCTTAAAGAGAAATATTTTAAGCTACTACAAGTTCCAGCTAGAGAGTCTTTTCTGACTAATGAATTGACTGTTGGATTCAAAACAATTTTTCACTTCCACATAAAATTTTATATGGAAAGGAAATAAAGAATAAACTGATGCAGATTATATAATCTAGCCCTCTGGAACTGTTCTACCAGTATTGGTTCTCTTCTGTCTTTCTAGTCTACAATGCAAATGGACCTTAAGCATATGAGTTATATTTACATATAGTAGATAAGTTAAAATACAGGAAAAATGTGCTGAAATAAGAATAGATTTGTACCATAAAAGAAAATTTAGGCATTTTGTCTTACCATAAAATATCCCGTGATTTTGTTTTTATGAATTAAAAACATTTTAGCAATGAACCGCACTGCCTGCAGTGTTTGACTTCAGCTCCACAGCAAAACTGTTCATTCATTATTTTTTTTCTCTCTGATCCATCAGTATCAATGGCTCGTCCTTAAATACAATACTGTAATTAATTTTCATTGTATTAAAGTATTAACGACCCCCACAGATACTGCAAAACACCTTCCTTACAAAATTGTGAGTCCTGATATTACTTCCATTCTCCAGGGTTTTCCTTGAGCAATGGGAATAAAGATCTACTAGAAAAAGTGGAAATTCTTAGTTGTCTTTTCTGCAACAGAGGAAATTCACCCCTAAATCTTTAGTGTTCCTTACCAGTGTTGTAAAAAAGTAGTGATAGTATTCGGTCATCATTCCCATGGAGAGAATCTGTTGAAAGAGATTGAAAGGTGAATGTACTTTACTCTGGATGCTTTCAGTATTTTGTCTGAGTCTGAAAAGCACAGGTTAATCTACAACAATACATTACAGGACATGAAAACCTGATTACAATAAAACCTACGTTTTTCTTCAGGAGTAAAAAATGTCCTACTGTGTTTAAATTTTGTTTTTATCACCTCTACTCAGGAAATAGATTAAAGATTGCTAAACTTTTAGGACAAGAAAAATTACTGGTGATAACAAGAAGCTGATTTTTTAAAAGTGAAGTTCTTTAGTCTGCACTTTAGAAGTGTTAAAAAGGAATTTACTAGCAGACAACAGAATTTTTAGGGAAAAGTGCTTATGCGTAGATTCTTTTATTTTGCATTGCCCTGTGAGAGCGAGACACTTGGTGAGTGCTCACTGAAGTAAACAAGAAAAACAAAAAGAAGAAAGCTTTTATAAATGCCTTTTGTTCCACCTGGGGAATGCAGATCTGCAGGAGGTTGTCAAAATAACCAGTATGAAAGAATTTCTGGTCTGGAATAATTTTTCAGACTCAGACCTTTTGAAAGTCTGCAATGTAAGGATGGCATTTAAATACATGCTGACTGCCCACCTCAGGTGGAAGAGGATGAAGTTTTACTTCCCAGCCCTCATATTGCAGGAAACTTCTAGATGGATGTGTTTTTTCCCTAAACCCCTCTCCAGAAATCATTGGTAATGCTTACATAAAACACCCCTCGTGGTATATAACAGGATGCTCTACAATTTCAGCCCAGCATCACCTACGCTTGTTACCATATCTACGCACGTTATTATCATGATGCAAGCGTTTTGTCCTCTCTAGGATCTTGTGAAGAGGAGGAGGAATTATGAGCTAGGAAACTACTGAAGAATTTATTATCATGACAGTAACACAGACGAAGGTTAAATGTTACTCAGTCTTGATCATCGTAATGCAAGCATCTGCTATTATTAGTATTTTAGGACTCTTTTGGCAGTGTCTGAACAGCTACTTGAAAAACAGCAAAAAGTAGTGTCATACGGCTTGCCAAAATTCTCTTTCATGGCAAAAGTCTCTGAAAACCATAGTATCATAGAATAGTTTGTGTTGGAAGGGACCTTTAAAGGTCATCTAGTCACCTCCCCTGCAACAAGCAGGGTCATTCAACTAGATCAGGTTGCTCAGAGCCCTGTCCAACAGGACCTTGAATGTTTCCAGGGATGGGGCATCAACTACCTCCCTGGGCAACCTGTTCCAGTGTTTCAACACTCTTACTAATATCTAATATCTATATCCTTATATCTAATCTAAATTTTCCCTCTTTTAGTTTAAAACCATTGTACCTTGTCTTCCTGCAACAGGCTGTGCTAAAAAGTTTATCCTCATCTTTCTTATAAGCCCCTTTCAAGTACTGAAAGGCCACAGTAAGATCTCCCCGGAGCCTCGTCTTCTCCAGGCTGAACAACTCCAGCTCCCTCAGTCTGTCCTCATAGGAGAGGTGTTTCATCCCTCTGATTCTTTTTGTGTCCCTCCTCTGGACCCGCTCCAACAGGTCTTTGTCTTTCCTGTGTTGTGGGCTCCAGAGGTGAATGCATTACTCCAGGTGGGGTTTCACCAGAGCAGAGTAGAGGGGCAGAATCACCTCTCTTGACCTGCTGCCAGGCTTCTTTTGATGCAGCCCAGGATGCAGTTGGCTTTCTGGGATGAAAGTGCACATTCTTGGCTCATGTCCAGCTTTTCATCCCCCAAGTCCCTCCCTGCAGGGCAACTCCCAGTCCCTAGTATTGACACCCGAGGTTGTCCTGACCCAGGTGCAGGACCTGCACTTGGACATGTTGAACCTCATGAGGTTCACATGGGCCAACTGCTTGAGCTTGCTCGGGTCCCTCTGGATGGTATCCCATCCCTCAAGTGTGTCGACCGCTCCACTCAGCTTGGTGTCATTGGCTTGGTGTCACTGGAACCTCATGTCCCTGAGAGCAATTTCCCAGGGGCTCCTATTGACTAACTCCTTAAACAGCTGGAAGTTTGCTTTCCTAAAATTCAGGGTCCTGGCTTTACTCCTCCCCTGACCTGTCTCCCTCAGGACTGTGAACTCCAATAGCACATGACTGCTGCAGCTCAGGCTGCCCCTAATCTTGACGTCACCAAGGAGCTCACTTGTGTTAGTAACCAACAGGATCAGTATCACATCCCCTCTGGTATTTATTACTGGGCTGAAGCATTGTTGCCTCAGGCTCTATTTCTTACCCATAGACTTTCAGCCTGCTTGTGGTTGTTCTTCAGAGACAGCTCTTCACGCTCTACACATTTCTTGATGTAGAGGACAATGCCTGTACTCCTTCTTTTCTCGCTTGTCCCTTCTGGGCAGCCTGTAGCCATCAACAGCTGCACTCTAGTCATGGAATCTGCCCTACCAAGTTTCAGTAATGGTAACTATGTTGGAGCTTTCTAACAGCACGGTGGCTTACAACTCCTCCTTCCCACCAGTTGTGTGATTGTGTATGGCAATTCCTCACATAAGAAAAGGAAAGAACCTGAACTTTTTAAGCTGCAGTGGATAATAAAAACTGTTCAGTGTTAATCACAAATAACCAATCCATTTCCAGACACTAAATATCAAGCCAGAAGGCAAGTATTTTATTGAAAAGATCCGCTGAATTTACATGTCAGAATTGCCTTTTTTATTTCTTATTTTATTAATCCTTTTCTATTCTATTTGCTAGAGATATTTTATTGTCTGTAGAAATGAGCAAACCAGCAATCCCGAAGACTTATGTTCATTCCCTGTTTACACACAGAAAATGTTATATGGTAGCATCAGTGGAAACTTTTGTATGTGGTGTTTCCCAGCTGAACTGGCTGGGCTCAGCTCTGCTCCCTGGAGCCATTGGACATGTGTGTCTAAGGTCCCTGCTATGGGAGGGGGTGTCAGTCAGGATGATGCAGGTCTCTTTTGAGATGAATCTGTATTGGAATAACCCAATTTCTTCACATGAGGCACAGACCAGCCACTAGATTATACAAATGTGGTTTGAGCCCAGGTAATCCCTGTATGCCTATATTTATTTGGTCCTCTACAGGAAGATCACAGTTGGTCCATGGTGTTACATTAGTATGAACACATGATCACACTAATAAATGTAAATAAGAGGTTACAAATACCCAGATTTAAATTATTGATTTATTACAGTTTTAATTCTAGTTTGAGGTAAAAGAGCTGGCGTTGAGTCATTGCACTTCTGATATCAGAAGGTATAAACTGCAATTTGCCTGTGTAGAAATAGTAAGATAATGGAGAACCAGGACAATGCTAAGCCATATAATGCCTTAGAACTTTCCAGTAACTAGACAGATACTTTAAGCAGAGTGATTATAAAATGTGTAGCCTGGATATTTGGAAACCATTACCTAGCTGTGACGCTGCAGCTACACTACTACTGGGTATCCAGCTAGTTAATCCAAGGTAGCCCTGTTATTGCTTTCCTCACGAATACAAGGACAGTAGCCTGAGAGGAGTGCTTGCCTCCTGAACACATTTTTGATTCAAACTTTTTTATGAGAATATTGATTCCCAAGTAACATGTTATAAACAGAGTTGTCAGGACACATATATACCTGTGAATAACAATGATTTCAAAAGTCATGTTACAGAATTATCCTAGAAAACAAAGCAGAAACAAAACTGCTGAAAACCAAAGCCAATTGCATGCAAAAAGCGAGGTTCAGCCAGCAATGTTATCTGCCATAACTAAGACACAGGTTCACCATAGCAATTACTGGAAGGCTGCCATGGATTTGCCAAGGACCCTGCATCCACGGCCTCCTTGAGAGATGCTCACTGAACTTCTTCCAAAGAAAGTACTGCAGCAGCCCTGGAAAGCTTAATCAACACGTTGCTTTTGTATTTTCTCTATTAATGATGATTCAATTAAGATATGAAGCTACAAATGTCTGGAAGAGAGCTTGTAAGAGTCATGCACACAGTACTAATGTCCTTGTCTGGTTACGGAGTAAGACCTGATGCTGCATCTGTCCCAGGATAGGACCTGCCTGTGAGCTTCTCTCTCTCACTTAGCATGGGTCACAAGACCAGCCTTAACTGGTTGCCCTCCCCTCTAACAATCATTAATACAATTAGTTAGCAGTTATGTAGCTAGAGAGAATATGAGCAGAGCAGCCCAGAAAAGAGAAGGCAAAGTGACAAAACTGGTTTATGTGTATAAAGCTGCCTGTAAGAAACTAGAATGAGATTTCATTACACATTCCCATTTAAATAGCTTTGCATGTAATTATTTAAATAATTATGCATCTGATATAAATGTCCTATTTAAATAACAGCAGCTTTTACTTACTGCGGAACTTGGATAAATGTGAACTAGTGAAACCAGGCTAAAATATTCTGCATTCTCCTTACAGATCTCCTAGCCTTCCTGGCCTGTATAAAAGCTATTCAACATCCAAACTCAGATATAGGTTGATTATGGATTATCCTGGTAAATGAAAGAGACTTCCATCTCTGATTATCCATTCCAGATCACGTGTTTGGGCCTTGTCTTTTGCAGACCTGTACTTTTAGCTGTGGGTCATGAACTGCAATGTGCACCTGAACAAGTATCAGTGGCTGAAATATATATTGCAAATGGATAGGGACTGGATAAAAATATTCTCTATTATGTCTGTAAATCTCTTTGGGTGCCCTGTTCCTGGCTTGCATCATATCACAGCTCCAACCTACATTTGTTCATTTATAAAAAAGCCACCACCTCATTTATAGAGAGTGTCAGTCTTCCCTCAAGGCAGGCTGAAATCAGAGCAATGGTAAAGTATACCAGCAGGAACAGCATCAAATAATTTGCTTCCTTTCACTTTGCATTTTCCTCACTCATCTATTTTTTAATTTCGTGACCATTAAATGAATGCATTTCATTATCCAATTAACTAGTACCACTGTTTTCTAAGATCAGCAAGATATACCATAATGGATAATAGCCCCTCTGCCTCCTCTCAAGTGTTTGATATAAAAGGTTTATATTGTGTTTACAGTGCTTCCCTGGACTCTGTGTAGACAGCTTTACTTGGACATAACTCACTGGAAATCTGCATCCCACTCAGTGGTTCAGATGGAGTGGTACAGAGTTCCTCCAACACAGGCATGAGCCGTATCAAGAAACAAGGTATATTCTGTGAATGCTTCACTAATATTGGGATCCAGATGAAAACATGGGCCGTGGCAATAGCGCAGGATGAATGTGTTGGCCCCAGGCCCCAGTCAGCTGTGGTTGGCTCCTTCGGCTTCCTGAAAAGATCTCCGGGAGCTAGGGCTTTCATCCAGACAACACAGGCAAGAAGAGAGAAGCAGAGTTCTCAGCATAGCGCAGCTTTGATGATACGTAGCCAGGACCCCAAAAGATTGTACTCTGAGTAGTAACCTGTGCTGCTCTGTCCTCAAAGCTCAGAATAAAGTTTATGAGGCAATGGTGATGTTTACTTCTGTGGAGACGTACAGTTAGATTTGGGAGCTGAAATACACTGCCAGATTTCAGGGTGAATCACCCCTGCCACACCATTTCTGTGCCTGGAGTCTTCACTGCTGTCTTTACCTATGGTTGTTGCTATCTGGCATCATTCAGCAGGAACCAGATGGCCAGAAGAGGACACCTCCCCTTGTATAAAATGAAAAAGAGAGTGGAGAACCAGTGAGCTGAGTATCTATCTGCTTCTTACCCTGCGGCTTAGGGGATGTGGGAGGATTCGCCACTGGTATTTCTCCAGTGACAGTGAGAACAGAGCTAATCTTGCCTTTTCTTAACACAGAGTTGGCTTCAGGCTACCTGTGAAGTTACTAGAAGCATGTACGATTGCTTACGTAGTCTAGACAGAGCACCAATACTCTGTCCACAAAATATTTTTGGGGAATCCACCAGGATTTTTCCCTAAGAAAGTGTTTTCAGCTTCTTTGCATAAAGGACCCAGTCCTGCTGGTATTTGACAAGTTTGGAGGGTGCCTTATTTTCTCACACTCTTTCAGGCATGTCTGTCTTTAGGCTTGGAAATGAAAGAGATGCCAGGCACCCTTGCAGCAGAGCAGGACAGGCACTGATGAAGTCAAACAGGGAGGCTCCTACAGAGCTTAAGCAGATCCTTGGCAGGACTTCAGAAATCACAATTTTACCCTAAAAAAACCACAACTGCACTTACCTCCTGCTTTTGACATCTAATTCTCTATCAGATCTCTCTCCTTGTCAGATGATTTGTCCAGTCTTAATGAGTTTTAAAGCTCCAGCAGCCTAGAATTTCAAGTAGACTATAAGCGCCAGACCAGCTGCAACTTTTTCCATCAGCTCTGACAGTGCAGTATGTCTTGTTTGGCATAGGTTCAAATAATTTCATAACATCCTGATCCCGGTGGAACAGATCACTTTGGATAGCAGAGGTGCCTGTTTGGGTGGTTACCTGGTACAGGCAAGAGGGATGGAAAACTCCCTTAGCTGCTTGCTATCCACCAGTTGCATGAGGTTGCCAACCCCCATGAGGGAACATGGAGAGAAAATTCAGAAAAGATGGAAAAGGCAGCAATTAATAACCACAATTTCCTCTTGCTCCTCACAGATCTGGGTGATGAGAGGGCCAAGTGTCATTAAGCTGGTTGGGGACTGTGAAAGCCTGTGATCTCTATAACATTTCATAGTAAAGGGGAAATGAGTGAGTTAGGGAATAGGTTATTCAGCTGTGTGCAGCCTTTGTGTTGTGTTTAAATTAGGTTATTGATTTGCCTGTTCTTGTTATGCACAAGGAAGAAGCGTGGCTCAATGGTATTTTAGTTGAACCTATAAAAAAGCAAAATATAGTCTCATTTAAGAGAAGAAATCTGTCTTCTATGCTGTTTTGTAAACAATCGGTTGAAGGAAGCAAGTGAAGAGGTCACCTCCCTTAGTCCCACAGCTAAGTAATGCAACTGGGTCAGGTAGCTCCACACTCCTAAAACCAGCTCCATATGCTGACTTTTTTCAGGGCATAACTTCAGATGTGCTAATCCTTTTGCTCCCAGAAAGAGCTTTTAGGCGTCCCTTACCCTTCCTTCCTGGGAAACAAGCTGTGCCACTGCTGGTGCCCCTGGAGCAGGGGTGGTAGCAGCCCCTGTTTGCAGTGCCATTGCTGCTGCCGTCAGCCCTGGGCATCACTGGAAAAAGGACAGCGGCTTTTCCGCCCTGCCTGTGCCTTCAGCTCAGAGGCAGGCTGGTGGCTGGCTGAAGAAATGCTGCTGGCAGCATGCCTCGTTGCCCTGCAAAAGGGAAATGTGGCCGGAGCAGGTGAGAGGTGGCCTCTTGCACCTTTCCCAGAGGCTTGGAAGGGGTGAGGGATGCTGCCCACCTTGGCTGGGGATTGCTGAAAGGAGATAGAGCAGATCCTGATGGAGAGGGAGCACTCGTGACCTTGGAAGGTGGGAAATGCAGACCCTTGCATAAAGCTTTTGAGGGGGGAGCTGTGCAGGCTCAGAGGATAAGGGCAACAGAAGTGAACACAAGTAATGGTGAGTGTGTGCCTGTGTGACGCTGCTGCAGTTTTAATCTGTAAAACACCCTCCACCACTCAATCAACTACAAATCTCCACTTCCTTTATTTGTTTCCTCCTGCATGAGTTACTAGATATCTGCTGCATTATTGTAAACACTGTAGGTAGACAAGAAATTGTTGCTTCGGGGACAGGTTTAGGTGGCTGGTGGCTCTGATTCCTACTCCTATTAGAAATCTTATATACTTTAACAATGATATGTATTTTTCCCATAATATCTATTGGATCACTTACAAAGTAAAAACTATTCTCTATTAACATTGCAGAGTTTTCTAAAAATAATTTCTATAGTATTCTCTTTATTATCTTTTTTCCATTCAGTGTAAAATTATATAGGAGTTTCTGTGTGCAGTGTTGAGAATATGAACCATGGTGCTTCATGTAGCTAACCTACAATCAGATGAGTCACATGTGAATTCAGAGCCCTCCACACCTTCCCATTTCACAGCTGCCTTTGACAGTGAGGAACTTCAACACCTGAGTTAATGCTGCCAGTATCTAGATTCAGCCACAGAACTATCTCAAATAAAAGCCATTTTCTCTTTCTTTCTAGCCTATATTTATGTCGCTCTTTTCCTGCAGCTCTGACCCACAGGTGTACCTCTCTTAATTTTCCTGTTTTCTTCCACACTGACATTCACCATCCTTCTCCGAGTTCTTAAGGCGTTGGAGAGCATTATCTGTATCTGCAGCCTGTCAGTTGTCTCCCTGATCCATTTCCCACACAAACCGTTCTGCCACTTTGCCCTGTCTTAGTGCATCTTTTAGCACTTCCTCTTCTTTTGACACTAAGGTTATTTTTCTTTTCTTTTTTACCCATACTCAGCCTGGTATTTCTGAAGCTTTGTGCCTCCTGCAGTGTGCCAGACATCTGCACTTTCTTCTTGCAGATCCTTGAAAATTCATGTTGTCAGTTTAACTCTTCCCCCACCATTCTCATTTTGGAGCAGCTTGTTCCTGCTGTCATGTTTTAATGCTTTTGGACAGCCCTATAGGGAGCAGAGTGAGGGGAGAGCAGCTCTCCTGTCTACCCCCCTTCTCAATTAAAGTTGCTCACTACAGAGCACACCCCATTACATGGAAGAGCATCTGCATGATTGCACAATCTCCCTTTGCTCTTCCCTCGAATTTCCAACATCATGCCTGCACCTGGCCCTGCTGTAGCTTTAATATATAACTCGCATTGAGAAAACCCTAAAATTGAGTATAGGCCAACCTTCCTGACAGCAATAGATCTAACTCTACCAGCTCATGGGGACTTGTGTGCTGTTCTCAGTTGCGCTGCATCTGATTTAGGGTACCACCCTGCATGTCTGTATTCACAGGACCAAAATTCTCCAGTCTGAAGAGTGTGGTTTCAGGCTCCTCAGACTAAACTATCCGGTAAGTTGTCCTAATTGCTTTCATACAGAATGCTGCCCTCTCTAACTTAAATATTTCAGCAAAACATTCTGGGTTGGAAGCATAGGTTTTAGCCTTTATAGGACAGTCCACATCTGTACATTTCAATCACTGGAACCTCTCTGGTGGTCTTCCGGGATCCATGTTTTCCATTAGACCAATTGACAGTAAAACCAACAACCCTTCATACCTACAGTTGCAGCAAAATAGGAGAATGCCATTGACAATGAATTGCAGGAGCCAGTGTTTTAGACTTTGACTGTTTAAAAATAAGTAGTAAGTGACATCAGTAAATTCTAATTTATACCACTTTTTTTGTGCCCTTTGTAACATCCCAGCCCATTAATATCAGGTTTTGTGGTGCTTGTCCTTGCCTTGTGTGGCTGTCCAACTCTCATGCTTAGGTCAGGGCCATGTCAACCCTTGCACAATAGCCTTTCTTCCTGTTTTAAGGTATACATTTTTCTTCTGATACTTTCTCCATTGTATCTTCTTGCTGTACTAGAATTTAAAATGTAATGAGGTAGTGCCAGCAGACCAAATCTTGCTTTGTTACAGGAAAGTGAATGCAGAGGTAGGGTCCTGTCTGCAGTGGATTAATGCCCTGTTGTTACTGTAGTCAGTATTGAACCTGATGTGCAACTTCTGTGGAGGCAATAACTCACTGTGAGCCACTCCCTAAGCACCCCAAAATGGGCTCTTTTTTTTTTTTTTTATTTTTTGTGGGGGAAGGCATAATAAATGTATTGATTAAACCAGGACAAGCTAAAAAGCAACAAGCAGAACGTGAAGTATTAAAAATAAATGCATATTTCCTTCTGAGGGATATCTACGGACTTCTCTTCAGACATCAATACTGCTGGTCTTTATCGCTCTGTGAAGCCCTGAAGCCTTGCAGAGTGCTCAGATGGTGCTGCACATTCTGTAACAACTTTTACCCCTAGTATTAACAAGCCTATGTATTAATTAAGAAATGCATTCAGATTTAGTGTTTCCCAGAAAATGAAAAACGGAGAGGATGACAGCTTTCAGGATACAAAATGAATACCATGTTTTTTCATCTCCTTCCCCTTACCTGCTTAAGGATTTCTGCTGCTGTTTCATGTGAGCAATCAAATATCACATAGAACTCCTTGCCCTTCTTCATTTCCTTGAGTAAAGGCCTGGCGTCTTTATTCCCAGAGGGCAGTTGGCGGATTTTGATTTTAATGTTGTATCTAGAAGGGGCTTTGATGAGCTCTTGCAGGCGAATTAGACCTGAAAAATGATATGCCATTAAACAATGTGCAATGAGTATTTATTGTCACTTAAACAGATTCTCTTATCAGTCCAAATATATTTCATATACCCAAAGGGTAGTTGTTAGCTTCGTATTTGCCAGACTACTAACCAATATTGTTACAGCTTTTCCTTTTCCTACTTAGTTTCAATACCTAAATATTCTGAAAGATATCTTTAACTGGTTGATGATAGGATATGTTTGTATTGATTCTATATTGCTATGGTTTATTGAAAAAATGATATAATGCTTCTCCCCTGTCAGGTAATTATTATTTCAATATTAAACAACAAGAACATAGAACTGAAGAAATGTCCTTAGTAACTTTCCTACGTAATGTCAAGCATAAGCAGGTGAGGGGTGATAGAGGGAGAAAGATGTTTAATGTCCAGAACTCCATTGGGGCTCACTTAGAAGCCAGTGGTTAGCCTGAGCAGCACTTGCCAATAACTATTCTTAATAACCATCCATATGGTTCAAATTGTCCTCATTTCAACATATATTGCGATACCCCAGAGGAGGAGCCTTACATTTTCCAGAGCCAAAAAGCCTGAAGGCATAGTGACTTGCACAAATTCACTCAGCAAGTATGAGATCTTATAAGGAACTGAAATATTTTGAGATTCAGCTCTACACCTGTAAACACAAGAACATGATTTCTAAGACTATGTCTTCAGCTGGTACAAGTCTGCATGGCTTATTTGAAGTCAGTGGAGCTCAGCCAGTTGAAGATTTGTCCAAGTATTTAAACACAGTGCAATTCTACTAACTAATTCAGCATTCCTATGTAATTTGTACTGCCTCCAAAACCTAAGTAAGATAGTTAAGAGTTCTTTGAGGTGTGTGATTACAGTCTCTTTCTCATTACCCATGAATGTAATTTACCCACAAAAAACTTGTGACCTCCTGCTGAGTGAAAGTAAATGGCTGCCTTAAAATATGCATAGAGAGAGAATACAGGCAAGGCAAGAAGCACTTCTTAGACAAAAATCAAACAAATTATTAATATGAAAAAACTCTTTGCTCTCCTGCTGGGAGTGGGTATATATTTGTTTTGTGTGTGAATATCCTTGGTTGAATGGTCCAACGGTATATATAAGCAAGATGAAGCAGCACCACTTCTTCCGAGGTTAGTGAGTGATTGCTATGTTGAGGAGTGTTGGCTTTTACTCAAGTACTGGCAATGTGTTTTGAAAAAAATAATCTTTCCCTCCGCCTTCAATGCTGGGTCTGTTCTTCGCAGGTTTTCAAGTATCAACAATCAATATAGAATATTAAGCATCATGAGTATTCAAATGTAAATTACTGCCACACGCTGTGAGATTGGGGCCTGGCTGGAAGCCAGCCTGTGTAAATATGAAACAATTTAAGCTCATTATTATAAGCATTGGGCATGTGCTTCCAACACTGACTAACAAGAAAAGGAGTTTATATAATCTGGCTGTAAAGCTGTAGCTTGGTTGGACCATGCACTCAGGTGTTCAGCCCTTGACCACAGTGCCTTGGCCACTGTAACAAGTGGCTACTCTAAGAGAGAAAACTGAAATTTGGGAAGAAGAGTCCAGCATGCAGGCGATCTTGCTGAGCATTGTCATTTTTCTTTCCAGCAACAAAAAGTACTTAAGTACCAGTGTGGTGACGAGATGACAATCAGAAGGTTTTCTCCCCACCCCCCAATTTCTTTTGGGGTGAAGGAAAATGCTGCGTGCTTTAAAATGTCTACTTCCGCTCCATGAGACTTAGACCTTGCCCTTCCCTGTACTTCCCTTTACTTCCTACTGCCACATGAAATTAAGGTAAATCTTGTGGTCTCTAATATTGATGGATTCAGTACACTTTGGGGCTGGATTTCCTGCCACAATTAGTGTTAGTGTATGCTAGTGTGTGTAGTGGCAGAAAATGTTCACCTCCCCATTTCCCTTTTCTTTTAAATGAAAAAAAAATGTATAGTTAATTCAACCAGACTTAAAATTTAAGAATTTTACTGCTTTGGGAGAAAGTTCTCCTTTTCATGAGAAAACTGAGCTAGAGTTAGTAAAGTTAGATGTCTCTGGTAATTCAGTAAGAATTGAAATTCTACCTTGTGCAAACTAATTGAACTGATATGACAAAAAGATTTGGTTCCCCTGAGCTTTAAAGGAATGCTGGTAGAGCAGGCCAAAAAGTGGGGAAAGTCAGGGATTCTTATAGAAGATGAGGAATTTATTGTAGTTGCAACCTGGTAGGTTAAAGTTATTGAATTCAGGGAAGATAGATCAAAAGCAGAGTCAAATCTGCACCAAAGGTAGTGTTATTACTTTTGTTTGAGTTGTTGATAACTGAGACAAAGTCATGTATCTGTTACTGATCAGTGTGCCAAATAATAAAGTGCAAAAGTGGGATATTGGAAAGGATCTATTACAGACCACTAAATTAAACCAGAGAACAGTATGTCTATCCAGTTCTAGCATGTGGAAAGACAAACTATAATCTAGGGTACCTAAGTTTGGGGAATGCATGCTCCATGTATCATGCAGTCTATTGCGAGGCTTCATTAGACTGTCTTTAACGTTCAGGAGACAATTTTTTGCCTTATACAAAGGCATCTCACTTGTTATAAATCAACTCTTTTTTAGCACCTTGATAAAAAATTAAGAGGAATTAATAATCAGAATGAAGGCTGATTATGGCCTGGAGACTCTGAACATAATATGGATTATGCTTAATATGGAAAAAAGGAGAACACTCCCAACCTGAAAAAGAAATACATTTGCTTAGGAGTCTTATTTTTCCCTAACACTGGAAAGCTATAGGCATTCATGACCATGATGAGAATTTCAGAAAGAGAAAACTATGAGATGTTTAAATAAATATTTACTCCATAGCCAGAAGCCATTAATTTGCTATCAAGAAAAAGAACTTTGGCTGAAAGTCCATCTTTCAATGTCACAGTAAGGACAGCAATTAGAAATAAAAATCAGCTGTGGTTTCTTTACTATTAATATTTATACCAAAGTCTAAGAAACAAAAGGGTAAAAATCTGATCAGTTCGACTCAGAAAACATGAAGGAAATTTGAAAGTGTATTTTAGGAACAAAATACAAGCTTTATAACTGGTTTAAGTCCCTTTGGAGGAGACAGCAACATTGTTTAACTTGATGCATCTGGTACCATTTAACATGTTATTTGACAAGACGTAGGATAAGTACTTCCTATTCCAAATGTAATTTTTAGCACTATTAGTTGCAGGTTTTCTAACCTGCTTATATAAAAATTGCTTAATGTTGACAGTCCTATAGAGTCCTCTCAGCAGATTACTAGCACTCAACAATTAATGTGATAAAATATTGGAACCTTGAATGAATTCTAAAGATTGGAAAACAGTGCTAATGTTTAGTCAATATCAGAAAGAGTATGAGATAACACAGAACCGTTGACCCGAGCGTAAGCACTGGACAAGCTTACATTGAAACATCTTACTAGAAAGATGATATGGTGATAAAATGCTGAAGAATGAAAACTTGGTACGATAATTAAGAGAGACATTAAGCTCTCAAAGGAGGATAGCTCTGTATCATACCAAGTGCCTTCATTTGGTGTCACAAGTTCTGTTGAGACAGGTGGGTTCCTAGATCTGAAGCACTTGTCCCTGGGAGGTGTCCATCTTCATATGTCACAACTTGCTCATGAAAAATGTGGGTCTATAAAATAATCATTTGCCAGATCTCAAAAAGCAGATGTCAATGGGAACGCCTTAAAGTAAAGGTCTGTGCTAAGCCATTCAGACATTTGTGTTGCTCTTGTTTCTGTATGCACTCCAAAATCATTGACTGGAAAAAAGTTATGGTTGAAAAACATTTGGATCACAAAAACTGGCAGCATGGTAAGTAGCGTTTGAGATAAGAAGGGCAGGCAAAAGCGATTTGGATCATTTGGAAACTCAGATGAAATGGTTTTTTAAACGTTAGTCAGTCCAGGTTCATAACCACATTTCCATCGATGGGTGTGTCCATGCAGCAGTGAAAACTGTAACTACAGGAGACAGGCAACTACAGCTTGGAGAACTGGCACATTATGTGGCCTCTGTGCTGGAGCTGGCCATGATGGCACGTGGACTTGCAGCAGTGCTATAGTGTGAAGGTTGGAAGCATGATTTTCCAAGTTTAGTCTTTAAAAGAGACTGTCAACCTGGAGCAAGGCTAATCTCAACCTGAATAATCTGAGTATGGATCATTGGAAATTTACTGTTACAGCTGTGAGTTCATTGTTGGTTTAGAAATGAAGCTGATCTTCACATACAATTAGCCTCTAAGAAAAAAAATAGGTCAATATGTTTTTTTCTTCATGTAGCGTAACAATGTCAAATGAAAATTCCCCCTCTACTCTGCCCTGGTGAGACCCCATCTGGAATATTGTGTCCAGTTCTGGGCCCCTCAGTTCAAGAAGGACAGGGAACTGCTGGAGAGACTCCAGGTCAGGGCTACAAAGATGATGAAGGGAGTGGAGCATCTCCCATATGAGGAAAGACTGAGGGAGCTGGGTCTCTTTAGCTTGGAGAAGAGGAGACTGAGGGGTGACCTCATTAATGTTTATAAATATGTAAAGGGTGAGTGTCAGGAGGATGGAGCCAGGCTCTTCTCAGCGACAGGCAATGATAGGACAAGGGACAATAGGTGCAAGCTGGAACATAAGAGGTTCCACTTAAATATAAGGAAAAACTTCTTCACAGTAAGGGTGACAGAACACTGGAACGGGCTGCCCAGAGAGGTTGTGGAGTCTCCTTCTCTGGAGACATTCAAAACCTGCCTGGATGCGTTCCTGTGTGACCTGATCTAGGTGTTCCTGCTCCAGCAGGGGGATTGGACTAGATGATCTTTCAAGGTCCCTTCCAATCCCTGATATTCTGTGATTCTGTGAGAGATAAGAAATAAAAAGAGTTTGAGCAAATTGGCATCACTCTAACTCAAAATCCAAAGACTATTTATATTGATCAAAGTTGACCTGTTTACTTTCCTGACTCCAAGTTAATAAGATGATTGATGATTAATATACTTTGTAAATACCTCTACAAATGAAGTCTCATTAATATCAGTCATTTTTGTAACTGAACATGCACACAGCGCTTGGTGTTTTGGAATGCTAATTTGATAATGGAGTAGACTGAAAAAGACCTCTCCTTGATTATCTATGAGTGTATTTTGGCATACTGTGCTAGGAGCCCAGCACAAATCCTGCTGAGCTGGACCATCACAGAGGAAATGCAAGAAGACTGCATTCTGACTTGTTCTGTCTCTTCTACCTCCAGTTCTTTGGTGTACTTTCTGAGTCCAAGGTGAGCAGAATATTGGCACTGAGACCTGCCTCTTGGATCCAGGAGGAATCATGCTGGTTTTGTGCTGTGACAGTCCAGAAAGAAATACAACATTTTTAGACTTAAATTTAGGTTTGGCTTTTTTTTAAAAAAGCAGAATCATTCCTTCAGACATGTTTTTACAATGTGATTTTAATAGGCATGCTTTTTTTTGCATACTCTCTTTAAAGGCTTAGGCAGATGCCTGAGATCATGACTCATCCAGGTTTGTTTAATGCCATTATCAAAGAATCAATTTAAATGTTACTTGCACATCTGTAGAGCTCTATAAGGTGTTATACTTCCGTGGGCAATGGGAAGAGAAAGGGGAATGCCAGTCTGAGAGTAGGGCTGACAGTGAAGAGCTTAATTTGCACCAATGACCACTAATGCGCAACAGGATTTTTCAGAAATGCATAGGGTTCAGTTACACCTTTACCATAAAAAGATAGTGTTGAAGGATGGTGGTGAGAGTTTACAGTGGAATAACTGTCTGTGAAATTCTTATTTAGTTGGCTCAACTTTCTTCATCTCTACAGATACGACATCTCCAAGAAAATTTTAAACACTTAATCCCCAAAATTCTAAATGCTGCTGTTTAGAATGCACCCTTACCTGTAACTTTGTGCCCTGTGGAAAACAATCAGTTGGTAGGCCTTGTTTAGCACTTCCTATGTTTTGACAGGAGAGCTATAGACCTCTCTGAGCTTTTAATGGTTTGTTTACATGCAAACCTTTTCTTGTGAAGCCAGATTATGGACTCTTAATCCATGACTGAGTCTACACTGCAGGAGAGATTATGTTCTCTGCAGTCCTGCTTGGAATAAATTTAGGGGTGTAATCCTGCTGGCCAGGACGCTTTCTGAGAGCAGTTTAGGTAGGCAGTTCTCTCAATCACCAGAACAGCTAAAACATTTCTCAGAAAAAAAAAAATACAGTACAGTATATGGTATCAGCTACAGGGGTAGTAAAGCCTATAGATGTAAAGATATGCAACAGTGTCTTAGACTTACATATAACATCAACATTCTTCCACAGTCTCTGTGTATTATATAAAAAACAACAAAAAAGGTGCTATTCTCTGATAAGCTCTTAAATCACTTGTTCCCAGGAGTGAGCTTGTTATTCTCTTTTTTATGCTCTGTGCACCATCTTCCCCTTTGCCCCCCCACTCCCTGTGAATAAAAAGGGACATGTTACTGATATTGATTGTCTGTGGTGTGCTTCTGGGCAGCTATGGCTACTCTCTGCCCCAGGGGGAGGGTTCTTGTCACAAAGAATGAATGATCTTCTCTGAGTTGAGAGTCCCAGGCTGGAAACATTTACACAAATGGCAACTTTCAGATTCAGTCTTTAGCACCCAGCTGACAAGTGGGTTGACTGTTTCTGAGACAGTTGCAAGGAACAAGGTAGTCTCTATGTTAAAAATGCTGCAGCTTGAAGTTTTGGTGTACAGATGCATCCCTTTTAAGATCGATCCCTCATTGATAGGGGGAATCCCTAATCAGTCCCCCACTCAAATATTTATCAGTTTGAAGCTGTGTTATTTGTTCCACAAATAGGAACCTAAACATGACTGAGTATTCAGATTATAGGAGCTACCTCTTGGTGACTTCTTAATGTATGATGAAATGAACAGCTTTCCAAAAGCCATAGCAGTTGAACAATAGTTGAGCCTTAAGAGACTTTTTCTTCTGTATTCTGGGGAAAACTGCTCTAAGTATGCCAAACTGAACTATCCCAGGCACTCTTTCTCACAGAATTTATTCATGTATGTATATGAATAGAAGTACATGATCTTCAGTGCACCAGTACTACTTACCTGTGCTGTCTTCATATACTACTGTTACTATTTTCCAGTTGTAGTATAGCACAAGATCCAAAACTGCTCTGCTGATGGCTGCATAGTCTGGATAGAGGTTGATATAAAATGCGTCTTTGTTATCCACTGTAGGGTGTTTCCATCGGGTCTGGATATGTGGGACTTCGAGGGCATTGCAAATGGACTGCACTGCACTGACGGAGGAGCTGTGGGAAGGTCCAAAGAGAGCAGCTACGCCAAGAGCAAGCTGGTCGCAGGCTGAGAGGGAGAGGAAGGGAGGGGAAGAAGCTGTTAGCTGTAAAAAGCACATAACTTGTGTGATGGTTACTGAGATCGTCTCCATCCATCCCCATCATTTCAAAATGCGAAGGGGTTAGTATGTTGCTCTGAAACCCACTGAGAGATTTGCAAATGGTTCCTGAAAGCAGCTTTACTGATTAGCATTATACCCCAGAACTTGCTTGCTACAAACAAAACCCAAAACAACTTATCTGCTCATTACCCTCAGATCACATTGATTCCTAAACTACTTTTCTCAGAATGGCTATAGGCTTGCTGAAGGGATGTCACATGAATTAAGTTTCATGGTAATGTTTCAGGAAATACGTTCATGGAGTCACAACAGACACTATATAGATTTCCTCCGTGACTGGCAAGCTTCTACCAATGTGAGTTGCTTTAATTTCAGGCTACTGAAGGAATATAAACAGTAAAGGGCACTATGATTCATGGCGCTCCATAATCCGTGTTTACAAAACAGGCAGTAAAGGCTAAAGCCTCAGTAATGACACAGGGAAATAAAGAACCAACACACACTGACATTTTAATACCTTTCCAAATCAGTCAAATGCTAGTATCAACAAAAGGTTTCTTTCCCCTTGTGCCTATATCTCAGCCAAAAGAATCCCTCCTGTAGGTGTCTTTTAATTTTTCTTTCCCTCCCATGTCCTTTAAGGCTAACAGAAGATGGAGTAAAATTAAATTACCTTTTTTCCATTAGTAAAACTTACTGCAAATGTATCTAATAAGGTCTTCATCAACAGGGACAAAGCCCAACACTGAAGTGGAGTACTGTACTCTTTGTAAGGTAGCTCTTTGTGGAAAACTTAGAAATTGCAGTGATTGGATGAAAGACTAAGTACGCAAACACTCACAATGAGCTGAGATTTTTTACACTAATATTTAGCTCACTGATAGTAACAGAATATGACAGAAAATCAATTATTTTCTGTTTTCAGTCTACAAATGAGTGTTTTACCGACTGCATAAAATGTTCAGGCTTTCAAGGTTTAATTCAAAAGGCTTCTTAAAGGATCAGAGGTTTTAATGTGCAAATTGCATAAATAATATCAATAATTCATGATAAGAAGAAATAACTACTGTCTGAATGGATTACTTGCATGTAGATTTACAAAAATATTTATAATGTACTGCTTCCTACAGATTAAATGGTGAAGATATTTTCACAAAAGCACAGAAGAGGTTCTCACTCTACAGGGAATCTAAAATCCTGGTGTTGCTGGTTAGGGTCTGGTGACCGGAAGATCTCGCGCTGTACGGAAAGATAGGGCCCCTCTCCTGATAGCCAATAGCGTTTAGCATTTAGTTCATGATGTAAGCAGACGGAAGTGACGTTGTAAACCCAAGCTATATAATGCCATGCTGTCCATCAATAAATGCCATTTTGCCGTCCACCACATTGTTGTCAGCGTGCTAATGGACCGAGCGGCCTGGGGTTGGCTGACGTGCCGTTCCTGAACCAAGTCGCCACACCTCCTGCAGGCAACAGCCTGGATTAAATGGATTAAAAATCCAGCATATTTGATTTTTGATAGCATATAGTTCTTGCATAGATCTGATTCTTCAAAAAGAATGCAATACAGAGAATTTAAAGCTATTTTGATGTTCTTTGAAAATATTCTCCTTTTTTCCTGTCTTTAGGGAGAAACTAGAGTACCACAAGGAGAATTTAGTAATTTAGATATTTGGAAGGCAACAGCTCACCAGCATCGTAGCACAATTCATAATGTGAAGCATGTTTATTTACCAGCCTTCCACTTGCCTTATAGCAGACACATCTTTTGCCACATAGCAATCTTCTACCATTTACAGTGATAGATGGTATAGTAAATTGCAAAGCACATCTGCAAAGTCTCAGCCACTTCTGAGACTTGTTTGCATGAGACTGTGCATACCATCTAATTCCAGGAACTAGATGGCTATATATAAAATTTTACCAAACTTCAACGTTGCCTCCTAGAGGTGAAGAAACAGACTGTCCTTAAAGAGTGTTGTGACTTTCTCCCCCTTTCTGCTTTGTTCTACAAGTAAATTAGATGCAAATAAATTGAACTATAATTCTCCCCCTGAGAAAACTAAAAGAATAGGCAAAAAATTTCAAAATTGTCCACTCCAATTCTTATAGTTGTTTATAACAGATAAATTTACTTCTGTCTATAACCCCCTGAAGCACAGATATTTCAGGACAGGGAGACTACTGGTCTCTGTTCTTTAAAGTACAACAGAAATAATTTGTTATGAATAATGGGTATCTTTGTGTGTGAGAGTGCTAATTATGGGTTGTGACATCCCACTGTGCTCCCTGTTAGTCTGTGATCATATTTTGAAGAATTCCAGGTGGCAAATCTATTTTTGGGAAAGAAAAATGGATTGGACTTGCCACCTTCCATCTGGGGATTCCAGCATGCAGATAGTATGTAGGTGTTTTATCAGAAACTAGATGACAAGTCCAAGTCCAGCTTCATTCTAAGTTCAAATAACTTTGAAAAATGAATTTTATGTTACCATTCATATACACACATTACAATCAGAGCGAAAAAGGAGACCAGGCTGGGGAAAGGTAGTATAGAACATACATGTTACTGACACAGTTATTGAGATAATTACCTCTTCTTGAGGCTTCAAAACTATCAAAAAGGTTAATTCTCTGGATGTCATAGGTTAATGTGGTATTAGGCATCAGTGTTCTGTTTCTATTAATGTTGGTGACTGCAAACTTGAAAGCCAATTCTTCAATATTAACAGGTTCATTTTCCACAGTTTCGAATATCCCTCCTGTTGAAACAGAGATAAATGAGAAATATTATTCACCTCTTCATCCCTGTATGTAAAAAGAGAAAAATAAATTATAAGCAATAAAAATCTGAGTGTTCATAAAAGAAAACAGTTAAAATCACTGTTAAAAGTACTACAGCAAAAGCACATTGGATCATTAGTTTTTATCTACAATGTCACTGTAGGTTAACTCAACATTATGAAAGTTGCTTAGACAAACATCTGTGAAAGATGATGCAAGTTTATTATTCAGGCTTTTCCAAATAAAATTTTTAAATGCTTGTGAAAACTTCTATTGAATTCCCAACTAATGAAAGTAGTGACATTCATAGGTCTTTTTCCCCCCTGCTCCTAGCTAGTCTATGTTTAGAGAGGAAACCTGAATATATTGGAGATGTTTTCTGAAATGTTTCTGCACATCTTGGCAGTACAGGATCCACATTCAGAAGTGACTTAGGAATTTGTGTAGAAATGGTCTGCAAGTTTCCACTTGAAGTCACTGTCCCAGTAGGGCTTTGATTTCAGGCAACATTGTTGGCCATTTCTCAGTATGCTCAAGGAGAGACAAGTATTTTTACTTTCTTAAAGCTCATTGCTGAATGAACTGAATTTGATATAGAACATAACTGAGCTACACACTGCTTCCACAGAAGATTTCACCTCCGTGCCAAAGTGTTGAGTGATCTCTCCAGTGGTGTAGCATCTACCAGTACCACAATGGCACTCGTTTAAAAGTCTCCTTCTAAGGAGAGTGATAGATAGAGATCTAGCACAATTGCTCTCAACTTCTTAACATTCTTCTATACTCTTCTTCCAACATCTGTTTTGAAGTATTTGAACAAAGATGTGTCCCAACATATCCTGTCCAATCCCAGTTGGGCAGCTGCTCTTTGAGGGCTGCTCAATCTGTCAGAACATATACAAATTGAAATTTTATCTATTTCTTGCTCTTTTTAAAACAAATGAGGTGAATCTGAGCTTTTCTTTAACCTGGAAGCGAGTTTTCCAGAAGACGACCTGTAAATAACCAACCTGAATTTTGGAAGGATTCTGAATGCTTTGGCATATACTCTGAGATGGGGAAGAGGTGGTTATGTTTCAAGTCAATAGGCTGTCCCACTTATACTGGGATGTCTATTCCCTCTAGCCTCTAGAGACTTTATTATGCCAACAACATATTCAGGCTGTCTAGGAGCACTGGGATTTGATGAATGCATAACAAACACAGCTAATTTGAAAAAAAATAGCTCCTTTAAACAGCAATCTCCAGCTTCAGTACTTGATTTTGCAAGTATAATTTACTCATTTAGTGCAAGTCACTAGAGAATACTTTGGATTTCTCAGTTACATATTTTCCTATTTCCCCATGTGAAATTTGAGCCCTAGATATAGCTTTATATTTTCTGAGCATCAGAATGTATTCAGCTAATACACTGCAATCTCTTGCAATTTTGATGTCACCAGTGTAGGAATAGTGCAGTCATTAGCTGACAATCAGGAAATAGGAACACAGTGGAATTAAAACCTGTTTCGAATTTTAACTCAGCAATGAAAACACTGGAGGCTATCAATCCCAAGCTGGCAATGTAATCTCTAGCTACTCTTGAATACACAGCATTATATTATCTCTCAAATCCATTTATAACAATACCTTAACCTGACTTCAGCAATTTTGCCAACTTAAGCAATTTTCTCATTCACTATATGTATTTCTCCTTTATTGTACGTAAGTATCAGAACCTTAAGGACTTTCTGATATTTTTTTCCCCGTCTAACATGAAACACGATTTTAGGAGACTGTGATACACAGAAATAGCTGGGAAAAAAAAGTTTAAGTACTGGTTTTGGAACCAAAGATAAAACCTCAAGTGGAATACTGAGACTCAGCAGGATTTTTTAGATTTGCAAACTATAGTATTACCAGAAGTAAAAACATCTAATGCCTGTTCTTTCAGATAATTCCTTATCTCAATGATGATACCAACAACTGTATTACTTTTCTGGTTAAATAAAACTTGCTTTTCCTCCTCTCACCTGAAGAAGACAAGTATTTCCAGGTAGCTATAATGGCAGCTTGAGCTTGGGCCAGCAAGATACAACTGTTTTGTCTTGCTTGGATCCCTACCAGAAATAGCAGAACATTGTTTTGTGAGGCAAGGTGGAAGTCACTGAGTACAATGGATAGCCTGAGATAACTTACTGATGAGACAGGGTGACCACCCTCTCTCCCTACTTCCTGTAGGATGGAACTCTTACCATTTGATCTTGTCAAAAAACCTTCTCCATCTTGGACTATTATTGTGCTGTGCTTGTATTAGTTTTTGACCCCTTTTTTAAATTAAAACAACATCTTTCAACCACCCTTGAAGTAGTTAGGAGTAGATCTTTTTCCAGACCTCTAATCACTTGCCTATTAAATGGAGATTAATATTAATTGATGTATATCCATGAACTATTTATAGTTCATTAGCAGAATTTTGCAGAATTTTTGCTTAATCCCTTTTGAAAAAAGAGTAGAACCTCACTGAGAACACAGAAGGAGTGGAAGGAAAGGCAGAATGATGGAAAGAAGGAAAGTGTTGCATGGATGTGTTTCTTAAGCAAACTAATCAAAGCTGCATCTGTACTGTCATATACACATCAAATATATTCAGATAGGTGTGCCTGAAAGTCAGCTGTATAATCAGTATGTTGGTACACCTTCAACATATTTTCCAGGTGCCTTTTATATGTTAAAACAGCAGTAAAGCACTTATGGACAAATGTGGATACATGCTATAATTCGCTGGTGAGATACTCTCAATAAGTCTGGTGTAAGAATGAGATAGATAGGTCAAGAAGTTTGTAATTTTACACAGGAAATTTAGTTCAGCTGAACTGGAGATGTTGAATAGGGTGCCATTTAGGGTCTCTGAAAACTAGTGCTCCCCCTCCCGCTAGGATGGGAAAGTTTTGAGATCACAAAAGTCATTCTTCTAAGTTGGTAAATGTTTACTTGACTGAATTAAACCCTAAAGTAAGCAGCAAGAGCAGGGCCCTGCCACCGGTGAACAAAGTTCACAAGTCAGTTTATAGAGGAAATTGTTGCTTACTGTGAGTAAAGTTTGGAATAATTGCATTGTGAGAAGCTTGAACTGTTACCTATTTGTGCTTGGTTTTTCTGTTGGGACCTATGTGTGCAAAAAAGAGTTGATTCAGTCTACAGATTTGCATCACAAACAAGCCAGCAGATAAAATCTGGCTGTTCTGTGCTGTTGTGTATCCTTAATAAAATCTAACAATTTAGCAAATAGTTTCTCTTTTCCCATGTTCTGCTGATGACTTACAGTCAAGCTTAGAATTTATTGTAAGGTCCAGGTTAAAAGAGAAATAGCAGAGTAGGTGACAAGTTTGATGAAGAACCGGTTTGTCAGATGATTCATTTAAATAAAGTAATTACTGTACAACATTTTAAAAACAAATTAACCACAGGATTGTACAAGTGAAGGGAAAAAAAATCAATGTTAACTCAAGATATAAATCATGCTCCAGAAATGAGGCCATTATTGCTAAGCACAAAAACAAGCACTGGCTTTCAAGGTAGGCTGCTGGTATCGCATACATGAGACAAAGCTCCAATTTTTGAGTCCTCCCTTGCAACCCCCTTCCCCCCTCCCCAGTTACTCAGCCAGGTAATGAATCTGCTGCAACAGCTTCAACTGACCAAAAGCTGCTTGGTCCTGATCAGTGGCAGACCTGATCTTTCTTCTGCCCAGGTGCTGCTCCTACCCCCATGATGAACCAGGCCTACCTGTCTTAGTCAGCAAGGAGCTGCTGACCCAAAACCAGGTGCATGCCAGAGCTACAGGAGTTGCTCTGCTTCACATGGTTGTCAACACCTCCCCAAGGCTGTCTCGCCACATACAGCTGAGGAGCAATACCAGGCGTAGGTTGCCTGATCCTATTGCATGCAGACGTTTGCTTTCCGACAGCCACATGTGAGCATATCAGTGGGAGAACCCAGCGTTCATGTTCATTGAACCAATAATCCTGCTTTGGAGCACAAGCATGAGGAAACCTTTCACTTTCAGCACTTACTTATAACGCGAAATCTGACAGAAGCAGCCATATTTGCCCCTACTTTGAATTTAGTTGTGAAGTAAGAGGGAAATGATGACTCGGCTAATATTGCTGTAACAGAAATTAGGGCTGAGCCACATGAGTGACAGCTCCACGGAGAGGAGTGAGGGATGTGAGTCAAACTGACAACTATGGGAAAGCATCAGCCCCACTCATCCTCTGAAGATTAAAAAAAAATTCTACAGCAAGTAAAATGAAAAATACAAAAGCATACCTCAGTAGGCACACCTGAAAAAGCAGTTCCTGTCCTTCTGAGCAAACAAATGTTTCCATTTAAAGGGGTCATCACGAACTGAGACAGTTTTAGAAAAGGTCATGGCTGAATCAATTTCCATACCTCTCAATGGGTCTCAACATTACGCTTCAAGACAAGGCAGAGCTCAAAATCTTGTTACTGGAAACATTTTCTGCCCCTGATTTAAAACTAGTCTAGTCATAAACAGCAATAGCTAAAAATTGTTGACCTTTTTGATGGCAGTTATTGACCTGCCTCTCTGGGCTTCTGTGGTCAGGCTTCCTCAATGCAAAATATCTCACTAGGTATTTCAGTTCAAATACAGTGGATGTAGTATATTTTTTTAGCCACTTATATACAGAATTGCCTGAGTAACCTAGAAGGATTTTCTGTGATTTCAGTTACTAGTATCTTTCTGATTCTTTCTAAGTAAAATGATAACTTTTCAAAATACTTTTAAAAGCTATATCCTGCTTCCAGTGAAATTTCCCTTACCTACTCCATCATAAATACATGAACAACATCTTACTGAATTGGAGTTTTGGATCGTTTTGTTATTTGCTACTTTCTATTAAAATACTACAGAAAGTCAGATGAAATAGAGGTAGGCTTACAGAGGAAGACAGTACTGACAGACTGCAAAAGAAAGGTGTGAAATTGCCAGGCTTTTTGAGAGTGGCCTATATTTCCTTCTGACACATAAAGGAGACCAAAAAAGAAAAAACAGATTCTGGTCTAAAGCCAACCTGAGACCCAGTGGTTACCATAGACATGCCAAATATAAGCAGTTATTTTTCAGATGTAGATCTTGCTCTGAGACATGGTCATTATCTTTGTGGAAAAATTTCATATATCCCAATTAAATCCATTAAAAGTCTCTCCATCTCACTGGTGTCTGCGTGAGTCAGCTCTACAGTAGCTCCGTGTCCATGCTTATGCATCAGATCAGCAGTCAACCTCCCTTTCACACCAGGAGTCACTATGTATCAGCTATTGAACTGTCCTCCTGACATATTTTAATAATATCCTTTATCACTAACACCATTCTCTCTACTTTTGACCAGTGAAAAATGCTGGCAGTGCAGAGAAGTTATTTGCTTATACTGTTAAAAGAGAGAAAAGTGTTCCTGAATACTAGGTACAGTATTCAAGGACCATAACTCAAGCCACCAGGCACAATGAGATTTAAAAGATATATTGCTCAGACTTTCATTTGCTGCCAGATTTTTATCCCCCAGCATACCACCTCTTTCCTATAGCCAGCAGTCCCTGCAACTTAAAGACAGCTATTCATATATGTGTATGACGTCAAGAGTAACCATATTAGTATTAACACCAAGTATTTTGATATTCTGACAGAAATTAAAGTGAGAAACAGAATGTGTAAAAAAACCCTGAAAGCCATATGTTGTTTATGTTCTTATTCTGGTTCTACACTTCAGATGAATGCTGTTTGAAAACAAACATGCTGACCATGCAGTAAAAAACATTTGAAATTTTAAAACATGCAGACTAAGAAGAATGGCAGAGGCAAAATATAGTTAAGATTAACAACTACGATTTTCCTCCTAGAGGCACAGGTATTTTTCCCTTTACTAGGAAAAGGGGGACTTTCTGTGGTTTACAGTTCTTTCCAGTTCAGGATGAAATTTTTCTCCTACAAAGTTTGTGTCCTTATCATGCTCAAAGGATATCCTGCCTTCAGAGTCTCATCTGCTTGGGGAGCTGTTTGTTGCACAGGATGGCACACTGAAAAAGCATTGTGGAAGCAAAGGGCTCACTGGGTGTCATTGCTCCATCCCTGAAGCTTTGAGCCATCAATGGCTTTCATGACACTTCAGTGCCATGACGTGCAGGTGATTCACCAGCAGGATTTCCAGAAACATCTGAGTATCTATCTCCTGGGGGAGATTTATGCTTTGAGAAGTCTCCTCTCCTTTTCGCAGCACCATCTGAATGCCAGGAGGTCCATGAGACCTCATTAAAACCCACCTGTCAGTCACTGAAGAGGAATGAGAGTTAAAATCCTAATGACTGCGCAGCTACGTGCCACTGGTTTCCCGAAAGAGAAGCTGTTGCTGATGCCAAGTTAGTGTAGCAGAATCATAAAGCCAAATTAGCATGCAGTTTGCCCTTGCTTTCTCTCATAGATGCGGACTCACACACACTTACGAAGCTTAGTGGGGCTGGCAGAGCAGTAGGGGTAGAGCTGCTGGCTCCAAAAGGAACAGGGCAGAGTGAAACAGTGCTTATGAATTATTTTTTTCTCCAGATTATGCCCACTTACAGCGTGTGCCACTTGGAGTGAAAGCACTTGCTACTGGAAACCCCCTCCAAGCATTTTTTCTCCACCCTTGCCTCTTAGTAGGGGACACATTCTCCTGTGCCACAAGGTGTCTGACTGAGAGCCAGTGCAAGTGCACTCATTGCAGAGCTAAGTCTGGACATTCATCTTACTAGATAAGAATAATCAAATGAGTTATTACTTAGAGGCTTAACTTTAGCAGATGGTTTAACAGCATCTTTCTTTTTAAAATTAGCTCATTGACTGTGTAAGATTAGTCCAGAAATTGGCTATTAATTCTAATTTATATGTGACCTATAAACCACTCTGTTATATGTGTCTGTGTTTAAAAAAAAAAGTTTCTTGGGAAGACTCATTAATGATCACAATCCTACAGCAAACAGTAATTGTATTTTACATTTACAAATCCAGACCAAAGTGGTTTTACTCCCCTAGGTTTTTGTGGAAATAGATGCATGGATTTTGCATTTGGCTCACAGAATGCAAACTGAACACATTAACATTCTTTGCATGGGTGAATTTTGCCTTGCAACAGGGACTTCTGAGTTAGGTAGCTATTATCACCCTCATTTTACAGACAGTGAAACTGAGAGCTTGAGTGACTTTCCTACCATCACTCCCTCTTCAATCTGTTCAAAAGCTGTTTTGGAAACTTTCCATGTATTGTGCTCTGTTTCAGCCCATTCCCGCCCTTTTTCAAGCCTCTCTCCTTACCTCAGCATTCACCATCACTACATTCACCCAGCCTGGTTCCTGTCCAGTATGCCTTTGATTTAATTCCACATTCCTATACCCTGCCAAATGCCACTGCCGTTTCATTGCCTATGCCAGATCCTGGATCTGGATCATTTTGCCTCTGTATCTATCACATCATCCATCTCTGGGCTCCTCCTTTTAGGATGCACTTCAAACAAAACTTGAAGCCCACATCCTTGCTCTTTCTACACTCTACCTTCATTAGTTTTAGCCATCCGAATCTAAAATAAAAGATGAGACAGTGAGTATAGAAAGGAAAGCATCTTGTTCTGATGCTCACCTGAATTTCCTGTCTCCCTTATCCCCAGTTCTACATATGTTTGCTCTGGTGTTTCTGTAGATTGCAAGCTTCTCCAGACGGCAAGAAATTTGCAACCAAACAGAATAATATGGAGCAGGGTTGGCTTTGGTGGATTGAGGCAATGGTTACATTTTCCTTTGTGGTAGGACTGGGAAGCTGAAACCTGGGACAAGTTCATGACCTGAAACACGACAAAGAAAGAGGGATGGGGGAGTGACCCAAATGTCATATTCAGCAAATGTGAGGATTGTCTTTTTAAAGATTAGATTTGGTTTTAGAAATGTCATTGAGTATTTGACCAATTGAGCATCTCCTAGGTTCAAAACTGCACATCTAAAATCCACCTCTGGGCATGGTTTTAGAACATGATTGTATCCCAATCACTTTTGTGAAGATTTTGCTCTCAGCTTTAACAAGAGATGAGGTACAGTTTGTCAGGCTTTGCAGTCTGATTCCAAATTTGCTTGATTTAGACTGAACTCTCACAGGGACTCAGCTTTTCTGTTATTTTCATGCAACATGGTTAGTGCTTAATTACACAGCGATGAAACTGGCAGAAACCACATTTTGGTTTCAGCCCTCATGCAGACAGGTGCAAGTTCTGTGACTGCCAAAGAGCTGCAACCCCTTATACCAGGTCTGAATACATAACTCACAGCAAACAAGGCCTAGTCAAAGACTGAGATGAAGAGTACAAAACAGAAAGAAAGGCTCTTAAATAGAAAATGGTAACACACCTCTCTATCCAACCCCCTTCTTTATGAGAGACAGAGCTGGGGTTTTATAATTATCTGCACTCTAGCAAGGTACTGCATTCAGTGATGCTTTTATCCTGCAGAAAGCAGAGGGATAAAAATATGTGTGTGTGTATGCCCATATATAAAAAGTTGAGCTTATTAAGATACAAAGATCTGCCTTTTCCAGTGGGATTTATTTGAGTTCAGCTTGTGAGTTTGGAGATATTTCCCAAAGGCTCAATTGGCATGATTCATGTTATAGAATTTCTAAGTAATGAACTTTTTCTTTTTTTAACTGGGAAAAGAATGGTTGACCTGATTTAGGTATCTCTTGCAATACAGTGACAGTACTAGCCAGAAACTAAAGGGTGATTTTAGAAGTGGAAAGTCTCTGTTTAATAAAAATCCAAGAACCTATTGTCTTGCTGCTTTTATATTATTGTTTTCATTTGATGCAGAGGCTAGTCAGGAGGTACTGAAAATGCAGGATAATACGTATGTTATTTATACTGTTTGCTGTTCTTCCCTCCACTTAGCTATACCTGCTTGGGCAAACTAGCTATCCATGCATTGCAACATTTATTTCAAACAAGACAAAAACAGGAGAGGGAGAAAATTGGTTCTAATTACCCAGTTACACATGCAACACTGAGTCCCATCAGATGCTATTTCTGGCCACGCAACGGGGAGAAGGGAATAAGATTTTTTTGCCCTTCTCTTCTTGGAGCTCAAATTAGGCAGATAAACCTTGCAGAGACCAGAGCTAGCTTTTGTGTGAGTTGTTTTCCCCAGAAGCAGGGCACTGGCTAAAGCCGCACAGAGTTTTGGCCTCTGCCTGCACGTACGATCTGGCCCGCTTTGCAGAGCATGGCATGTATGCTGTTCTTTGCAAAAGTACGTGGCACATCAAGCTGCCTCCTTCAGCACAACCTCGTTTTAATCAGTATGTGTGGTACGAATGGAGCTGCTCTCTTCAGAGCTCTCTACTAACCCAGTAAAACAGGGCAGTGCTGTGGTGAGATGCCATCCCTGCAGCGCAAAGAGGAAGCCCTCGCCCAATGCAGTGCCTGTCCTGAGTGCTTTGGGTGAACGTTTTTGCTCCATGTGAGCCTTGCCAAAATGATCATAAGGGTAGATAGAAGTACCATGTAATAAAGCCATTCTTTCAGTTAATGAGATTTGTTTGTTAATCACGGACTGGCTGCAGCTATGTGGTTGTAATCCACACCATTTGCGGTAAATCCTCCTGCTTTGCAACTTGTATGGCAAAAACAAATTCCAGGACTCTGCAGAAACAGTGGTTTCATTCCCCCTTTTTAAGGCTCCCAGCTACAAAGTAACAGGCTTTTAAACCTCCCTCCCCACCATTCTGTTCAGAAGAAAAAAGATTTTTATTGAAGGAGAGAAATGTTTCTACTGATTTCAATAGTTTTTGATCAAATTCTCTCATGGTAAGAATTTCTCCCACTGTGCTGTAACAACTTAAATAGTCCCGTGGGAAAAGAAACTTACTTTTTGGTGTCTTTTTAAATTTTTCAGTGCACTACTTCACAGATATGTTTTTCCTACGTATCCTTCTGAATCAGAGGATTTCCCTCTGAGACATCCAGACATCTTGACATATTAATTGCTGAACATGTGCTGGACTAAAAAGTGCTCCAGAACATGGAAAAGGACGGAAAGGCAACATAAAACTAGAGAGGAAGGAACAATCACAGAACAAAAACAACATTTATATTAAAGACAAAGGAAGGGAAAAATAATTTCACAGAAATAAAATGTAGAGGAGATAACTGGAAAGCAAGCTGGTTGAGTGTGGACTAAAAGACTGATGGCATTGAGCTGTGAAACTTGCTGGAAGTTTTATTTACTGATTATATCTGGTTCTATCTCAAAAGTATTAGACTGCTTAAAAAATGTACTAGGATTTGTTACAAGTACAAAGTAATTGCACCTTACACTTGAGGAAGCCCTGAACTAAACAGAGCAACAGAGCCACTGTCTAAAAGAATAGCAAGGAAAATCTAATGCGGATGGGTTTCACCACCTGCTTTTACGTAGGCACCTGGTTAAAACAGGAAATATATCTGTGTGAAAGGTGCTTTACCATCTTCCTTTGCAGTGGTTACAAGACATTACACTTCCCAGAAAGTAGCAATCAATGCAGTATGTGCAGCCATCTTACTTATTTTCTGTACATCATGACAGCAGATGACCCATAGAAAGAGGTATAGATTCATTCAACTGAAGTCCTGAAAAGGTTACTCTGGAGTGCAATCCTGCAGTGTGAGAACAGAGCCTTGCTATAGAGCAACTGTGGGTTTGCATACGCAATGAAACTACTTGAGGACTAGACATTTTTCTCAAGCTGTTAGCAAGATGTTACAAAATCCTAGACTATACTTTGCAATGTGTGTTATTCAGTAAACAGCATTTTTATGCATATACCCCAGGGTTATATCTTTAAAAATTACAAGCTTTTTCTTTTTGTGAGTGCCCATTAAGCACTATTATATCTGTAAGATGCTTAGGAACATAAGGTCTTTATTAAAGCTGAAGAAATCCGGGCTTATCCTGAAAAAGCACAGATAAACTCAGATCACAGACTACCCAAAATACATCCTTTCCAGAAAAGAGGTGGTGGTGGAGGAAGGTTTAAGTTTGTAGGGGGAGCATTTTGAACTCTAACTTCTGTCAACTGCTCTTTTCTGTCTGAAATCCAACTGTTAGAATTCCCCTAAAGGAAGTGCTACCTATCAGTCCAAAAATTATTGTCACGGAGTATGCCAAGAAGCCTACAGCTAGCAAGCTACAACAGAGTTCTTAATTTATTAATTTCTATGGACACTTTGCATTTTTAAGCATGCAAAAACCAGTATCCTAATCAAGCATTTAAACATTAAGCATGCAAATATTACATTAGCTTTTGCTGTCACAAACTGTGCATGCAGTAATAGGGAGTTTTGACTTTGCTTTCCTTCTAAACACAGCAATTGTTCGTGGTAGATTCTTCTCCATATGAAGTTGGTCCTCTCACTCACTCTGGAGGAAAGGCTTAAAATTATTTAGCTAAAGTGTAGTCTGTGACTGTCACCAGCCTTGCTTTTTGCCATGGTGGCTGGAGTTCCCCTGGGCTTTTCAATAACCCTGCCGAAGTCTCAGCTCACAGAGTCTCTGCCCTGCTGGTACAGGCAGTAAATGCAGTCAGTGGGGTAGGGTTAGCCAGAAAACAGGAAACCTGCTCCAGTTCTGGAGGGGAAATTGAGACCTCTCGTATCTGTTTGTTTGTTTGTTTGTTTGTTATGGCAATGTGAGATACTTATGTAGCATAGGGCAGAAAATAACCCAGGGGTTTGGTCAGTGGCCTGAGATACACGCACCCTCTCTCCAGTCTCACCAGAAAATGTCAGTCTATAACCCAAGAAACTTTGTCAACAAAATGGTGACAGTATGGATCTGTTTCTTTGAAAAGCATAATAAGAACTTTTGTGACAAATTTGAGCCCAGGACCTGTATGGTGTTCCAGTGCCTCTCTCCTGCATGATGAAACGTGTCCTGTACTCTTAACACCGAGCAATTGAATCAGAAATCTTCCTGATTCAGCTTCAAAAGTACACCAGAGACAACACTTGGAAACTTCCTGGCACCTTCCTCTGCTGGCTGTTACTGAAATAGACCATTGAGCCAAGTGTGCTTCAGTCCTCCTCAGACAGAAATGATGGCATTTCTTGTAACATCTCAGCAAAAGGGAGCATCAGCTATGTTTTATAGCTATTAGATAAAGGTAGATGCTCAGAACCTAGAAGATGTGCATTAATAAAACATAGCCAGCCTGACATATTGCTTGCTGAGCTTGTCTTGGCTTACTGGGGAACCATGTAACATATCTATTAGGAAAAGATTATTCTGTGGAAAAAACCTTTGAGCTCCTCTGACAAAAAAAAAAAAAAAAAGCTAAGGACCAGCACCTCGCATAGCCCCTTTGTGAATAGAGTATGTCCATGCCACAGCTAACCTAGTAGAAGATTTTTGCAAGCCTCTGTTGCTGCACAGCTGAGTCTGTTGCAATGTGACAGAAAGACTTGCAGACTTCTAGAAAGAGTGACAAAACACAGGCAAGAGTGCCATAAGCCACTCAGCTCATGACAGGTATGTAATTAAGTAAGTATAAACCTGAAGCTTAAACATGGCAACTTAAAAAATACATAAGTGATTGAACTAATTTTCATTAAAATTAATAAACCCCTTCCCCCTTTATCTTTTATTGGTATAGAGGCAGGATAGAAAGCCAAATGTTACCAGGTTTCCACTGGATCAATTGTTTTGATTCTCCTAAAACTCCAAGCACACCATTGGGATAGGGTACTTCACTGACAGTCCCACACACGGGAATGGGCAGAGTTTGCTCAGGATTTACCTATTATGCTTTAACTTTATGAAAATGTATTTTCTTCCATCCTTTTGGATTATTCTGTACCTCACTTACTAGCATTAATGTAGTTTCATCCCTAAATCCTCAAGTATCAAAAAAGAGCACATAGAAAATGAGCTGACATTTTTCTAAACAAGATATTATTTATAATGCAGACTGATAGTATTTATAATGCAGACTCAGCATATAGCAGGTGCTTTAAAGGAAAATACCAGGATACTTTTTCAGTCTTGGAAAGTATAATGTCTGAGTAGGCTCATCTAAGATTATACTTTTAAAGGTGGGGGACTGCAGATTTTGCAACTGATCCACTCTTACAAGTAATGTTTAATCAGCACCTGCACTTTGAGTTGCCATATTTCTTTATAATAATGATGGTTGGCTCTTGAAAAGACATTTACTTGAGGTGCCTGCAATTTAAAGCTTTCTTGGTAATTATCAATCTGGAACGTTTCTATTCCTCAATCTACTGAGGGCCATTTGTGTCTGAAAAATATCTTATTCATATCTACATTTGTAAATGTTAAAGTAACAAGTGTAAACAGAACGCATCTGCACCTAATCACAACTTGACATGAAGTGTTAAATCATGCAACTTCAATAGAAATTTGGAACGGGAACCCAAACAACTATAGGGACATTGTTTTCTTGCAATACTTATTTCTTTCCCCACAAAAGACCATATATTTTTCAAAACCCCATGTTTTAGCAAGACTGATTTGAAAATACTTAGAACGTACAGAGGAAACCAAAAATTCCTCATGGTGTTAAACCTTCTGAGAGAGAAACATATGGTGTTGAAACTGTTATGCACAATGGGGTACAAGTTAAAGGGGATAAAAGACCCTTAACTCCAGAATTATTGGCGTTGGGGGAACTTTCTACGTTGTATTATCACTTTTATTAATGCTGAATATCCCTAGAGGTTCTTTGGAACCAACCTTTTCATTTGTATGTGAATCGGGTGACTTGAGAGGCTCCTATTCAAATCACTTAGAACCTGTATAAGTGGTGTCTTCACTTGGGTCACAGCAACACCATGTAGCAGTACAGGCTTGCGGAAGAGTGGCTGGAGAGCAGCCCAACAGAAAAGAATCCATGGGTGTTGGTCAACGGCCGGATGTAAATGAGCCAACAGTGTGTCCAGGTGACCAAGAAGGCCAATAGCACCTTGGCCTGTATCAGGAATAACATGGCCAGCAGGAGTAGGGAAGTGATTGTCCCTCTGTACTCGGCACTGGTGAGGCCAAACCTCAAGTACTGTGTCCAGTTTGGGTCACAAGAAAGACATTGAGGTACTGAAGCATGTTCAGAAAATGGCAACAAAGTTGGTGAGGTGTCTGGAGAACAAATCTAATGAGGAGTGGCTGAGGAACTGGGGTTATTTAGCTTGAGGAAAAGGAAGCTGAGGGGAGACCTATCATTCTCTACAACTACCTGTAAGGTGAAGGTTGTGCTCTTCTTACAAGTAACAAGTGATAGGACAAGAGGAAATGGCCTCAAATTGCACTAGGGGATGCTTAGATTGGACATTAAGAAAAATTTCTTTACTGAAATGTTTATCGAACATTGAAACAGGCTGCCCAGGGATGTGGTTGAGTCCCTGGAGATATTTAAAAGACAGGTAGATGTAGTGCTTAAGGACGTAAGTGCATAGTGGACTTGGCAGTGCTAGATTAACGATTGGACTTGATGATCTTAAAGGTGTTTTCTAACCTAAACAATTCTGATTCTATGAGTTTAGGTAAGCCACTTCATGCTGTGTAAGCAAATCTTAGGATACCTGAGCCACCAATGTTATTACCAAATAAAACCCAAACAAATGTTTAATGTTCATACCTGGTATGTACATGAAAATGTCTTTCACCAGCAATCATATTCAGATTAAGGCATTCCAGTGCTGGGACTTACTGCGTGATTCTCATGGATGAATTCTGTATAAACAATTCAGTAGAAAATCCTACAGTAGCTACATCTATTTTTCTTCTTTTCTTCTTCTCCAAAATGTTTTTGCAGATACCACTTTTTTTCTGTGTTTCAAAAGCTATATGGCAACAGATGATATTTGTCTCAGTGGGGTCTGTGAAAGACTCATAAAATTCTTAAAAAAAAACAAAAAAATTCCTCAAATGTGCATATATCCCTGCTTATCAGCAAGTGTTAAGTGAAAATTCAAAATGTATCCTTGTTTATATTTGGTTGCAAAAATAATCCTTGGATTTTTACTGCAAAGGCTACATAGTTTGTTCTTGCATTAGAAAATATTTCAGTAGCAGTGATTTGGCTGAAACAACATGAAGATTGCAAAGGACTCTGGCTATAATCCATTTCCTGTACAAAGATGTGATATGTCTGCAGATTTTACATTCTTGAAAAGATTTCCTTGTTATGTGCAATGAGTATACTAGCAGTTGTGCAGATTTGCACAATGGACGTTTAAAATTGTGCTGCACTTAAAATACACTTTTAGATTTTAGATCTGTCCTGTTGTTTCATCCAACATTCTGTCTCTGAAGGACTATATTCTTCCTTTGTTTCTTTCTTCATTTAGCCTTACCTGTTATAGGCAATCAATGTGACTGAAGCCCAAGTCTTTCCATTAACTTCTCTGAGCCATGGATCAAGCCCAAATTTTGCAAGAAAAATTCTTATAGCATGTGGTAGGGCATTAGATACCCCATCTCTTCATGGCTAAACCCTTAAACAGCTTCAGTGAGAACAGCTTCATCAGGAATTATTAACACTAGTACCAGATGTTAATTATCATAGATATTACACTTATTTTTATTTTCCCATTTTAAAAAGCAAAAAAAAAGGAAGACACAGGGAGCTACCGGCCAGTCAGTCTCACCTCTGTGCCCAGCAAGATCATGGAGCAGCTGAGGAACTATTCTAAGGCACATGGAAAATGAAAAGGTTGGTGACGGCCAACATGGCTTCACTAAGGGCAAAGCGTGCCTGACAAATTTGGTGACCTACAACAGCGTTAAAGTGTTGGTAGATAACGGAAGAGCAGTTGACATCATCTACCTGGACTTGTGCATGGCATTTGACACTGCCCCACATAATATCCTTTTTTTCTACATTGGAGAAAGAAGGATTTGACAGATGGACCACTCAATAGACAATGAATTGGCTGAATGGCCGCACTTAAAGAGTTGCAGTCGACAGCCTGACATCTGAGTGACAAACAGTGACGAGTGGTGTTCCTCAGGGGTTGGTACTGGGACCAGTGATGTTCAACATCTTTGTTGGCAACACAGACAGTGGGATTGAGTGTACCCTCAGCAAGTCTGTTGATGACACCAAGCTGTGTGGAGCAGCCAACACACTGGAGGGAAGGGATGCTATCCAGAGGGACCTTGAGAGGCTTAAGAAGTAGGACCATATGAACTTCATGAAGTTCAGTCAGGCCAAATGCAAAGTCCTGCATATGGGTTGGGGCAACCTCAAACACAAATACAGGCTGGGAGGAGAATGGATTGAGAGAAGCCCTGAAGAGAAGGACTTGGAGCTGTTGGTTGATGAGAAGCTCAACATAACCCAGCAATGTGTGCTTGCAGCCCAGAAAGCCAACTGTATCTTGGGCTCTGTCAAAAGAAGTGTGGCCAGCAGGCTGAAGGAGGTAAATCTGTGCCTCTACTCTGTTCTGGTGAAATGCCACCAGGAATACTGCATCTAGCTCTGGGGCCCTCTAACATAAGAAGGACATGGACCCATTGGATTGAGTCCAGAGGAGAGACACAAAGATGATCAGTGGAGTGGGGCACCTCTCCTATGAAGAAAGGCTGAGAGAGTTGGCATTGTTCACTCTGGAGAATGGAACACCTTACAGCAGCTTTCCAGTACCTAAAGGGAGCCTACAGGAAAGATGGGGAGGGACTCTTTATGAGGTAGTGTAGTGATAGGACAAGAGGTAATGGTTTTAAAGTGAAAGAGGGGAGATTTACATTAAATATTAGGAAGAAATTCGTTACTGTGAGCATAATGAGGTGCTGGAACAGGGTGCTCAGAGAAGTTGTGGAAGTCCCATCCCTGGAGGTATTCAAGGCCAGGCTGGATGGGCTTTGAGCAACCTGGTCTAGTGGGAGGTGTCCCTGCCCATGGCAGGGGGGGTGGAACTCGATGATCTTTAAGGCCCCTTCAAACTCTAACCATTCTATGATTCTATGATTTTTTATAGTCATACTTAGTTGTAATTATCATAGTTATTGATAGGAAAGTGAGATATGTACTTTTTTTTTTTTTAAAGGCAGGAAAATTTCGTTGTCGAAAAACAGTTAAAACTGTGGCAAAATATTAAATTAATAAGCAAAAATAAAGAAAAAGACAATTCTCTGAAAAACTGGATGCAAAATATCGGGGCTCAAACAAGTAAATATCTGAGATATCAAGTAATTCCTCAGATTTTTAATGTATAAAAGTTGAGGCTACTAAGTATAGCTATTATGTGGGGGTTTTTTAGCATCATATGGCTTGAAATCCATTACATAGCCATAATTTCAATGTGTAACCACCAATCAGGAGAGAAAAACTTTCAAAATAAAATAAAATTAAATCTTCAACTCAGAAGAGATAAGATTTATTTTCCTTGCTCAGTGATTCACTTTTTCTGTCTGTGTCTAAAACTTCCTATACGTTGGGTTAATTTGAATTTTCTTGACATTTTCTACATTTGAATGAGCTTACACTTTTTGGAAGCTATATATTAAGTCTGTTCAAAGTGACACCAAGGCTAATCTTTCCCTGGAAATCAAACAGAGCTTGAATTGACCTCCTCGTCTTGGCCCATTCAAAAACCTCAGGCTGGATTACCATAACAAGAGGATGAAGATTGTTTCAGGTTGCTGAAGTTGCTGCATTTTGCAGCTGTTGAAATTGGAGAAACAGGCCTGCCTGAGGAACTCCACCAGTTCTTGTTAGACATCAACTGCACTTCTGAAAGAACTATTGGACTAAAGTTTTCAGATGTCCTGTGCCACTTAAGGAGGCCTTCCAAGGGGAATATGGCAGAGCTTGAGGAAAGCAGGGGATAAAACAGGGGCTGGCTAAAGGGGCTTCTGAAGTGAAGCATCCTTGTCCTGCAGAATATCATATAAACTCTTCAATTTCAGACAGCACTTGCAGGAAAAAACAGACTATTTTTCTCAGGGTGTTTGATTCTTGTTCCCCTCATATGAATGCAACTTTTTCACGTTTATTCAACAAAATTAGTACTTAACCCCATATGCACATTCTTTAGTATTATCATACTGTTTTCAGTAAGTCAAGAAATAAGCTATTACAGTGAAACCCTCCTATTTAAATACCTGTGAGATGGTGCAGATATGGCAAAGTGGCTGCTCAGGTTTACATCCTTTCTCCCCTTTATGTTTTGGTTAGTTATTTTGTGCCTACAAAATGCTAGTGCCTGCTGGCCATGATTCTGATCTCCATATCACTGAAGTTTCTCAGGCTACCTCTATTCACTGTCCCAGATGACTGACTTTCCACCATACGCTAAAGTTAAGAAGTGAGCCCAGGCTCCTTGACTGTTGTATTAAAAGATGCACTTGGTGCAGGAAGCATAATGAACAGAGGGATGTCTCCAGATATTACTCCCCCTAACATGCAAACCTAGAACGATGCCAGCGTGCATGCCACCTGGGGATGGACAAGCCTCAGAGACCTGAGTGCCCTCAGATTGGCAGAAGTTTCATATGACATGAGTCACATTGGCAGAGGGAGGGTTTTTTTTTCCCCCAGGATGTGACACTTGGTTGAGTGCTGTATGACTTTTAAAAACAGAGATAGTTTTAAAGACCATAAGCCAGAATGCTACTCTGACAGGCTGTCATTTATTCAAATCAACGCCGAGTACTTTTCTGAAAGATGTGCCACAATCACACAGAAGTTACTGGTCTCAGTTTGGAGGTAAGGTGCCAAAATTCTGCTTCTTGTTTATGAGGGAAGATAGGTGTGGATCATCTAATGATCCTGCAAGGCCCAAAACTTTATGAAATTCTAAAGGCAGTAATAAATCATACCAGAGATCTCAAACAAGAGGGGCAGGAAAGTTTTCTTTCACAGTTATATAAGTCACAACAAACTGGGTAACAGAATTATGTGCACACGTGGTTTTTGCTTGGTGACAAAACAAGCGTTGCTTCTGACTATATATATTTTCTGTGAGATACTGAACATTGAAAATGGTCAAATTAACAACCGCAATACATTTTCTATGTAAATTAAATGCTGTGTAGATGACACTTCTAGTGATTATAGCTCTCTACATGACATATGTTTAATGATTTAGATTGGCTCCTGTTGAGAGGGATTTAATTTAAGGCACTTATGGCATTGGGCTCAAATTATTTGCAAGAGTTGATTGAAGCTTATGTTTTACCCTGCAGCTTGTGTTCAGCTAAGGATCATCCGCTGAGTACATTTCATTTATCTCTTGCAGGATCTAAACTGTGGGCTTTTGCCACAGTTTTGTCTCTCTCCATACATATTGTTTAACCATTTTCCAGCATAGTCAGCCATTGCTGTAAAATCAGATGTGAGAACAAAATTGTGTAATTCTTGTATCCGATGTTTTATTTCTTTGTTAGTTCTGCAGTTTTGAAGGCCTTCCCATCTATTTCCCTTGGCAGCTGGTTTTGGATGTCTCTTTCAAATTAAAATTAGAAAGAACTGGTCACGCAACCCCTTAAGAAGCTTTTAAAGTCTCCACTTTTCTGTATCATTGATCATCAATGAATTGCTGATTGTAGGAACCTGTGGATTCAGAAGTGTCAGCATCAAATTTGGCAGTAACTTAATCTGAGGTATGCAGCTACCATTAACCTTTCCCTGTGTGTTGTGATATTATCTTCCCATGTTGATAAAGTCCACCCAGTAGTGTTTTGCAGCCATACACTCTCCATAAAACATCTGCAGATGCACATGCACATCTCATGCTGGAATGACACATGAGCTAAGTGCATAGCTTTCACTGAAGTTGTCTGGGTGTGAAAGTGTGATTTTGATCCAAATATAAGGGTCTTCCATTAACATTTTTGGCCTTTGGATTGGCCTCTCCNGGGGGGGGGGGGGGGAGAATATAAAGTGCAGAAGAGAATAAATAATCAAAATGAATATGTAATTTCCCTGTAGCACAATGCCAGCTGGCTTGGAAAAGACTGAGGGCAACTGAAGCAATCGTTATTTCATTATTGTTTGAAAACTGGCTGATGATGCTCTTCAGATTTGTCAGGTAGCTGGCTATTCTGTGCTGGTTTCTAGGGGCTTTGTGAAGGAGTGGGTTAGTCTTCCAGGACTCTATTAGTGCAGGCTCTCCAAATGTCCAAAGGGTACTGTGGATCCTTGCGTCTGTGAACTAGCCCTTTTAATTCCCTGGGGGGAAAAAAATCTAGCTGTTGGCTGCTGGTATTCAAAGAACCTGGTAGCACTTGTGGTAGGGTGATGACATTGGGGAGAATGCAACACAGAAATTCAAAGTGCTGCACTGCATAGGCTTGGCCAATTAATGACCACGAAGCTAGGAGAACTTTGCATCCAAATCACATTGTTTATGCCAATGGACCTTTCTCTTATAAAACCCAGCCCATACAGAGAAGACTTACGTTCCTTACTAGCCTAGTACCATGCTGAAAACACTTTTTTTTTCCTCAAGGGAAAACAAGCTAGCTTAAGCTCTGTGCATCACAGAAACTATCTACAGATAGCATGCAGGACTGGCGACTGGCGCTAGCACATGGCAAAGAATTGTGATTCCCACAGCTAGAGACACCATTCAGGTTTGGGATCATCGAGTCCAAAATCTGTGCAAAATCGAATCCACCACTGCAATCTGACTCAGAACTAGGATGTCTCCTCTGCTGACTTGAAGCTAATTACACATATCATCTGGGTAAATTACATTTCTTTCAGGTGGTGCAGGTATGTCCAGCTAAAGCAGATGTAAAATATAGGTTGAATGCTGAGTGAAACCCTAACAGAAAGATGTCTGTGATTTAAAAGAACATTAAATAAAAATTAGCAATATGAGTTTGAGAGGGGAGCAAACACAAAGTATTTTTAAGGAAAAGAGAATAGTTTGTACACAGAATGTGAAATTTCATGCTTTTCAGTGTGAGGATACCTTGTGAACCATTTTGATTTTTCGTTGCTCCCTAGATATTATTACATTTCCCTTTCATAAAATATGGAGTGTTTTCTAGGACGTACCTTTGACTATATATTCACTGCAGCAAATACAATCTATAAAATATTAAATTGTTTCAGACAGTTAAACTACAGCCTATAGTTTCATGGTATTAACTACCAATTAAAAGAAACGCAAGTTATCATATTATGGCACCTCCGAGACAGTTGCTGGTGGAAGTGTTCCTGCTGGGGAGTTTGGAGGCACCTCGTTAGGTGATGCTCTGCTCAGTCCTGGTCCTGGAAAAGTAACTTGCAGTTTTGGGAAGAGCCACTGCCTTTCAATGCACCTTGAGAAAATGGGAGTCTCAGGAAATAACAGTGACAATTGGTATAACTGAACTGTCAATTGCATATAAATAGCAAGTGTATAACCAATTATTCCATTAAAATAAAAAGACATCTTTCTCAGATCATTGTGCTGAATACATAAACCATAATCATCCGAGCCTCCAGACTATTATTAAAAATTCATGCAAATCAGAAATGCTGAATCCAAAATCCAGCTCCCTAAAACTGACCAAAGCCGAACTGTAGACAAGAGGTTTGGGGTAGGATGCAGGTATGAAAATCTGAATCTTACTGCTCCCATTCATACTGGATTTCTGACTTTTGACTTGCCTAGAAGCAGAATTCAGCTACAGATTGGGATCTGGGCATAGATGTGGAGCCATGGTTATAACTCTTCTTTTACAACAGATATATATATATATTTAATCATTTCTCCTGATTATTTGCTATATGAAAATTACAATGCATAAAATTGTCATGTCTGGAATTCAGTCGCATTGCTTGTTCTTTCAGATAGCACATGCATTGTCCGTAATCATGGGATATTCTACTTTTAATCTCTTCCTTCATATGGTTAATCCTGCCAAAAATAATACCAGTTGATCTTGACAGGATTTCAACATGCGATTTTATCGTGCCAAGAAATGATTTCTTAAATTTGTCCTTCATGAACTCTGACAGATGGTTTTTCTCTATTGTGGCTAAATTTTTGTCGTATACATTATTTTGTGAGTGGAGGTAGATTGAAGTTTTGAATTCTAGAAAAGGCAGTAAAAATGTATTGTTAAGCATTTAGAATTCATTTTTGCTTAATAAAGCTTCACAAGCTTATTAAAATAAGAAATTGCTGTTGGTCCTTGCTACACTTCATTCAATGTGTAAGAATTGCAAAAATGAAAAGCAGAAGAAAATAGAAAAAAATCAAAAAGAAAAATGTCATCAAAATTTTTCTGACTGATAAATTCCTGTTTCCTTAATTATTTTCCTTTATTTATCTGAAGTGTTATCTGGTTAGCTTATAGAGCATAATTTGGGTCTTTTCAAAGATGTGTATGTCTTTAAAATCTTCTTCTGTGGTAACTAGACACTTTTTAAATAGCAAATGAGCCCAGATGGCATGTATTCAATAAGTCTGGGGGGAAAAACCACCAGAAAAGCAAAGTAGCTGAGCTGCTAACAAAATATGCAGCTTCTCATTAGTGTAGGAATCATTGCCACAAGGCTCAGAGGTAGCAAACATTGTTGTACTAGTTTTTAGAAAAAGGTGCTTGGGACTGATGTTGAGAATTACTAGCAAATTCACAACCTGGAAGACCAATTGAAAGGACAAATTACAATACAGCGTTTACAGAATGACTGATAAAAATAACATGACATATATATTTAATGATTAATTTAAAAAATTAACTAATTAGATTAACTCTTGCTATTGAGAAAGGACACTTCAAACCTATGGCGAACACTGTCTTGAAAATTTTGGTGCAGCATCCATCGAAAGTCAAAAAGGCAAATAGCTTTTTGAGAGTTTTTGAGAAGCAACACAGACCAGAACAGACAACACTCTCACAGCAGGACACAAATTCACACCGTCATGCCTATCTTTTTAGACCAAGAAAAATGACGACAGATCTGTCTGACTGCCACACTGTCTAAAGCCCAGCTTTGTGCATGGTTACCAGATAGCAGCCCCGGTGTGACTTGGGCCAGCAGAGGCCAGCCCTCCTGCCTGCTTGGCACCACACTCTGCCCTTCCACAGGATGCTCACTCCAACTGCCTGGGCCAGGCCCAGAAGGAGAGCAGCAGCACGTCTGCTCCTCAGCCAATACTCGCTTCCTGTAGCAGAGTTTTGCAGCCACGTATTTCAGGACAACAGGTCCAACCTAACAGCTTTCCCATCATCTGTAGGCAGAAGACACATGAAGTTCCTCGTGCCACCGTTCTCACCGGAGCAAATGCCTTGCCATTACAAGAGGTGTATGGTGTGCTCGGCCCCCATCCAGTGAACCCTGCTCTTGGCACAAGAAATCCTACTCATAGAATCACAGAATGGATTGGATCGGAAGGGACCTTAAAGATCATCTAGTTCCAATGCCCCTGTCATGGGTTGGGTTAGATTTCACTAGACCAAGTTATCCAAAGCCCCACCCAGCCTGACCTTGTACACCTCCAGGTCTCCACAACTTCTCTGGGCCACTGTCTCACCACCCTCATAGTATTGAATTTCTTCCTTATATCTAATGTAAATCTCCCCTCTTTCACTTTAAAACCATTACCCCTTGTCCTATCACTACACTACCTCATAAAGAGTCCCTCCCCATCTTTTCTGTAGGCTCCCTTTAGGTACTGGAAAGCTGCTGTAAGGTGGCACTGCAGCCTTCCATTCTCCAGAGTGAACAATGCCAACTCTCTCAGCCTTTCTTCATAGGAGAGGTGCCCCATCCCTTCGATCATCTTTGTGGCCTTCCTTGGGACTCACTCCAACAGGTGTCCATATCCTTCTTATGTTGGACTACCCCAGAGCTGGATGCAGTACTCCAGGTGGGGTTTAACTAGAACACTATAGAGGGGCAGAATCTCCTCCTTCGACCAGCTGGCCAGGACAAAGCCCAGGATACAGTTGGCTTTCCCGGCTGCAAGCACACATTTGCCAACTCGTGTCCAGCTTTTCATCTACCAGTAGTCCCAAATGAAAGCTTCTCTTTATTTGGCAGAGTCCCTCCACAGGACTGTTAAACAGGCCTAGAAATTGATGACAAGCCCTCGCTTGGCTTTGAAAATCAAGGTCTTACTATGCTGGATGTTGCTTTTATTCTGGCCCATAACCCTGCCAGTGGAGGAAGATGCAGGCAGGGTGAATCGGGAAATCATGTGAGTGGCTGTGCCTGGTGTGACTGCGGCTCCAGATCTGTATTGTGTGCCAGCCTCAGGGGGCTGCAACAATTTCTGTCAGCCAGTGACAGCTGGGAGTAGGTTGTCTGCCAGCTGTGGAGGTGCTGCAGCTGCACCTCCTACTGCCATGCCTTCTGCCAAAGGCAGTGGAAAAAGCAAAAAGAGAAAAATGGGAAAGAGGAAGAGGGGGAAAGAAAACAAAAAGGGCGGAAGAGTGGTAAAAGGCTTTACGATGAGGGTAGTGATGATGAGGTTGCCCAGAGAGGTAGTGGAGGCCCCATCCCTGGAAACATTCAAGGTCAGGCTGGACAGGGCTCTGAGCAACCTAATCTAGTTGGAGGGAGATGTCCTTGTGTATCACAACAGGGTTGGAGTAGATGACCTTTAAAGGTCTCTTCTAACCTAAACTATTCTATGATTCAAGGAAAAGGAAAAATAAAAAAGGAAAAAAGGAATAAAGGAAAAAAAGGAAAAGGACAAAGAATAAAGGAATAAAGGAAAAGGGTAAAAAGAAAAGGAGAAAGCCAAAGAGAAAAGGGCAAAGGAGCAGCATGCGAATCACTGCATTAATTATAGACCAGCGGGACTCTCAGCTGAGACACTTGGATGGGTTTCCCTCTAGAGCAATGAGCAAGGAAGATGGGGCATGTATGGGGACAAGGTGTCCTCAGGAGTCTTCTCCCGAGGAAGACAAAGCTGCTTGATCCCTCTTTTCCATTTTTGGGTGTAAATGGATCACACTTGTTCTGCCTAAGAGTTCTTATTACTGCAAATGCTCTTGAAAGCTGTGTGTAGAGTCCACACGTTTAATCATGTCCATCTCATCAGGATGTGAGAAAAACTATTTCTCCTTGCCTAATGTAGGAAATGTTTTATTTCAGAAGTTGTATCATTTAACTCTTCCACATGTGTCCTATGAATGAACGGCTTCCTTGTTTTAAGTCATTTTCTTGCAATTAAAAAAAAAGTAGAAATTACTTTCCTTCTCTGAAAGCCCCATGTAATGTTTGTAAATATTTAGTGTGGAGGTTAGGCATTTCTTACAAAAACATGTAATTTCATTATGTTTTTGTCGTAGATGGAGTATTGCCATATACCCTACATAAAGCCAAATGAATTTAGGAAATGGTGACATGAATTTTACCTAAATTTGTCTATGTAAATCATCAAAATTCAAAATTAAAAATCAGGTTTTCACACAAAAGCAACACAAACACAAGTTAAGTCCCTTTTTTTTCACTGAAAATGGAGTGATACGAGGACTATCTGAAAAACAGTGGGACACTGTTTTCATGGTATCAGATTTCGTTCTTAGTAAGACAAGACAGATCACGTATTTATAAGTTACTTGCAGAATAAGCCTGAATCACACTTTACACAGCAGTCATGGTTGAAGTCCTGGCTCATGGAGGTTTTGTTATTGACATCCAAATGAGTAAAAATTTTACATGTGGTTTCTGAAGAAATGTTTTCTTTATCTCTCATTATGCTAGATTCATATATCTAAACTTATGCACATGACTGCTCCTACTGAGCTCAATGGGACTAAAGTTAAAACTAAGTCAGTGCATACTTCTTTGCATGGTAGGTGTTACAGAGATAAAATATTCTCATCTTGGTAGAAGAGATTTTATGCAGATGGATGCACAGCGTGGTTCTCCAAACCTCGGAAGTTATATGTGTGTGTAAAATCAGACATTTTTTTTTCTAGATAGAAGGACAGTTTTCTCACTTTTTTTCAGGTCTGTGCCTGAGAAAATCTTTAAAAAGGGCTATTAGAAGAGCCTGATGAGCCTCCCAGTTCAATAGACATAACAATCTACCTTAAAAACAAAACACTCAGAAAGTTAGACCTAACTACAGTCTCACTGCAGGAGATGATACTTTGCAGAGCACTTACTATAGACTTGAGATTAAGAAGGTTGATAAAGAAAACAATTACTTCATTCAAAACAGAAAAAAGAGAACCAGAAAGTGACAAGAAGAGGTTTGGAGTTACTGTACTATAGGTATCTCAAATAAAGACAATAGCTGAGCAAGAAGGGTTCCAACTACATCTGAAAACATGGTGGTAGACTTGACTGGAATACAGTCATCTTGGACATGCATGTGAAATTCAATTTACTCTCTATACTTTGCCCAGAATCTCAGTTTTGGGTCACTGCTGTCCAGAAAAAAATGCACAGAGGCTGGACATTTGCTTGGTTGGTTTTTTTCCATGTTTAAATTATAGCAAAGCTTTTAGTATTACAAGCAATTTTTTCATTTATTTTTGACTGTGCATGTTTTCTTGATGCCTCGATGATCAAAGGCCCCTTCTACAAAATAGGAACTCATTTCACTAAAGAAAGCAGCTGCTTTGACAGACATTTACAGTCACCATTAAGATCTTTAAAAAGCAAACCCAAGTAGTGCACTAAGGAAATAGGTTTACACTAAGGTAAACCATAGGGGGCTTTGAAGGTGTATAGCACCTTTCAGTGGATTTGTTGCATTTCTTGCTGTCATTGCAGGGTAACACTGCTGGGAAAGCAGAAAAAGGCTCAGTATCCTTGAGGTTCTCATATTTTCCATATACATAATTTAACATTACAGCAGAATTATGATTATTTGCCAAAAAAGGGTTTCCCAGGATTGCTACCTTTTGAATATTGCTGATGCAGATTTACAGCAAAGAGGAAAATGACATGGAGAAACTACTCTTTTGTCTTTTATTTAAAACACAGCATGGCCTTGATTTGCTTTGATGTCCTATTAGTGACACTGTTTTCTCCCCTTAGCATATGAAATTATATCAACAGCACTAGAAAAAAACATAAAAATACAACAAAAAAGAGGGACAGTGCAGATACATCTGGATGAACTTCTTTTTATGGAGGTATAAAACGGACAAACACGGTGAAGGCCTGCTTCCTGGGCAGCATACCAGCTCTGGCTCTCAGCCACAGCACAGACACAGCAGAACACGTGCTGGTTCAGCAGCACCCCACCAGCACAGCTTTGTCACACCAGGTCCCAGAGCCCAGTTTCATGGCATTAGTGCAGGCTTTGCATGCTGCACTGCATTGCACCATGGGGCACAAATGTGTCTTTATGTGATGATCAAAAGTCATGCAGGCAGCTTTTCCTGACTCTTTGAGTTTTTAAATCAAATGCCTTTCTCACTCTCCTTTTCTCGCCCCTCACGCTTCCCTCTCCCAGTGCACGTACATCTGCTCGGCTCAGAGGGCAGCTGGTGCATTCTGCATGGCGTGATCTTCCTAAGCAGAACATGCACACACTCAGACTTCCTACCCAAATAGCAAAGGAAGGTGACTCAATGGCCTGGAAAAGTAATTTCATGGGACTTCTGGCAGCAACCCTCCTCTGTGCCTGATTTCCCACTCCTCAGTCTTAAGGACTAGAGAGGTTGTTGCAGTTGGAAATGCCCCTGGGAACTTCCCTTGCAACTATTGCGTGCAGGAGTGAGTAAAATGCAGGAAGGCTCTGCCACCTCACCCACCACAGGGACAATGGCCACCACGTGCCCTGGCAGCTCTTCAACCTCCATGAATCTTCAAAGCCGGAGCCCCCTTTGCAGGGCATGAGGCTGCAACTGGAGAAGCAAGCAAGTGGAAGGACACTGCCTGCTCCTGCTGCACCCAAGGACTCTCTTTTTTCCAGAGAGACTTGTAAAGCTTCCTGTCTGCTGGCAGTGTAAGGGTCTGAAAAGCTCCTCAGCTGCTGTGGTAAAAATGGGCTGTGCCCTGGCGGGTGGGGCAGTCGGTAGCACAGCTGGGGTTTACAAGGGTACACAAAAACCTTTAAAAATTGAGATACAACTCTATTCAATATACCACAATTTAAAACAAACAAACAAACAAACAAACAAATAAACCTAATCTCTTGGTGATGAGGCAACGACAGACTGCTCACAGATGTTAAAAAGGGAGAAACCAGTCTGTGGGGCTGACCGCCAAACTGTGACCATCTTGCTGACAGATCATGTTGCATCCATTTTTCCTGCCCCTTCATCTGGTTTTGCTGCCACTAGTGTTGCATGAAAACGTTCTTTCAGAAATGCACAGGACACAGAATACTGCAAGTGTTAGCATCAAGTCAAGGATGAAGAAGCACAGTCTTCCTCGGCCCTTACTCAGGGAGAGCTCTGCTGGTGCCACTTTTAACTCCCTGCCTAATGCACCTAATGCATGCTGCAACAAGGTAGAGTAAAATAGGTGTGAGCGATACACCCTGCAGGCATAAATTTGCACAGCTGTGCCAGTTCCACCAGCAAACCATTTGCCGTTATATCCTTCACACATGCCCCGTGAAACCAAGACTTTTTAGCTTCTCTCTGAGGGCAAGACTCAAACCAGCTTTCTGTCCATCTGTCAGTCATTTCCATCTCTCCTCACAAATAAACAGCAGCCTTCTCAAGGATAATTCCTCTCCTGTGAATGTTATCAGGAGCAGCTGGTGGGGAGAGAAGAGCAGCAGCCCCACGGCAGGGGCAAGGCAGACCTAGGCAAGGGCAGGCAGGGCAGGTAGGCCAGGCATGGCCCAGGCATGGAAGGCAGGGCCCAGGTAGGACAGGTAGGGCAGGCAGACCTGAGCTCAGGAGCACAAGCAGGCAGAGATGGCAGGCCAGGTGTTGCCTGCCCTGGCTGAGAAAGGGCACCCATCTCCTGGCCCAGCCCCCCTCAGCTCACTGGGGACCCCTGTTGGAGCCAAGGATATTACAGTGGGCAGTGAGGGAAAGGAGGACTTTGAGAGAAATCTGCTGCATGTCTGCAGCTAACCAGGTTTAATTAGATAACCCTCTCTATGAAACCTGCAGAAACCTGCAGACAGACAGGTTTCTGCTCAGGGGACAATGTCTGGGAGGATATCTACGAAAAGTACTTCGTGGTTCACCACTTTGCCTGGACGGTGCTTTTTTGTCCTGTGGGTCGGAGGCAAAGCTCAGCTAGGGGCTGTGTGGGTCCATCCAAACTGATAGACACATTTTTAGTGTTTTCTTTTTATCTTTTAAGGACCATTTTTCTGGTGGTTTTCTTAATAACTCTTTGACATCCCTGGTTTAATAAAATTATCTCACGTTCTGAAACGTTTGGATAATGAACTGAGTAATAGAGCTGTCAGCTCTCCACTCCTCAGCTGACCAGCTGTCACACCAAGGACTGTCTTTTGCAATTGGTAGACGTTGGTTTTGATGTTTAATTCCCTTATTTCATCAAAAGACTTTCTTTGAAACGAGTATTTGAATCATGCATGTGCTGGAGATGGTTTCTTGTATCTAAATCATCTGCTAGAAGCAACTGGGGTTTCTTGATTAAAGATTTTTTTTTGAGAAAGAAAGTTTTTCTTCATAAGGGGATTTTTGTTATGAGAGTGATTCCTTTGCATTATTCAGACCCGGTTGTAATTAATTGCAAAATTTCCACAAGCAGAAGAGTAAACCTTGTGCAAGATTGCCATGGTGCTTGGAATGCTTGAAATGGCTTAGAAACACAGTAAACCACATGTCAAAGTCCCCTTGCCTCTTACTGTGAGGATATGTGGGTGGGATGAGGGCAGCAGGAGGCCTTCCATGTTTAGCAGATTTTAATAGGTACAAGTGACTGATGGCCACTGCTGTTCTATGATAACTATCTTAGAGTATGCATTCCCCAAAAAGGCTAAAATAATCCAAAATTTACAGATGAGAGTTGGGAGAAGGACTTTTTTTTTTAAGTCACAGAAAAAGGCCTTAGACAACACTGTATTAAACATACGGGAGCAGTCGACAGCATGCAGGAATCTGGCAAGTCTTCTACAGGCTTATATAAGGTAGACACAAAGTTTTATACTTCTATATTCTTCTTATTTTTAAACATTAAGAGTCACTCTTGAGCTCCAGTAAATATGGGGGCATGCAGAAGGACAAGCTCTGCTCTATTGGGAGGATGTTTACAGTAGTGAATAGAACATTTCATGTAAATATAAACATTTAATGAAAACCTGTAGGTATGAGGATTGTATCGAAGTTAAAACTTGCTGCAAAGCAGCATTCAGAAATTCTCCTAAGAATGTTTTTGTATTCTCCTCCAGCAAACTGGGCAGAAAAGGAGAGAAAAATCAGTCTCGTTTATGAGGAGCAGACCTACATTTCAGATTCTGCTATAAATATAAAACTGTGTATTCTTAAGTGTTGCAGGATTTGCTAGTTGCTTATTCAACATCCAGCAGCATGTCTGAGAGAATCATTTGAAACAAAGCGGAAATTAGTCAGCAAGGCTTTGCATTCTTCCTACCTGGGACAAATAAATCCAATCTGAATAATCCTCATACAAAAAGACAGTGAGTCCTGCTGTGGTCCTGATGGGACTCTGTACCAGCTCCACAGCCCACGTGTCACAGAGATGAGGGTCCTCAAGTTTTTGGGTAGGTGGATTACAGGCAGCCAGCAGAAACAGCTTGTATCTGGATGACCTAGGTGGCCTAGTGCCTACATGAGTTGCAGTGTCTGTGGGGACACAACAGCCACGGCTCGGCTAGCACTCTTACCTGTGGGTTAGTACTGTGTATCTGCAAGAGGCATCCAACCTCTCTCCTGGGAGGTTTTCAAGACCTGCCTGGAGAAAGCTCTGAGCAGCCAGGTCTGATCTCTGAGCTGGTCTTGCTTTGGGCAAGAAGCTGGACTGGATGACTCCTAAGATCTATTCCAGCCTGAATTATCCTATTGTCCTATGAGCAGCTGGATAGCTTTTCTGGGACAGGAGCTAGCCAGCATAGTTTGGGTAAGTGGCCTTTAGCTGAAATAATGCAAATGAAGTTCCCTGTCAGTGTAGTGCATAGGCTCTTCTCCCATTTTTGTATGCATACGTATCCTTCTGCCCTGTTTTGGTGGTTCAGATCAAATACAGTGCTGGTTTGATTGATCTCTTAATACTGAGAACATTTATACCAAACTTTGGCTGGGCTCTGATGTGAATTGGGCTCTGCAATTCCCTGCAGTATCCAGCACCTCCTCCCCATTCCTGGTAGCAAGGAGTAAACAGAAAGAGCAGAATAGTTTCTCTACATCAGTTACTTGCAAATGTATTATTCGAGGGTCTATCTCAAAGCACAGTTCAGTTCTGAAAAGGGAGTATGTATTTTACGTATTTTATTTATTTCATCTTTTTCTTTTGCATTGTGGCTAGCTTTGAATTTTCACAAAGGTTGGTATTCCTGTTTATGATGTAGGAAAGTGGGTAGAATTGCAGTGACTCGTTTACATTTATAAGTTCAAATTATTTGTCTGTTCCAGCCATTTGCATTGCATTTTTGGACAAAACTTGTGAGTTTTGCATCTAAGTGGATGTTGCCACCTTCACAGCATGAGATAGAAAAACTCTTCTGATTTCCTAGCTCATGCCTATAACAGGTAACTACAGAGGGTAGAAGTACCTGGCAGGAAATTCACTATAGCATCTCCTGGAAGAATAGCTGATATTTGCCTCTATAGCATGCTATCTTTCCTCAGGAGACCCTTTTTTTCTGTTGTTCTGCACAGTCATACTGGTTACAGAAAACCATGTCAAGTGGCATGACATACAAGACATTTGCTTCTGTCTCAGGACAGCCAAAACCAAAAATGTAGCAAACCAAGATGGCCGCAGCTGCCTTGCAGTGCCAGGCCCTTTAAACACTACATTGTAAAGAACTTAAGTGCAAGTAATCATACAGTTCTAGGGGTGGATATTCTTGCTATTTGACCAAATGCTTCATTTCAGCTTCTGATGGGTGATCAGGAGCCATAGGAACCTTTGCCCTGGGTGGGCTGATGTGATCTGTGCTTTGATGCTGGTTTGAGCATCAGCACACTAATACACTCCTGGCATTTACTTCCTGGGAGCGGGGAAAGCAACTTACTATACCAGACAGCAAACTAATAGGTTATGAGTATTTGTGGTGAGTTGCAGGTACTACTGTCACATGCAGGAGAGAAAGCAAGCAGCTCTGTATGTGCAATTAAGAGTTACTAGGTTCTGGTTCTCTAAGGATGAGGGTTATGACTGCCGAGATACAGACCGACTGTCTGTGCAAATACATGCCTAAGGCAGACTTGCCTTGCTGTGCCATGCCATGGTGAGACAAAAATCATGTTGTTGCTAAACTAAGCTTTAATAGCAACAGACTGGCCTGGATCAGCTCCGATGGTGCATCTGTATACTGCAGACAGCCTGCCTGAGCTCAGACTCACTGTACGTGTTACAGAAGCCTTCCAAGGTCTTATCCTGCTATCCTACATAAAACCATTCCCAGCTAGTTCATGTCTATTCATGGCTAATTCCCTATTATGTGTTTAAGGCATTGCCAATACGCACCAGTTTGTGTTCCACTGAAGGGATGACAGTTACACTTAAATATTGATGACTGAAACTCATTATAATTAAACTCCTTAAAATTGCTGGATAGCTGTCTGTCCTGCTACTAAGTGCGTATGTACAGAATTTTCTCTGTTATTAATAAGCCACTGTATCTGAAATCCCACCATATATGACTGACTGACGAGATTAATGGTGAAACTGAAGCAATATGTGCTCTCACGGGAATCGTTGTAGGCACAAAGCAGGAAATAACCTTCAATAATGTTTATGCATGTCATCCATTATTACAATAGTTAAATGTTATGGATATCCAGTGCCAGAGAAAAGCAGGCTTAGGGGACTTGGTGTGGCTTTGATACAAGTAGGAAAAAACCTCTTTGCCTCTTTAGTGTTGAAATTGCTTTTACACCCTGACTAAGTTGGCCCATATTAACCAACATGCCAGATGGATATAGGAAATGCCTCAGATTTTATGATGCTTTACAACTTGAAAATTACCCAAACCCATTTACTATAAATGATTCAAGATATTAAGGCCCCGATTTTCAGAATTAGCCTCCAATTCTGTGCCTGCAAATAATTACAGGTACAATTTACAGAAAATAGATGCAAGGGCATGTTTTGATATGTAGACCTCTGCCTACATGATTACCCCACAGAAAGATGCCTACGTGCTATAAAGTGTTTCCAGAGTAATCTGTCTTTGGCAAATTGCTTCCATGAAACTGGAGCCTGAGTTGAAGTCCTCTTAAAGAAACCTGAAGTTAAAAAGTAATTATACGATTACTGTATATCTTTGTGGTACACAGCTTTAAAAATCTTAAAAATCTTTCCATAAATATGGGCTTTATTGTTATCATCATTTCCCTGGAGTCTGCTGCACTGGCAAACTTATGGTCCATCACCTAAAAACGTCAGTGTGATGCCTTTGGTACACATAAGAAAGATAGATCAACCTTAATGTTGGTATAAAAACTGTTTTCATGTTCCAGCATTTGGATTTATGAAGCATACTGTATATGTATTATTTTTTTTTTGAAGTAGTAGACTTACAAAAAGTAAATAGGGCTACCATTAAGTAATAAATAAATCAAAAAGTTAAAGGAGGCAAAGCATCGGGGGTTTTATAAGGCTTAATTTCCACTCTACTCCATGGGCTTGAGACAGCTTACGTCTAAATATTGTAAATATGAGGGTGAAGAGGTCATTTAGATTAATTCCAAATTTCTGCTTACACTGAGCCATTGCTAAAGCAGCGTGCCCCCTGGAAGCAGTAGGCAAGTGGGTGAGAGCAGCTGAACTGATATGTTGCAGTCAGACTTTGCTATGTTGTGGAACAGTTGATGAACTAATAAAGCTGAGAGTTCTATATATAAAAATCTGCAAATATTTTTTATTACACATTAGTATCTTAGTGTGCTATGTTTCCCTTCAGCTGCTCAGAAAAAGTGTGTGGTTTCTTGGTCTTTGTTGCAGAAGGCCATGGCTGCAATTGTGAGTTCTGGTCAGATATCTAATGATTTTGGCAAGAAAATGTTTCCTTCTAGAACTGGAAGTTAAATACCTGCTGCAAGAAAGAGTGCCTAATTCTACCCTGGCAGCTACGCACACACCAAGACAAAACAAAGCCCATGAACCTGGTGTATTCCTCTGACGTGCCATCTAAAGCCAATCTTTGTGAAAAATGTTCCTCTGTGCCAATGAGAAAACATCAGTTTGACAGAGATTTTAATGGATGATAGCGCTAGGGAAAGCCAGGGTTAGAAAAACACTTAGTGCGTCCAGTAGCCTAGAGTATCTCAGTCACCAGGAGAGTGAGGCTCCAGCATCTTAGGCAGATGGACCAGGGACTCCAGCCTGGGTCTTCCACCACGCCCCTTATAAATGGTCTTACTGATACCACTTTTGCTGCAAAGTTTCACAAGGAAAGGTTTTGTCAAGAACGTCTGACACAGAACACGTATCACTGCCCCCAAAATTATGACCAGCTGGTGATTCAAGAAATTATAATGTTCAGATTTCTTGGTCATGACTCATTGGACCAGGGCTATTCCTAGTTCTACTACTCATCGATATGTCCTTTATCTTTGGTTGGTTTTAGTAGTAGCTAAGGCATATTTCATGGCAGGCTGCTTTTGTAATCTTTGATGGTCACAGGTAAGCAGTTATGGCAACCAGACCTCCCACCCTATTGTATGGGCCATGCAGGTTTAGTGCCCACAGCTCTGACCACATTGCTCACCTGGAAATGCCCATATCTTCTTTCTGCACAGGAGGAGAGACAGTCTACACCTCCTCCAAAGCAGCAGTGTTTAATATGCAAAGGAATCAGGAAACTGAAATATGGAGCCACCATGTAGCTGGAAAAACTTGTCAGTTTTTTTAACTCTCTTGGAGAAAAATAAAAGGTGATTTTAAAAAAAATGTAAATTATTACCTTTTTAATCAATGCTTTACTAAGGTAGCAAGAGGATGCTTCCTAATAAGCAGTGAAGAGCAGGGATATTCCCTACACTAAGTGATGCAGCATTCATTCAGCAAAAGGTTCTCAGGTCAAAATCACCTTGTATTTTCTGACAGATCATCTTTACTGATATCTGCAAACTACTTGTAATGACCAGGGCCCAGATTTATAGACAAATTAACTTATGAAAATAAGAATTTCATTTCCTGCTGAGCTTTCATTCTTGTCCCCATTTTTGCTTTCAAACTGGAGGAGTATTTTAATTTTTTTTAGAGAAACTTGTAGCTACCATGAAATTTAATGCAAATATCATGGTACTGATAAAGAGATTATAATATACATATACACAGGCTTGCATAATGGCACATACCATAAATATACCATGCATTTCTGGGACAGGTTATCATAGGACAGGGTTTAGTGGATGGACTCTAACTGTAATCTCAATTGAAATATTTGGAGTGGGACTTTGCTAACATTTTTCACCATATCTTCCATTTGGTACTTCTGGAGAATGCCAGACAGGAGAAACTTCTGGGAAACAGTTCTGAAATAAATAAAAAATGTGTGAAATAAGGAGGAATTCCATCCAGAAAGGAGAGGGAATTAATGTTTTATTCAAACTTTAAAAAAATTATTCTAAACCACAGGCTAAACTTTCTTCAAAGTTAAGGTTCCAGAACTGAACTGAGAACATAAATGGAAAGGATGTATGGAAATATGCAAATATAGTGAAGGTAACAGTTCCTTCTGCAATGTTGCCTTGCTCTTGTGAGCAAGATAATAATCTGCCACTGTGGTCCAGAAGCACCGTTGTCATGTCTTAAAAAGAGGAACAAAATCTGACTTTGGTAGATGACTGACAGATAATGTCTTTGGGCTTTTTGATGGCTATGAACTCTGTCTCTCTGTCGCTAATGAAGGTAAAAACTGACACTCACAGGGGTGATATGGTCCTACAAGCTTCTGTCGTGGGGAAAAGCAGCTCTCATGCCAGAGTGTTGTAAAGTCAGCTTGTTAAATAGAAATTATTTCTATTCTTTTAGCTATTCTGAATTTAGGCTGGACAGAAGATGAGAAAAAGAAAAGAGCTCTCCTAGGCACACATGAACCATGGCTTTGAAATTCAATTTTTCACAAATTCATGTTGGATCTAATTTTGTACACTTTCACCTAAACATCTCCTGGAGACAGGCTGAGTTCTGAGTGCACAAAGAAAGCAAGGATCTGCCTCTTGGTGCTGTAATGAGATAAAGCACCTTAACAAGCAGCGTGTCTTCAAACCTGACAGTTATTGACAAAAAGTGCTATAAAGCACCTAAAAGGAGCAATAACCCAGCAAGGAGCACATGGCAATCACAGAAGAAACTCATCAACCGTTGCACTTTGTCACATCCCGTTGGTCCATGTAGTGGAAAGATGCTCCTTCTTATTTCTAAAGGTGATAAGAGTAAATCTGCATGAGATTGCCTTTGGAGGTGGTGGGAGAATAGGGAATAGGGCATACTCCCTAATTCCCTTCAGAAGACAAGACAAGGCCAAGGCAGTAATCTGCCACATATCCCCTGCAAAAATTGTGGCTACCCTTCTCTTGTGTGGTCTCTCTGACGTGTCCTTCTGACTGCAGGTCCCCTCTTTTGAGATCATGTCCAGCCTAACTGCCCATCAGGGTGACTTCCTGCACTAGACCTTGGCAAAGAGCACTTCAAGACTTGGGGCAGGGGTAAGAGGAGAGATCAGCCACAAAGAGGAACTTTTACTTCCTGGATTATTTCTTGATTAGCTCTGCCAACATTTAGGGACACAAGGATGTCTTTTGGCATCCTCAGATGCATATAGGAAAATTGCAGAGGTATTTATTAGTTAGCATCCTGGTGGATGGACCTTGTGGCAAAGGACAAGAAAAAGGCTGAGGCACCTGATGCTTTCCTTTGCCTCACCTCTCAGTGGTAAGATCTGCCATTTCTTCTCCCAGTTTCCTGAGCCTACGCAGAGTATGTGGGAGAGTAGCATTACCCTTTGCAAGGGAAAAAGGAGTTAGGCATTGCTTAGGCCAATGAGGCCTAATGGGCTGTGTTTGAGGGTGCTAGGCAAGCTGGGCAATGCTATGGCACGTCATCCTTCAGAGGTTGTGGTGACTGGGACAGTGGATGAGAAGAAAGCAAATGTCGTACCTGTCTCCAAAAAGGGCAAGAAAGAGGATCTGGGTAAGTACAAGCTGGTCAGCCTCACCTTAGTCCCCAGGAAGGTTATGGAGCAAATGTGTCTGGAAACCATTCCCAGCTACGTGAAGGAAGGTGGCTGGCAACAGCCAAAAATATTCCTCTTTCCCCACAGCACTGTCCCTTATGAGGTCGATACAAGGCAAAACAGCTGGCTGGAATTACCTGGGGAATGAGATATTTCAGGTTTCTAGGTGAAGACTTCCCCATTTTTACTCTCTCAGATTGTGTCCATGGCCATAATATCCTTGTGGTAGGCATATGTCTTTCTGCAATGAAGCTGCTCCTCTCTTTTCTGCATAGCTTTAGCATGCTGAGTGGAGGTGCTAGCTTTCTGCTGTGAAGTAGGGAAGGGGTAAGGCTTTTAACAGCAGGCTTTATTCTTGTGACTTCAGCCTTTCCCTGCAGAAGTCATAAAAGCATCTATAAAATACTTTATTTTTGCAAATACCCTAAAGCTGTCACATAATCATTGCCTGCTTTTCACTCCCTGACAGGGCAGCTGTTGTAGTTATGGGAAAAGTGCATGAAGAAAACCGTGGAATATTAACAAAGAGTAACATTTTAGTAATAAAAATTGAAGGAAATGGAAACTTTTGGGTTTTTTTTGCTAGCCATAGTGCAGACTCTGTGTGATACAATTACAGTGAAACCGAGTAATACTGTTTTACATCAATGTTAAATGCAACGCACCATAGTAATGGCATTCTGCTGAGCACTTTCCACATTGCTCCATCTCTTTTATCAGAGAGAGATTTCCATGCTAAAGCCAAGCATATTAACAGTGTCCTGTTTTGTTTTTTTCAGTCTGATACTCTCTTCCATTTTCCAGACACTTCAAACACACAGACATCCCTTGAAGACCACTTATACCAGCAGACTGCCAGCAAACTACCAGTATAAATGACAAAATGATAAATAAAATCTCTTCCCTAAATCACTTTAACCATTGTTTAATATTTACTGAAGCATATCAGCAGTGATGAGTGCAATGTGCAACAGGGAGCAAGCTTTGAATGGAGGGTTCTCCACACCTGAACATGGACATGTCCTGAAATCATGGAAAGATCATGTCAGGCAGAGCTGGGAGGACAGCTGAAATACAAGAGGGTGAAGATTCATCTTCTCTTACAGTATGTAAGGCCAATGCCAAGTTTGTGGAAGCCACCTGAGCAGAATGAAGCTCTGACCATACCACACAGTATGACTGGTCACATTAACATCTCCTCATCCTGAACATAAATGACAGACACTCATAATTTCATAGACAGAGATCAAATTAGTGCTAGTATATTTGACTGCATATTCTGCAGTTACTGGTCCGTGTTCTGCTTTCAGAGACAGAAGAAGAAAGTAAGAATGATGGTCTATAGCCCATGGACAAATGCTGGAGTAAATGTGCTCCATCTACCTTTACTGGGAAGGGCTTGTCATGGATCAAAGCACACTTTCTTCAGTTTTCCCTTAGAATGTGCATAGAAGAAAGTTTGCCTCCTGAGTCTGAGATAGATTCACATGTTAAAGTTTCATGCGTTACTTACAGTGTTATGAAGAGAAGGAAAAGAAAAATATTTATACAGTGCTGGAATCCTGGAAGAGTTTGTGGATGCCACATCTCGAAAAACACTTGTGTGAACTTGTGCATGAACTAAAAATGTGCTGTTTAAGACTACTGTGCTAGTTGTATTTAATGGGAGTTACCTCTTCTACAAGATGTGGCAGATCAGGATTTTCTCCGTGTGTCTGCTTCCAGGCAGTAGATAATCTTGTCTGTGTAAGCCTCAAGGAGGTCAGAAGCTGATTTAACAGCCTTATCTTTTTGGAGAAGAAACCTTATTCCCAAAGGTATAATATAAGCGTTCACTTAGGTAATGAGCTATTGAACCTTTCCTCAGAAATCATGAGTGTGATCCTGCCTCATCTTGCAAGAGCTGAAAATAGTTTCCAGCTACTGGGAGTTTGGCAGCCATAAAATCAGTTGAGTCTTAGTGCAGCTTCTGCATGATATATCATGAGATACTGCTTTTCATTAGGTAGTGAGCTTTCATGGGTCTCAGGATGCCTCCTGGGTATGTTTAAGCAGTGGCAATGTTCCTCTCCCATGCTGTGTGTTCCCTGAGGTAGCCGTTTTCCTTCTCTGGGTTTCCTTGCATAGCCCTCCTCTTCTCAGATAAGTACCCTCAGAATTATGTCCTCCTTAGGAAGGTGGAAGCAAAGTGCTTGCCGGAATTTAGTAGCTGTCTTTAAGCACCTCTACCCTGCCCTTAACATCACCAGTAGGTGATGTACATGAAGCAAGTTCCTCTCAGACGTCTCCTCCTCTGATCTGCTTCTCACTTTCCTTTGGCCTTCTTTCCATTCTGTCACTTCTTTTTCAATATCTACCAAAATAATAACTGAATCTGTGGTCATTAGTTTTGTTCCCTTTCCCTTGGTGTTCTCGTTCCTTTCTGCCAGTGTCATGGTCCCGGCTTTCATGACAAGCCATTTTGTTAACTTCTGTGCAATACTTTATTCTCATCCCTACTTTTATTCATTCTCCATCATTCTCCATCAGGAGTATTATCTCTTGTGTTCTTTTACATTGCGCCAGTATTTACTTTCCTTGCCGATATTTTCCTTCCTAAATCACTTTATTCCCTTATTCAGCCCATCTCAACCAATATTAATAAGTACTTTGAGTCCTACATTTTATTTTTTATTCTTGCATAAAAATGGATTTCTCTACTAAAAAGCACATTTTCCCCAAAGGTGGTAATAGCTGCTGCGATCTTTCCTCTCAAACCCTTGCTCAGCTACTTTATTCCTCATCTTGGTTCCTAACTCATGTCATCCTTCTGCTCTCATCCTTTCCCTCTCACTTTTTATTTTACTTTCACCTCCTCCCCATCGCTATCCCTCATGAACTACTTTTTCCCTTAAGTTTCTATCACTCAGCCACACAACAACTCTTATATTTTCTAACTTAGTTCCTGTTGCAGTCCCGCCTGTCTCCCCCTCCTTCTTTCATGAGAACCCGTTAATTTGTTCTGTACTGACTCTTTCTTTTCTGGTTAAGTTAGGTTGTGACATGGGCAAAGAGATCCTTTCCAGAGTTTCCAAAAGCAGTAAATCCTCAAGACTGGATGATAGTATAGAGATAAGAAACGTTTTGTTTATTAGCATTTATCTCATCTTTCACACCTTTCCTCCTCTATCTTTTATGACCTCCCCTTTACATGGCCTCTGCACAGACAGCTGTAAATTGACTGTTTCGAATTAAGATAAACAAGTATTTCTGAAAATTCTGAATTCTCTGGGAAATGCTGATGCAAAATTGGGAAGTTATTTGTCCAAGACACTATGCCCACCCCCTCCCCACAGAATTTTTACTGCCTAAGCAAGCCCTGCCTCTTTCTGCTGGTTTCCACTTGCAGACTGCCCTGTTCCCCACCTGGTTCTGCATGGGAGCCACACAAACAACTGTGCTGGGGCAAGGAAGGGCTAGCCTGGGAGCAGAAGTAATATATGTGGATGAAAAGGGCACTCTGTGGTTCAGACTGGCTTCAGCAATACCTACCAGTCCATGACAAAAAACAAAGCTGTGGTAATCAGTTGTTTTATTCCCTACATCCATCAGCAATAGTCTCTCATTTACCAAGAAGCTTAGGTGACAAGGAAGCAAATGCATTGATTTGGTCTCAGATTAAAAGTAAATGACTGCTGCCCGATAAAGAAATCTCTTTAGAGATTTAGAAGGCACCTGGGATGGGAATTGCAGCACAGAGAGCACTGCAGCTAAACATCTGCTCCCATCACAGTATTCCTTCAGATGCTGGTCTAACATTGCTTGGTATGAGCTGGTCATCAGAACCTTAACAACTACGTCTCTAGCAATGCTGCCCTCAAACATTGTTTTTCATGCTTAATTATCGCAGGCTTTCACACAAAGATGTAAAGATTATATAAGAGGAATACTGTGTTAAAACTGATAGCACTAAGAGATTTCAAAGACAATACAGGTTTCTTTGTCACCACCAATACATTGGGGTGTTTTCTTATAAATGTTTACTAATTACTTTAAAATTACTACAGTACCACTATTCCCTTGCTACACTTGCAGATATGTCTGTAGTTTTAGATCTTGTTTCTAGGGGCTTCTGTTAGATCTTGAAAATATAACCACAACAGGAATCAGATGGCATTCTTATTTGATGTTATTTTAATAAAACAACTACAAATATATATTCTAGCCTAAAAATAGATTTATAACCTTTAAGGAGAGCAAAGACAGTCTATGACAATCTAGTCTGGAACTGTGAATTAAATAAACTGTCAGATTTCAAGGGAGCATAATTTCAGCTGTTGATGTAGACGGCAAGCTTCTAATTTAGCCATAACTTAGTCAATATCAGACATAATTCCCTTGCTTAAAAAGTTATTAAAATTTTAATAAAACCAAGGAGATGCTAGGACAAAAGTATATTAAGATGGCATAAAAGTTGTGCATACATATCACTAATTTAAAGGCAGGCTAAGGATGTTCATTAGAATGCCTTAATGGAATATTTCCAAATATGAACACTTTTAGATTCATTTGGCACGTATTTTCAATTCTGAATACAGTAGGTTTCAGATGTTTAGTACCAATGGAAGTCTGAGCCCCAATAAAGTTGTTCTCGTGTTCTGTTATGTTATGGAGGTATGAATGTTAGGGATACAGATATATATGAGTTCTCCTTACATGTTACACAATACTTGGTTTTGTATGTTACTGGTACTGATACATGAGGTATGCATCAGATCTCAGCTCTGTGGAGATTGCTTTGGTGAGTATGTGCAAAGTAATCTATATGCTTTCAGCAACTAATGCACGATGAACTCAAGGAGATAAATATATGTAGAAGCCAAGCGTTTAAGCTACTTATCAAAACTAAGCTCAATGGAAACTTTTCAGAATGCTGAGTTTGGGTTTAGGGGGTTGTTTGTTTTTCTTGGGGGAAGGGAGGGGGCGGTGTAGGGCTTTTTGCTTGCTTTTCATTCTCCACCTAATAAGCAGGAAATTATTATGAGCTACAGTTCCTATCTTCTACCTATCTAAATATAAGCTTCTTCTTTATATAGAGTCTGCAAACAGTCATTTATATCTATGAGGTACACATAAGTAATGGGAACCTGGTTTCCTTCATTTCCAAGTGGATTTAGCCTTCAACAAAATATTCTATCATGTATTCAGCTCATTTTCTAAAAAATTGTTAGAGAATGCACTCTTTTTCTATGAACAATCAAACTAGAATTTTCCCTTAAGTCCTTGAGTACCTATGTGCATATTGCTATTTTATTAGTTAATTTGCCAGTGTAGTAGCCAATATGCTCCTGGGTCGCTTTGAGAGTGTGCAGAGTATTTGCACACTGTGCCTCATATCTACATATGAAGAATCTCTTCTGGTCTACCGGCACTGGGGTGTTCCATAAGCAGATATTATTCAGGCTAACTGTAGTTCAATACGGCTTTTTGGTTAAAATCTACATCACATGTGTATGTTTTCAAAAACTCCTTTGGGTCTTGGTTGGGTTGGGGTTTTTTTCTTGTTTACTCCTGTATAGCTCAAAAATAACATTAAGCTTTTCCAAGCAAAATCACAACTCTAAAAATGTAAACACATTCACAATGTGTATGGTGAAATACCTCTTATTCACCCAGACCTATAGAAGGAAAGAAATACACTGCGAAGGGTACAGTAAAGTCATTCCATGTTTGGATCAAGAAACTATTGAAATTCAGATCACATTATTAGAGGCTCTGCCATCAGCATCTTTTCACAGGTTTACATAAAGTGTGCTGTGTACTACACAACTACTTGCAGTTGACACCTTCTTTTGACAACATGAACAGAAGCATCAAGGGGACCACAAGTAGTGATGCTGAACTGAACTGTTCTGCTGCTGCAGTCAGTCTTTGCAAAGTCAAATCCATGTATTTAAAGTTTTCTTTTATGAAATCAGTATCCTAAATGGTTTCTGTTTGAGTGTGCACATTCTGTGTTGAGTGGATGCTCAAATATAAGTATAAACTGTTTTGAAGAGAGAAGGCCTGATTCTAGTAATTTTATTAGTAATAATGCATTTCAAAAAGCTTGCCTTAAAGCCCTTTGCAAACATGAACAAATGGTTCAGAGGAAAGTAGGGGAGTTTTAAAATGAAAAACATGTCTTCTATACAAGGGTACAGTGTTAAATTATCCTTCATATCCTCCAGTATAGCTGGAAATCATAGAACAACTAATGCAAGGAGAGAATCTACCCCTAAGAAAGCTGCTGGTGAATTACACAGTGTTTCTGATCCTCCTCCCTCACTGTGCTAATTGTATATATACCAGACTGGCAGACCCTATAGCATCTTTGCTTTGTGACTTAACATGGCAATCTGGTAATGGAATGATAAATTAAAAGGAATTTTCTGCAACAGGATGAATGGGGACGCTGGTCTCATCTTCCTCCTATTAATTCTTTTAGACACCTTCTTTCCCTGCCAGGATGCTTCAAGTATCTTTAGGCCCCATCTACCTGATGCTCAGTGCACCATCTGATGGGGAGTAACCCTCTCCCAGAAGGACAGGAATCCCTACCACCACTGATAGCTATCCTCAGCATGAACAAAAGGAGTTTTATTTCCAGTGATGACACCATTGCTCCTCTCCAAAGATAGATTTGGCCTTTCATCGTAGCCTGCTTCTCCCTTCTCCGAGTCCATGCTGGTTGGCATGGACTCCATGGAGGCTGACAGCAGCCCACCTGCGGGCCCTCTGTTCTCCTCTCCCATGACTGGGGCACATGAAAGGGATCCAACCAGCTCTGGGCTGAGTTCTGCTTTTATTGTGGTCAGTTACGTCGATACTCTACCGACATTCTCGTGATAGTTCACTGTTAATGAGAGCAATCTAGGGAAGAGAAACAGAGGGCAGCAGTGCTGGCTCAGACCAAAAGGCAGGCTCTCCTGAGCTCCTGTCTCCAACAGGGCCAAACTGTTTGAATGTTCAGGAAACAGCACGAGTAAGAGGAAGCAGATAATAGTCTTTCCCCAAGTACTTGGTATCTGGGTGTCAGTAGCTCACTCAGCTCCAGAGCCAGAGGTGGTGTCTGGGCAGTTAGTAGGCTTTGCTGGATTATTTTACCAGAACTTTTCCAATGCCTTTTTGAACCTCTGAAGGGCTGTCAGCTTCCTCGGTGCCCTGTGGCAAGGAGTTTCACAGTTTATCAGCAAGTTGTGTGAGGAACCACTTCACACTGCTGTTGTAAATTTGGCCTTTGCTAGTTTCATTTCATGCCCCTTAGTCCTTGTATTCAGAAAGGCAAAGGAAAGCTCTTCCCTGATTCACCTTCTCCATCATCTTGGTGGTTTCACAGCCCTCTGTCTCAGCCCTCTGTTACCATCTTTGTATGCCGGCTCTCTACACTTTCCTGTCATGCTTCAAGCTATTTTTATTGCCCTCGTCTGAACCTCCTCTATTCCTGAAAATACAAGCAGTGCTCTCACAAATAACAGGCTGTCACATTTTCAGATATGCCTCTCAATTAGTATGTGCATACATTCTGCACACGCTGGGATCAAATGACCTTTGTCAATGCACCGTGCCAATACAGTTGCTTGCGTGTTTCCACCACTGCTCTCTGAATGTTATTTGGCTTTTTAATCCTGCTCTTAAGGGTTACCCATTTGGTAAGCTCCCGTCACATAAATGCTCAGCTGAGTGTGATCTCAGTGTGGACAACAGTCAGAATACAAACAAGCCAAAACCAAATTGCAGCAGTGATACAAACTTTTAGACTCTTCCTTTTAGAAGTACTATAGACATATATGTATATAGGGTCTGTGCTTTGTGTTTTCTTGAGCCTATTTCCCTTCAGTGAAGACTATGGCTACTGTTAAAAATAGAAGGAACTTTCTCAGTAAGTTGCTTCTGCAGTTATCAAATGTCTTTGGATTCATTTCAGCATTTAATCACCCACAAAAACTGGTTTTTGCCTCATATGTTTCTGCATCCTTTAATCATGGAGGAATTAACTGCCAAATCCTGTTGGAGGCTTTTTTGTTTGTTTTTTATTTTAAAGTATATTAATTTCATGTACTGAAATGAGGAATGATAGGGTGTTTTCATTTTTTTTTTTTATGAAGCTACCCACAATTCTTCACCCTAAGGAAAACTTAATTCTCATTCAGACTGGATAAAGAGTATTTCTGCCCTTATCCTGCTCATCCCCACATATCCTGTCTTCCCACATTCTGTGCTTCTTTTCAAAGAACTGACACTAATGGAAACTTTTGCTTCCTTCTACCTCCCTCTGTACTCACATTTTAAAGAAGTAAGATTGCTGCTGGAGCTCTGGATATAGATAAATAGATAGATAGATTCAAAGGAGCTTGCAGGTTTTTCAGGGACAGATTCACTAGCGCTTTCGTCTGAAATGATCTTCTGCTATGGATTACCAGATAATGCACCTGGACCTACATTAGTTTGTTCAGGCTCATGGTTTTATCTGAAAATCATTTTCCAGTAATCTTATGTACACCATCTGGCTAAACATCCTGTTAGGAGCCAGCCACTGAAAGGAGGAGGAAGTACTCTCTTCCCCCAAAGCGTTGCTAAGCAGCTCAAGTAGTAACAACCACATCATTTATTCGGTTTGTGCGAACCTGGGTCCAGCAAGATCCCTCAGCCCCATCTGGGGCATGGATGTGCAGCCAGGGCCATAAAATGAGTGACAAGAACTGTTTATTCCCCTCCCCTCCAATTGTCACGTCAGCCTGTTGGGGTTTTTTTTCCCTATAGTAATTATTATTAGTGCGCACGAGCCCAGTTATCACGAAAGGGACCCTGTTCCTGCAATAGCACCAGTCCCTTGCTGCTTGCCACCGTCTCTGCACAAAAGCAAGGGTTTTTGAGCCACGCAAATGAATAGAGCTGGTCATCGGACAGCCACAGCAGTGAAGCAAGGAGGCCATCTGCGATCCTAAAAACTGCTCTCCATCCTGCCTCGTCTAAACTCTGAGCTCACACAGCTCAGAAGTACTGCCCCTACTGTGCCACCTCCTGTGCAGTGTGGCTGGTGGCAAGAAACCCCAGCCTGCCCTCAGCACCACAAGGGGGAAGGCAGGCAAAACTGGGGGAAGGACACTGCACCCCTTGCTTTCTTCCATGGCGGAGAAGTCATCCTTTCAAACAGCATCCTTTAAAACACACTCATAATATAACAAGGAAAATGAGTCCCGCTTTAAGATGTACCAAGTAACTCTGCTTGGCTGCTTGGGCTTCAAACAGGAACTCCCTGCTTACAGGATAGGGTACTTTGTCTCTAAAACCAGTAAGTCTCAGGTTCCTCCTAAAATTCAATGTGACCAAATTTAAGGCTCCTTCCTTAAAACAAGGTGTCAGCCTCTAAAGACATCATTCCCACATATTCACAGGACCTCTCTACCTGCTTCAGGGCAAGAAACTGTACTGGTGAACATGTGTAGGCAGCGTCCTACTTAAATTTATTCTGCCAAGATCTTACTCATTAATCTCAGAGATGCTGCAGGTGCATTTATTAACGTAAGAGCCCCATGTTAAAATGCTGTGATCCTTTCTGACATATTAAGCCATATTTAATTCGCTCTCATCATCTCCAGCCTCTCTACTAGACATTAGATAACTCTGGGGTCCTAAATAAGCTACAGTGACTTAAGTAGGAAGCAAGTGAGTTATTAATCTTATGCAAATGCCTGTTTAATTTTCAGGGATCTTGGCACCATTGTAAGTGCTGGAAGTCATGGACTATAAAGAAAAAAGGTAATTTCCTGTTTGTTTAATTGATCTTCTGTAACTTTTCTCCTGGCTGGTAAAGCTAGGTAATGGAATTTGCAATGTAAAATCATTATTAGAAGTGCCAGTATGACATTTGATTAATCCAGTCTATTTAGTCTTAATAATACACACTTGACTTACGTTCTGGAAGCAAAATTGCCTGCTATTTTCCCTCCCGCTTTTTAAATATATTTTAAAATATCCCTAGCATTACGATACATGAACATATTTCTTCATGCATGGTTATCAGGAAGTGGCAATTTCCCCAAATGTGTGCTTCATCAGCAATAGTACATTTTCTGTAAGATTTCTACTCACAGGAAACTTCTGGTCTGTGGAACATCCAAAAATTCCTTTAAAAGACCGATGCCTTTCTCACTGCCCTGAAGGTTGAGATGGGTCAGCTCTGGCCACCTCTTGACTGGCAGATTTCCAGGGTAAAACCAGAAGGTGGTGATGACTCTGGAGCTGACATTGCTCTCACTCAGCACTGAATGAACTAGCATGATTTTCTTGGTTAAAATAGAAAATAACAGTACTTCTGACTGTTCAAGGAAAAGAAAGGCCATTTGTCACTTCTTTTCAGTGAAAGAGTATTACATCCAAAGTCATGACCAGCTACAACTCATGGGAAAGATTTTGTCTCCACCCACATCTTCCTGTGTTTTTTCTATTAGCTACAACACCTTTTCTCTCTCTACAGCCCAAGCCACTGTTAAAAATACTTGTATATTATGACAGGTATTGCTTTAACTCAGCAAAGAACAATGGAATGTCTTCTTCCAAAGTGCTTTGGAGTGAAAACAACATTTTTAAAGTAAGGTACAACCATTGCAAGTGATGCACAAGTACTGTGTAAGATCAGGGTTACTTTATGGAAATCTTATTTGTAACTGTGCTAAAGAAATTATTCTATTCCTGGTTTCATTTCATTTTATGATAATTGCTCTAACTTCTATTTCCATCACAGTAATATTTAGTGCAATCATATCCATTTAATTTGATCATTTATGTTCCACTGCAGTGATCAAACCTGGCAGTCTACTACTTCACGTTACCATTCGTTACACCTTACTAAATTAGGCATTCAAATAAAAGCAATTATTGCAAACACACATGAAGTGGTACACTTTACATTGCAAAGTGTTGAGAAAACGCTTTTAAACAACACTATTTTCAATGTTAAAATATTCCTTATGTTTTGTATGTACATGTTCTCTGATTTATAGCCTGTCTTTGGTTTATAAGTCAAAGCTGTAAGGAACACATAATATAAGTAAGCTTTAAAAAATAAAAAGTGTTATTCCATAATAGGATTCAAGAGGGAGTTTATTTATATAGTTTGTATTTAAATGCTTCTCACTATATGTCTTTTGGGGCTAGGACTGCCTGTAAAGAACACCAAAAGAAAACAAATACTGGCAAGGCTGATTTGAAACCAAACACCCTTTAAACAAACAAAAAATTGGAGCATTTTCAAGTACTTTTAAAATAAGAGCAAAGTATCTTTGGAAACCTGGGAGCTGACTGAAAGAAGTGTTTGTTTATTTGCTTTTAACTGGAGGTGTACACGAATCAGGTGCAACTGTTTAGGGTTTTTCCTGAGCAGCTCTGGTTGAGATGCTGGGGTGCAACAGGGGAGAGGCAAGCTGAGATCCTACCTTGGGGCAGAGCTGGGACCTGGCCCACATGCAAGCTACAGAGAGCCTTCCTCTTCTGCCAGTGGTATCATAAATTATGAATCTACCCCAAATGTGAAAATACTAAATTGAACACTCTTCAAAACCATAGACCTGAAACGTGCTAACAATTTTGGCTTTTCTGAAACCTTGTTTTTCAATGAATGAGTCATCCTCCCTTCCGTTCCTCCTGACAAGCTTGTCTTTTGTCTGTGTTTCTTACAAAATGAACCTCTGATTCTGTTTTATGCAATCAGTAGCCAGATGGTGACTGGACAAGAAGCAGCCTGATTTACCTCGGAGTGATACTGAACTTCCACAGCTGCTACTGAAAGGGAGTGTTCCCTTCTGAATGAAGAGCAGTTTCTAGGGCTCACAATGAAGAGGCAGAATTGCAGTAGACTGGTGTTTATGTAGAATTTATTTTTTCTTGAATGACTGTTCTCCTATAAGCAAGGAAAATGAAATCTTTGGATGCCTCTGTTAAGCTCTGTCCCCTAGCGAGAGTAAAATACTGGTGTGATTGCACTACGTCCTGGTGAGAGCTCACCAGGAAGACAGCACACAATTCTTGTCACCTTTATTCCACAAAAGTGTGCACAGATGGCCTGCCAGGATGCTCAGGAGTTGGAAAGTCCATCTTCTGAGGGGGAATAGATGAGAAAGGCTTGATCACAAGCAGAATAAAGGCTGCAAGAGAACAAGGTTTCTCTTTCTAAAACCAGCTTTTAGTGTCATGGAGGGATCTGATATATAGGGAGGCGAAGGTCGAAGGACATAACCAGCAGCACATGAAAAAGTGGATATGAAGCAGTTATTAATAAATCAGACAGTAATGAAAACAAAGTTCTGGAGCAGCCTCCCATCCTGACAGGCTCCCTCTTTCTCACAAATTAAAATACAAGTTCTTTGACGGGAGTGGGGGGAAAAACCTTCTTCTCCACACCCTCCCCTGCTAATAAATGATACAGGTTAAGTAAGACAGGGGTGAGGGAGAGAGGGAGCAGAAAGGAATGACTGCTCAGGATTCCCGGCCACTCTTCAGGGGATGAGAAGCTGCATTTATATGGTCTCATCATTCAGCTGGAAATGACAGGCAATGATTTCCAGGCTCTTGCCTATCCTTTTGGTGACTGTTTAAAAACTGTTTGTGTTGGTTTGGGGGTATTTTATTATACAGAGAATAGGTATATTTGACAAGCCTTAAATATGAATTGCTGCTGTGCTGCATGAAATATCTGATAGCAGGCACATTTTTAAATAGTGCTTTGCTGTGATGTCTCTGCTTGTTTCTGCTAAGAAGTTTTCTGCTTTCTAGTCTGTTTATCATTATTATATCTTGTCTTGCCTGATGCATTCCATGGTTTGTAAATGCAACTTTCATTCTACAGTTAACAGTGTTGAGGATTTTAATAAATTGCCTTCCAGTCATGCTGCATTTTCTTTCTGTGGTGTCTTTTCTCTTGCACACAAAAAGATTATTACCCATTCTGTTTTGCAGTGAAAACCTATGAACTGCAACCTTAAAGCATCTTGCTAATGAGTTTAGACCTGCTTTGCATTGTGTGCTGCACAAACAGACAAGAATAAAGCCATTTTCATTTTCTACATCCTGGGTAACAGTGCTGCCAACGTATTGCACCAATAGCATACTATGAAATTCATTTTACCAGTTTATTAGTCCTCCTTATATAAATGCTGTACTCAATCATTGAACACAATTTGATTCTTTAAAATGGCTCTTACTATCGCTGAACCTGCATTGCTGTGATTGAAACTGGGATGCTAGACTTTTTAAGGATTTTTCTTGGAAACTGAAGTATTTAATCTTATTCTAGGAAAGTAAATATTGGTTAATTGAAGCTTAAGCTTGGGAAAAGGTTAGAGACATGTAATTACTCAAAATTATATATCATGCTCTAATATAGTAAATTAGATTAGACAGGCTTTACATTTCAAAATTACATTAATGACTGCATACATTTTCTTAATATTATAATCTTTAATCTTAGTTCCCTTAAGATACTAATAATTCTCTAACCCATCTCTGACTTTGACAACATTATTTAAAATTATAAGAGATTGTAAAATTTTAAATTTAGCTTTAAGTTACAGGAAGTAGCTATACACCAGAAAAGGCAAAATACATATAGTTCAGAATGTAAAACTTTTGTATTAATGAAGTGCCTGGTTTGCATTCATGGTTAACTAGGAACAGCTGCAGTGGTTTCTTTCTTTGATTTAGCTTAAAAGAGGCTGCTTTGTTCAAATTTAGCTTATTCTCAGTGCCATGTCATCATTTCACGTCCACAAAAAAAGATGGCTTGAAAGAAGCTTGCAGTGGTAACAAACAAACAAAGTAAGCAGGTGGAATAAGACTTCGGCCAGAAACTTTGTTCAAGTGATGGTAGAGCTTGCAATCGGCACATGGCCATCATTTTGAGGGTGGGATTTCTTCATTCATGCCTGCAAAGGGTAGGGCTGAAATAGGACAAGGAGTATGGGATGGTGTGTATGGGAGTACCAGTTAGTACTTGTTTCTCACAGACTGAAAAGAGCAAGGCCTGAGTGAATCACCTTTGGTCTTCACTTTGTGATCAGGTTTTGGAGAGAAGTGTCCATATTCTCGTTCCCCTCAACCACTTGCTTTCACAGGGACACATCCACACTTTCTTCCACCTTTGATAAACAAATACCTTTTGGAAGAAGATCTTATTTTCAGAGTATCCTTCCTGATCTCACTAGAGGAGCACTGAGGTGACAGAGGATCAATGGCTTGTTCTAGCTCATCTGTGCCCGTGGGCTCAGATTCATATATTCAATAGATTATTAAATCTATTGTATCAGACACATGCGCCAGTCTCTAAAAGGTCACTTCTGCAGAGGAGCTAAATAACCCACAGCATTTGATTTGGATGGAGAGCCCTTGGTTCAGTGGTTAAGGCCCAGTCCACATTTTTCAGGTTTAAAAGCTGTTAGTAACAGGTGATGCAGACCACCCATATCTACCTTTGAAAGCCAGATTCAAAGCTCTGATACTGACTGCCCTAATCTTAATCATAAAGCGCAGGGTGGCCTGGAGGTGTGCTGGGGAGCGTGCATTGTTATGGTGGGCTGGGACTGCTCTGAAGAGTTGTGTCTCCAAGGCTAAAATACACTATCTCTCACTAGCACTACGCTCCTCCTGAAAGTAATATCTTTAACTCCACCTTAAAATATTATTTCTGACTTCAGAGGTTCAATTTGAAAGGCTGGTCAGGTGTTTTTTTTTTCCCCAAGTGCATTACCTCATGTTTTACTTTAATCCATTTTGTCTAGGTACAGTGCATACAGCTTGGTCAGGGAACTGAAACGAGGATGTGGGACTGGAAAAATGCAGGAGAGGTGGGGGATTCTGTGTGTTCAAGGACCATTTTAGCACACGTGGAATGGGAAGAAGAAGGGAGAAATCCATTTTTCTAAGAGCAAAACCAAAGCATGAGAAGATTTAAAGGTGAAAAGCAAGACAAAGATGTAGTGTTTCAGACATTCTGATCTGTACAATGTCATCCCCTACATGTAGTGTTACTCTGCTGTGCATGTGGAACCACAGAAAATTCCACGTTCTAGTCCTCACAATTATCTGCAGAAAAAAAAGAAGACTGGACAAAGTCCAGCAAAGAAGATCTGTGGTCTTCCAGCTAAGAGAAGATGTATAGTGGCAAGACAATATCACGCAGCAATGGACAACATAAAATGTACTATTCATGGCACATTATGGAATAGACCCCCTTAATGCTGTTGAACACAAAAACATTTAGTGCTTGGTTGCTTTATGGTATCTCCTCAACTTACTCAAGGCAGTTATGTCTGTATGCTGTTGATTGCATCTTTACATGTCATTTTAATGCTAAACTTCTCAGTCGTAAACAGAATTAGTCCTGTCCTTTATGATTTAGTTCAGAACTTTTGTCTCCCAATATGCCTGACTGCATGTTAAAATGAATCAGAAAATTGAATGCCTCCATAAGACAAAATCAGAATTTCTTCTGTCTCATGGAATTCACAGAGGATAGTCAACAAGTAATCTGGAACTGAAAATGCTCATACTTATAATTTTTTCCTCTTTCAGGGACATTTTCTTAATTATACTAATTTGTCAAATGTATCTCCATTTTTACAAGAAGTTTCCTTTTCATACATTTGTTAGAAGAAAGATAATTGCAACCGGAGAGCAGCAAAACGAAAAGAACTTTAATTATGCATTATAATAACAAATGTGTTCTAGCTCAGGTGAGCCAGACCAATTATATATGATTAGTGAATGGAAACAATTGATGTTTCTGCATTTTCATTTGGGTCTGCTGACCTTTTATGGTGAATGTGTTACAATCTGTCTTCCCCTGGTGCTCAAGACAGAACAAATATTTTAATTTATAGAGCCATTTGGAAAAATTATTTCAGTCTGATTAGAGAAGAGTTTTACTGAACTTGATCCATATTTACTCCATTCCCACAAAGGAGAAGAATGCTTCTTTGAAGCTCTTTTTAAATTGCACATGGCCTGAATATAAGACACAGCCATCAGGCTATCACTGGGGTTGTTTTTTCCATGCTATATTGAATGTTTTTCTCCTGGGACACTGACCAGTGTGCAGTTCCACCCGGACCTCACAGCCACCAAGTCATAACTGGAGCTCCTGAAAAGAAGTCACTCAAAATGCCATGTAATGGGATAGCAGCATTGCCATCCCCAAGACCTTACTGAGCATTTACCTTCCAGAAGAATGTGCGAAAAGACAGAGCAAAAAGTGCACTTTTTAAAAGGACACATGAGGTGATGAGACCTTGGATTTCCTATGGTAATGTTGACATAACGTAAGAAAAAGTAATTAGAACTCTTATTAAAAAATAAGCTGCCTTTAATATATCCTTCATTTTCTTCTGACTGTGACATGTGATTTCTGATGTTTACTTTTGCTTAGTGCTTCTGAATAGCTCTTAAATCTGATGCCTGAATCATTGGGGATGCTATGCTTCAGAATGCCTTCTTTAGTAGAGGCATATAAAAGATTCAGCATGTAAATATAATTTACCTCTAGTAACTCAACTCATTATTTTACCAAAACCTTAGCTTAATACAAATGTTGGCAAGAAAACATGCAACAGCTTCAAATGGGCTGTAAAAATGGACCAAAAGCATGTAATTACTGTGTCTCATGTACTTCGTATTATATTTTTCTTCTAAATATTTTCGTCCCCCTTGAAAGTTCACCAAGACTTTGACAGAGTGGCTCAGTCCTTCCCAGCATCAGCAGAAAGATATTCTGCAGCTAATGTAATATTCTATAACTCCATTACTCTCAGACTGTGCCTTTGGAGAAACCTATGCAAACTCCCTCAAATCTAATGAGGCTGTACATCACTGGATTCGCTTTGAAGGTAACAGGTTGCACAAAGTGACCTGAGGGCATAATTTGGCTACTTACAATGATGATGAGCGAGAGTCAAGAAACCCCCTTGAGTCTCACAATCCATAGAGAACCAGGAGGTTGGGACGGGAAAAAGCTGTTTTATTCTGGGTAAATATGATACAGAATCAGAGGGGCATAATAAGTATGGAACCCAGCAGTGACTGTTCATCACATCTTCTTTGGGCAAAGCTTCATTTTGAATCTACTTACATTATCCAAGAATTAATGACATTTTAATTCATAATCAAATTAACTGCAGTAATCTTTATTAAGGAAAGAATCCCACTGGCAGAGTGACTTTTCGCTCAAACTTAGAAGGATTCATGTGGAGGCACAGTGGAGATGATCACACTATGAAATCACGTGGAAGGTACTATAGAATCATCCAATTAAGGTTGGAAGAGACCCTTGGGATCATCGAGTCCAACCGTCAGCCCTACTCTACAAAGTTCTCTCCTACACCGTATCCACGACAACAGCACATCTAAACAACTCTTCAACACATTCAGGGATGGGGACTCAACCACCTCCCTGGGCAGCCTGAATAGTGGTCAGTGTCTGACCACTCTTTCTGTGAAAAATTCTTTCCTAAACCTACCCTGTTGCAGCTTGAAGCCATTCCCTTTCATTCCATCGCTAATTACCTGTGAGAAGAGACCAGCACCAATGCATATAAAAACTAAACCATATTTTTCCAGGTGTATCATGTAATCAAAGATACCGCCTCTCCACAGTTTTCTGCCTCATCACATGAGCTGGAAAGGAGGGGATAAATTGTAGAAAAATCCTGCTGGTTTTCCTGTTTTTTTTCTCTTACATTCCTCAAGGGTGTTTGAACAGAATAGTACCTTTTCATTCTAGACATCCTCAGTGTAATAACATTAAACATTACTTTCCCAATTGTAACTGATAAAATTATTTCCCCCATAATCAGCAAGTACTGCATTTTATCATATGCAATTGTGAACATAATGATTAATATTTTCATACTAGGAACTTTGGGATTTAACAGAGATTAAAGAGTAGCTGCCCCTCAAGCCTGTTTCGCATTCACTTGCAACTAGAATTAATCAAAGCTAAATTGTCTTCACAATTTCGCAGTACAAAGTGAGGAGTCATATTAATTCTGTCCACAGGAAAGCATGAGAAAAATCCAAGGAGGATATAGAGCATATGCCAGATGAATAGTAAAGAAAGGCAAACAGATATGCATAAGTTATTTATTTATGGGGAGGGGTGAGGGGCTGGTTCTTTAAATGCCCTTAACCAACTTTGCTGTCATTTTCCTTTCCTATTTGTCCCTCTTTCTTCCTTTACTTGACCTAATGCAAAGTAGTGGCAGCCACCTTTCCTAACAGGGATGGTCTCAGAAAGGCTAGGAGAGCTGCTTTGCTCACTATCTCCAGGTATATACTCCTCAGAAAGCATACTAGGTGAGGACTGTACGTAAGTTAGTGTACATCTTAACTGCCTTGAAAATTGTTTTTATCATCATTTTATTGGCACTTTATCAATACTGCTTGCCACCTAGACATTGACTCCCATCAAAGTGTCTAGAGATCACTCTTATGGGGCTTCTCCTGAAAAACCTGCCCTTGCAGGTATGCAACACTGCTCCCTCAGGCCCTACCTGTTTTAAGTTCTTCATTGTACACAGGTGACACAATCTGGTGATCTGTGTGATCCTTCAGGAGACAGTCCGAAATACCACAAAGAGCATTAGTCATGATTTAGCACCAGCTCCTCAAAAACTGCTGCTCTAGCTCAGTGTTCCTGCACCATAGTCTGACATCTGAAGCACACTTACCCTCATTCAGTCTTTTTACTAGTTTCCCATGAAAACATATTTTTTCACTTAAACCAATCAAGTAGGTTGAGCAGTTCTGAAGGTCAGTCACAAGTGCAGAAAAATAAGTATTTCCTTCATGTTGTATAAGTGCACACAGAGAAACAATTTCTGCCCTCAAAACTTGTAGCCTGATGAGACAAATGTGAATAACAAAACCAAATGACCAGCCTTTACAGAACATCTCAAATCTTTAGCAGTGCAACACTTTCTCTGAAAAAACAGAACCAACCTTCAATTTCTTTTTTTTTTGACTTACAATGGACTTAATGTTCTTCTCTGTACATTTGCTTGTTGAAATGAAAATCAGAGCCCAGTATTAGAAGCCCACTGTGTTGGCACACTGACTTGTGAGGAACTGAGAAGCAGGTAGCCACCCAGACCAGGCTTTGCTTGGAGCTCACCTCCACACAGGTGGCCTGCATACGCACATCTAAAATCTCATCAGCGTCCTATTTTGAGGCTTCATGTTTTGTTGTGGACATTTCAAACAACACAGGATGCCTGAATGTGCCAACTGCCTCCATATCCAGGGCAGATAAAGCATCCTATCTTTAACATGCCCTAGAATCAGTGAAATTTAAAGGGTGTTTGGACTTTAATACAAAGTAGTTCAGCAAGCCCAACAGATGTTAAATAGCGTGCCCTGTCTCCCAGAATAGATACAACCTTTTGTAAGACATAAATATTTGCTACAGTGACAGAAAATTAATATCACCACACTTACCCAGGAATTTCTTCAAGTAACTGTTACTCACCTATGCTCCTCACGTTCATGACAATTTCATTTCAGACGGGGAAGGTGGACGATGCGCTACACCATGGGGACTGAGATGGAGAGTCATTTAAATCCTCTCACTAGTAGGAAGGATGTCAAGGGTTTGAGGCTAGCCATCCCTCAAAGCTGCAGAGTTGACAGTTTCTGCTTACAAAAATCCCAGAACAGCTGAGATTCCTGCCTAAGAAGTATTGGGATCCCAGGTGAGGAATTTCCCTCGACAGAGACCACAGTAGATGAGACGCAGCGGCATCCACATCTATGAAAACTAGCAGAGGTCCAGGCTTAGAGCACTGCACGTACCTCTCTCTAGCATACCGCTGTTCCTGTTCCTCCTTCCCATGATCTCAGGAAGACACAAGCTTTAACTTGGGTGAAAAACAGATGCTAATGTACATTTCTTGGTATGCTTTCAGTTGATCCAGCTACCCACTGGTGTAAATTAAAAGAAATTGGGCCTGCCTCAACTCCTGTGGCCAAAGTTGCAAACCTCACAAGAATTATATATTGGAAAACGTTAACTGCACAAAGTCAGCAATAGCAATTTCATTTCAAATTATTCTACCTGATACATTATACAAGAAGTTAGCTATTATCCAGCTGTACACCAATAGTGATAATATATTTGTTTGGAAATATATCTCATACCAAACTGAGAAGTACTACTTTCCTCTGAGCCTGAACCTGCACAAAGAATGCAATTTATGCATTCCAGAGAAAGTCTGTGCTGAATATCCCTGCAATCTGCTTAAAATTCATCACCTGAGCAGCATGAGTCTTGTGTGCTTGTGAAGACAAAATGAAAAATCAGATGAGGAACACTGCAGCAGAAGTTTAGTGTGTGTTAGTGTTTCACTTGTAAATTGAGATCTTTTTCAGTTTTACTCTCTCAGCTATTCCTGATTCCATTGTGCTGCAGTTTGATATGGTAGATAATTCATCAGCCTGTATGTCTTTTATTCTTATTACTGTTACAAAAAAATCTTGAGTTTAGAAGAAACAAAGCAATAATTTTGCAATATTGTCACAACACACTGGGTTAGAACGTAATAAACCTTGTTATTATGATGCTGGAATAGCAAAGAATCACTAAGCATGGTACACAAAAGCATTCATTCAGAAAAGTGAAGGTTTAAAAAAAAAGCCCATAGATAAAATGAAGCTTCAAGCTCAAAGAGACTCACAAAGTACACTCAGCTGCTACTGAAACTTTACGGTCAAAATCAGGGTCTGTTCCCACTGCTTCCCAAGCTCTGGGTCCTTATCTTACGCCAATACAATGACCTTTTGGGTGATGACCACTGAGGTGTAAACTTGCACAGCTCCACTAGCTTTCGATGCACACTGCTGATTTAAATGAGCTGACAATCTGACGGTCCTAAGTTTTATAATATATAAACTTCCTCTGGTGAACTGAGGAAAGAACTTTCTTTTAGCTGATGAATTTTCTGCTTTGCTGCAGGTTGCAGACAGCAACCATCTACAGAGCCAACTGCACCTCTTCACTTTGGTAACCTCTTCAACCCCAGTAGGTCAAGGTGCTAGCACTTGTAGGATGGAACTGAGAGGATGTTTACGAGTTTATAATAAGCTTTCAAATTTGATATTATAATAAGTCTTAAGAATTGACATTATGAAGCATTTATTTACCAGGAGAGTGGTCATACACTGGAAAAGGCTTCCTGGAGGGGTGGTTGATGCTCCAAGCCTGTCAGTGTTTAAGAGGCATTTAGACAATGCCCTCACCAACATGCTTTAACTTTTGGTCACCTCTGAAGTGGGCAGAAAGTTGGACTAGTGATCACTGTGGGTCCCTTGCAACTGAAATGTTCTGGTCTGGTCTAGTCTTCTCTACTTCTATTCTATTCTATTCTATTCTATTCTATTCTATTCTATTCTATTCTATTCTATTCTATTCTATTCTGAAATTTAGTAACACTAAGTTACTGTGTCAAAGGGGTTTAGATCTTTGCTAGAGGTGTGGTTTTGTTGACCTAGAGGAGAAACTCTCCACCAGACAATTTTTTGGGGCTAAAGGGCCTCAATAGGGTAGCAAAGAACCATGTTGCCCTTATTGTCCACTACAACAGTGCCTCTGAATGGCATTTCACTCACCCTAAAAGACAAGCTTGCCACCCAAGCAGAAACACAATGAGCTGATGCAGATGAATTGCCCAAGCGCGTGAGGACCTCTCTGCCATGGAAGGCTGCCGGATAGCGCTCCACAGAGTGCACTGTCAGATATGAATTATGCATTGACACTTCACTCCCACATCATTATACCTTTCATTCTGCTGTGTCTGCACAGATAGGATTGATTCACACATCATACGCTGTAACGTTCATAATGGGTGAAGGCTGGAAACGTTTGCACAGTGGGTAAAAGAGAACATGAATAAGTACACATTTGGTATAACCTTATTAGTGATTGGTCCCCGAGTTTCTAATGGGGCATGAAATGCCATCAGAAAGCTTTTTGCCTTTATCAAAATATTCCCTATTTAGGCAGTAATTCAGAAGTAGGCACCAGGGGCCTGATGCAAACTGTCTACTTGCATATGGTCTAGCAAGAGTGAAAAAAAAACACGTTGTGAATTTTGAATATACTGTTTTAGAGAACAATGTTTTATAACAGCCCTGCCAAACACTCAGAACCATCATTTAAAACATCTTGCAATACCGAATGATCTCATCCATGCAGTAAATTAATCAGAACAGAAATGTTGCATATCAGCGGTGTCATTATGTGCCTGTAACACAGTGCATTGTTTTTCAGAAAAGAACAGACACTGAAAAATAATCTGCCCAGGTGGTTTTATTTTTTGCCTCAAGATGTTACATCTCTCAGCCTGTCTTCACCTCCACACTCAGAAGTGATCCAAAATACATATCAGACAAGCTGGCACAAACACCTGAATGAGATGTTAAGCCAGGATTAACGATCAATTTTCTTCTATCAATACACCTAAAAGCGGAGCTGTCTGACAATCTAGATAAAGAAACACAAAGGTTTAAAAGGGACTTCCTACACAGAGGGGGAGAAAAACCAAACAACCTAGCTCTGTATTAGGATATCAATCCATCATTGTTTAACGATACCATTAATTAGCTTGGCCTGGACTCCGACCTTTCTCTCTCCTATTCATTTCAGGATTGTGAGGGAAAAACAAAGTGATTCTGAAACCAGAATATATATCCTGTACATACTCTGCAGAGACTTTGGCAGGCAGCTGTAAAGGATGCAAAGAGTGATGGCCAACTCCTATACCTTGGAGAATTGTCCATAGAAACACAGTGATGACTCCATAGCAAGAGGTCAGATGCACACCTATGTCCTTCCCAAGTACACCACCTAACAAAGTCACACTTAGTTTCAGAACAAAAATTATTTTAATTTTTAAATGTTCAAAAACTATACTGGAGTTATGAGGCATGAAGATTCCTGTAGCCTTTTGGTTAGGCCTACAACACTACAGGAAATATTTCATCATTTCAGTGTTTGCATATATTCAAAATTCTCCAAGTATTCAGCTTCTTAGAGTTCTGACTTTTACATTTCAATTCCACTCAGGTTGAAAGTGGCACAGGATTAGCTTAGCTCATCAGGAACATCAGTTCAGGGTAGTTCACACATAATTTCAATTTAATTAATTCTGCAAATTTGGNAAAAAAAAAAAAAAAATCCTTGTCTTGCCACAACAGCAAGTAGTGATTTTTTTAGGTTAAATGTATTGTTTTGGGTCAACAGAATTTTTGAGTACAGACAGATCTGATACTTGTACTTTTCAATTTTCCACTTCTTAGAGTAAACATAGGGTGAGAAAAAACACACCACATCGAGATGTCTATGATAAGAACATAAGGAAGAGATTGAGTTTGTGGCTTAGTCATTTTTTTTTCATGTTCCTTAGAGAAAGAAATAAAATCAGATTAGAAGTACGTGTTAGAAAAATAATCTTTTGGTCACTATTTTCATTTCCCTTCAAAAATGTACAGAGCAGGTTTCCTGTGATTTTGTACTTCTACCTGTAGACTCCACTAAACCCAATCAAAACAGCAAAGTGTCAGCTGAATTGGCAGATGCAGAAATAGGATCACATCAAGGAAGTGGAGAATTCACACCCACTGCATTTTCGACATCTAATTAAGATGCTTCAATTAGCAGTCTAATAAAGCCAACAGAAAGAGGCAGGTACCTAAGTGGGTCACAGGGAACTGCCTTATGGAGCAATGTCTCCACTGTCAATGTGTCCCTTAGGTTGCTAACCCGGACACTACGGTTAGGTGCCCAAAATTAACTCCTATGAATATAACAGCTTTCTGAGGCAGCTATTATGGCAAAATACTACAGGATAATATGTTATGGAATAGTTATAATAATTTTTCATTTTATCAATGTTTTCTGCAGCAGTCATCATGTAAGCCAGAGCCAGTGGTGTCGCTGAAGAAAATGAATGACGCCTATCCAAAGGATTTAATTTTCAGTTCTGCCTGGCAGATAGAGCTGGTCAAAACCATTCTATATGCAAAACAATATTTTTCCAGTGAGATGCAGCAGTGTAATCAATTCCCAACTTTCACAGGAAGATGATGAGTTTGGTCCAAAAAAGGCATGTTGTTATGCTGAGACCCTTGCATTTCCCGGAGAGATCCTGCAGGTGTTTCTGCTTTGCTTTGTTCGAGCCTACATATCAGAGGGTGTCTCCCAACGGATGCCCAGCCAGACAGTCCCTCCAAATGCATTTGGTGGGCCAGGCAGAGATACACACCTTGCCTTGTCAATAAATGCATAACTATTCCTATTCAAGCCCTGAGCACTATTTACTTCCTGCACCTTTTCTTCTGCCAGGGCATAAGGCTCAAAGCAACCCGGCAGCGGAAGTCCGCACGGTCACCCTAAAGGGTGGGTGACTCCTTATAGGATTAAGCACACTTCCCTGAATTTGGACACAGAATAACTTCAGGAACAGGCAAAAGAGTCCATTTTGAAAGAGGTTTGTACCAGGTAGAGAGACAGAATGAGAAAGGAACTTAGCTCTGCATAATTATTTCTTAGCTAGGCTATTATTCAAATTTCCCCTGAATTAATAATATTACATCTCTGGGAAGACAACTAAGAGATGCTTTATGTGTCTTTAGGTACTTTAATACATTAATTTTCACGTTTTTGCTAGCATGCATACCAGTATTGAAGACAAGTTTTAGTTCTCAGTAGGGCTCCTTTTTTTACGTTAGATACTCATCTACATAATTATATTCCAGATTCAAGCTTTTTTCCCAGTTGTTCACCAGCTCCACAGTGATAGCTAGTAAACGATAGAAAATACTTTTGGAAAAATGCTTTGCTGCATAAGGAGAGGGTCGTTAGCCCACAAAGTCTTGCTTTTATGCACCAGAAAAGGATGGTGGGATGGTGCACCCCCTCTGGCAGCTCCGTTCTCCTCTGTGTCGTATCTGAGGGGTCGTTTGCAGGGAGGGCAATCCAGACCTGAGCTCTGCAGAAGCGGCTGCGCAGGGCAGGAGGCCTACAGCTGAAAGGTTTAGTGCATCTTTTTCATGTCTACCTCTCTGCTCTGCGCGGACCATTTTGGCAGGTGAAGGAAATTTATTATCTCAAGCATTTAGCGCAGTGGTCAGAACTTTATTAAATGGCACTTGGAAGCCAAGAGACTGAACAAGGAGAAATGGATCTGCAGCAGGGAGAAGGGGAGAGTAGTACAATTGTACTGGAGGAAGTAAAATTCAGCAAAAATCACAAAACGATCAAAGGAATACAATAGGAAAGAAGAGCCAGTATAATGAAAGTGTCATGATAGGCAAGATAGAAGAAAGAAAAAGTAAGGAAGAGGAAAATACAGAATAGAAGCTGGGAAAAGGATATTAAATTCTTTCTCTAAGCAGCACATCTAATTCTCATACAAAGGACAGTGCTACAGAGATCAGAGAGCACTGTCTAAAAGGCAAGTGGGTGTAATTAAATAACACTAAAAAGCTACTGACTATCCCAAAGGAAAATTAATTCCTTAAAATAGATTGCACCTTTGGAAAGAACTGGACACACATCACAGGATATGTCAATGATGCCACTACCCTCACTGCTAGTTAAGTAAGCTGCTGGTTTTACAAAGACTTTGTGTCTGAGGAAAAGAAAAATTAGGAAAATATAGCCAAACTTATACAGTTCCCTGAGACAAAACTAGAATGGTATATAAATTGAGGACAAGAATATACTAAATAACACTGGAGATATAAAATACCACATTGTCTAGGAGTGCTGAGGCAAGGAAAAAGGGGAGCACTACTGAGGTGACTTTGATGTAGCTAGGAAGTTATCCAACTTGCTGTTACTGAATTTCCCTAAGAGTGTGGGCTTCTTGCAAAGTCCTGCAGAGCAGGTCTCTTTCCGAAGACAACCAATATTTTCAAGGAGTGTTGGTAACTTTTCTCGTGTCCTATTTATATATGGATGTAATTTTGCAGAGTATTTCACTTGAGTTTGCTGCCTACTAAGGAAAGCCTGAAGCTTTTATAATCTGAAATACTAGACTCATACAAAGGAGATCAAACAATTTGGGAGCATCTATATGCATCAGCTCGAGAGCTGCAAGCAGAAGCAGGATGCAACCCTGCAATCCCAAGCAAACCCATGTATCCCTTAGAAATCCAATCATGAGACCAAGGCCATTTCAATCCCAAATTAGACAGAAATTTTCACCTTCCACAGCAGCATATGCTGACAGTTTCAAACATAGCCACAAAATGTATTATTCCTGCTCAATAAATAAATAAATAAATGTATTCATCCTACTTTGCCAGCTACATGAGCATGCCACAAACACTCAACAGCTATTGGACACACAACATGTTTTAAGATTGCTGTGGTGGTAATCTACAGGATTACTTCATCGCTTTTTCCTAGACAACACTTCCACATGACCAACTCTTTCCATGTGTCAGACATGTCCACTCACTTGCAGCTGGCAAAGAAGACTCAGAGAAAAACCAGTGTCCCTGAAGGGCTCAGGACATTGGAGGGCCCACTGTGGCCAACTCAGCTTATTTCAGCAGAGATTTGGATCTTCCAAATGTAAACCACTCTGAGGCCAAGAACATTACCAGACTACCTTTTTTCCTATGATATCCAGCTCACCCAAAAAGAGAAATAAAAAATTCTTGTGCCAGAGGCTGGTTTTTTTTGCCCCTGCTTAGTCTGCTCTGAAGTTTGCCGGTAGTGAATAACTCGCTGTGTATCTGAAAAGAAGTTGCATCCATTTTAAAAATGCCAGTTCTGTGGAACAGTGTATGCATCCAAAATGCAACAACAAAAAATAAACAAACATAGTGAAAAGGAAACAGCTTAACTTTTGCTTGAACACCATATCTGTTTCAAAAAATCCACACCAGAACATAAGCACAAAACACAATTTAAACTCACTTCCCAGTGTTCAAGCTATTAAATTAAATATATACTTATAACAAAAACCTCTTCAGAGAATTCAGTTTCATTTGCCACTTAAAATAACTCTCAGCCTGGACAGGTACTAGTGGCACTCTTCATATTTCTTAAGAGAGCAGTAGAAAAAATTACTACAATTCCACATGGACAATGTTCAGTTACTATTTTTTCATCAGGGTTGCACACCATTGATCTTGACAAATGAATCCTGTCAAACCAGCTTTTTTTCCCCATAAACTTCCTTTGCAATCAGTTTAGCTCTTGAGGGAGGCTGATCCAGTCTCTACAAAAATGCCTCATCGGATCACCGTTATCTCTGTCAGATAAAACTGCAGTTTATCCTTCTATTTCCTTTGATTCAGGAATCAAAAATATGAGGTATCAAATCAAATGGAAACCAATCATAGAAACTATTTATTTCTGTGTAAATATAAAGCGTAACAAACACTGCTTTTAGCAGATGGATACCCCCAGCCCAGAGCATTTGTATTTACGAAAAAAATTGTTTTAATGTGAGGACAGTAGACATGTTCATCTCTAAGCACGCACAAAAGGAAAAAAAAAAAAAAACCAAAAAACCAAACCAACAACCTGTTAGGGAGAATTGTTGTAACGACACAGGCGTGAGGCAGTTGGCAACATGTCAACCCAACCTTGGTTGCCATTGTAGAGGAGTGCTACTAGAGAAACTTTTTAAAAACAGCCAGCTAAGAGTGGGACACAGGAAGAGTTTGCTTTGGGATCTACTTCATCCTTACCTCAGTCTCACAAACGGGGAATACAAGTCACCCAATTTACCTGATTCACACACAACACTCGTGTACGCTCATTCTTCTCTCTACTCCACAGATCTTTTCTTTGAAAAATGACTAAATTTCAAGAATATGTGACATTACATCAGTTAGAAATATGTCAGGCCAGATGGTGCCAAGCCATCCAGTACAGGGGATCGTGAGAAGGGTATTCTTCATAGGTTCACTAAATATTTTATTTGCTTGTTTGGGTTTTTTTATTAATTTATTTACTAATTATTTTGTTGCTCTCTATATAGACAGGATTTGGGGGAAAATGTGTTTGCACGTTGCAAAAGTGCTTCTGTGTGAAGTTTCGCGGCTCACAGTTTCCCTATGATGGTTTCATTTGTAGACCAAACAACTCCTGCACATCCTCCCAAACCTGAGTGACTGACATCTCATAAAAAGCTTTGTGTTTGCCACCACAGAATAGAAGAAAAACAAAGCTGATAAGAAAAAGAAGCCAGAAAGAGCTTCATAGCTCACAGGTTTGAAATATATAAACAGGGTTTTAATCTTCTAGGCATAAATAGAACTTCCAACTAATCACTTCTCCAGCTTCTGGATGGCTAAACCAAAGCAAACAGATAGGGAGCAGCAAATGGCATGTCAGCAAGTGGCACTTGAAGTAGGCTTCCTGGGGAAATTAAGATCACATCACCTGGGGAAAAACTGCCCCTGTATTAACATTTCACTAGATTTTCAATATGTGAGAGTTCCCAGCTGTTTCTTAACTGATTTTAGGGAGGAAATACAAAGCTTGAAAACCTATGGAAAGGCCATCAGGCTAGTCACATGAATGCAGACTGGTTTGTATTTTCCCTTCTGCTGAATGTTTCCTGTAGGAACAGGTTGGGGGAGAACCTAATTTGAAGTTGTAGGGCAGCATAGATGCTCTAATACACTGCAATTGCCCTGACCTATGGTTAGCTCCCAAACAGCAGCTGAACAGCAGGGCATGCCCGGTGCCCACATTCCTCCTGTCTGGCTGCAAATTCCCAAGATATTTCCAACATTGGGGGGGGGTTGCTGAGTGTGACAACTCTGTATACCCTTCAGCAGTCAGATGTTGTGCTTGATTTAACAAGTGAGCTCAGAGCACAAATCCAGTGTTTTCAGTGTCATCTTTAGGGATGTGTACTCTGCCCAGGAATTTCTTTTTTGTTTCCCATCCACAGCCAAACACATCATTGTTACTGACAGAGCTTATATTTAGAGACTGACAATTAAGTAACCACTGCAAGAACCAGATTGGTTCTGAAGATGTTCTGCCTCTTTTGACTCATTTATGATAAATGTCTTATATTTATTTAAAAGAAAGTGAAGCAATATTGAATTTGGAGTCTCGCCTTTGGCTCACTATTCCTCTGCTACACAGTATTATAATTAACTCAAAGGTATCCAAAATAAATATAAAAAATGTGCCTTCTTTTTCTCTCAGCCTTCATTTACCTCCTCCCAAACAGGACAGAAACTTGTAAGAAATTACAGTTTATTTTTACTGGTTCTCATTATAACAGACAAACTGAACTAAATTTAAATCCTATTTACTAAATTACCCCGCAGTCCCCTGGGAATTCTTTTCCTGGGGCTCCAGCCCATCCCTGCTTTGTGGCAGCTATACTTTTTCACTGTGTACAACATGACCCTCTTGACAGTATATTTGCTTTTTAATTTGCTAGTTTCCTCATCTGACATTATCACAGCCAGTGTGCAATTTTTTCACACTTCCTTTGTCTGCTCTTACCATCACTTTTGTGAATATCCCCGATTTACAGTCACACATCCTCCTCAGCAGGACCAGCTGCTAGGATGCTGCTGCTGATGTTTGCATTCCCATAAAGATTTTCCCATGTTTCCATGTTTCCATTGAAAGGTACAGTTTGAAATGTCACAATTGACACTGGCTTTGTTCTGTTATTAGCACAACCGGGGTTTGTTGGAGTACCAAAGAAGGGCAGCTGCCAAATAAAATGCTTGGCACACAAGCGTGTGAGTGACAGATCCAGTAAAGAGCAAAACTTTGGAGCACTCAAACCTACAGCATTTCCCTTTTAAGATAGAGGGAACAAACAGTGTAAATATAGTTCGTTAGAAGTGATGGCACTGCTCTTAGTTATTGAGTGAAGAGCTCCTTATGGAGCAGGTACATGTAGTGGTTTAGATCAGCCACAGCTCAAAGTGTGTTTTTGAAGTTAATCTCCGAGTGCCCCAAGCAGTCCTGGGGCATGCGAGCTACTTCACATCTGGATGAAGCTAAATGGGAAGATGTACTCCAGAAGTGTAACAAGCCTAATGCAAGCCTACCTACCACCACTGAGCATCTTGTGGGGGCACGGCAGAGCTCAGCCACCATGGATGCCTGCAGCTGCTCGAGTAGGGCTGTCACCTGTTTTGGTGGATGGGTCTACAGCACCTTCTGCTAAAATGCAGGAAGAGCCCCATGCCCAGACACATCTAAAGATGCCATAACTGAAGAGGGAGTAGAATCTCAGCGCTACAATGTGTATGTTCTCAGGTCAGTATTATTTTCACCTGATTATGATGACAAGACACTCAACAGAGAAACAGTATGAGGAAGTGGTTTTTTTCCATGCAAAATGAACTGTTTGACTGAGGCAAGAAAGGGTTATTTCTATTTACCATAGGTATAAATTAAGCAACCTCACAATGTTCCCTCTATAAGAAATTACTCTGTGATAGCATGGATCAAGGCCTTTCTACTGATTTGCAATTTTTAGACTATTAAATTGAAATAAACTTTGTCCTATGCTGTGGGGGATTCACTCCTATTTTGAATTACATTTCACTTTTAGTTCTTTGGGAAATGTACGCTTGTATAGTGCCTTTCATGGTAGACATCCTGTTAAGGCATGTCTGCACAAATATTAAGCATCTCTATCAGCATCCCAGAGTGGGTGAATAAAAACGAGGACTGGAGTCAAAACCGTGGAGCCACACTAGTGCTCCCTTGACACAACATGCCAGCCTGGGCTGTGTTCTGCAATGATTCACTGAAATCTCCTTTGGACTGAGCTGGCCATGTCTGCTGTACACATCTGAGCAGATATGTCCTTACAAACCTCTGAGGACATACACAGGTAAATACTGTCTATTTAATATTTCTCTGAGTTCTGAAAAACTGGATTTTCAGGAAAAGGAAAAGCAGGCAAAGTGGAGATGATTTTAATTCAAGCAATCTTGGCTTATTTGAATGGACATACAATAGTGAATTTCTCCAGCATGTTTGTATTCCTCAGGGTTGTTCCTTGTTGAAATACATAACTCTCACCCCGGGGAAAAAAATGGAAATACCACCTACTCAGCTCCTGGTGCCGAACTATGACTAGTTCTTTTCTTTTTCCTTTTCTTTTTAAGAAAAGAAAGGAGTACTGGCAGGCTCATTGTAGTTGTAAAGTGCATTTTAAAAAGATACCCCATTGCTGCAGGGGTGGCTGTGCTTCGGGAGTAGGTATATAATCTATTCTCATGATCTCAGGAGTCCTTCAGTGTAAATTCTTCCTTCCTGTTATTACCACCAACCCACCCCCAGAAAACCCCAAAACCCACACACAACACCCAAATCCAAGTAGCTCTTCTTGATATGGCTCTCAATAGATTTATGTATTTAAAGAATTGCCCTTCTTTTTTTTTTTTTTTATGAAAAATGAATTCTCAGCAATTCTGCAGTTGCTAGAACTCCTGCATGGGTAGTGAAAGAAATGGGACTAATAAATATTAATATTGCTATATAGACTGTTAGGGCTGGACAACCAGGAAAGACTTCTGGTACATTTCCAAGCACCTAGTTGGATATGCATCATTATAGCTGGATATGGATCATTACAAATATCTTTATTCGTTTGCAGCAACACATATCTGGAAAAAAAAAAAACCACTTTATCAGTACACAGACTAGTTTTGCATCTATTGATGTACTGACAGAAAACTAGCAGACAGAAATATCTAGACAGGCTAGAAATTGGTCTAACCCTACTCCAATGAAGTCTTGAGGTTTTACCATTAAGATCATTTGGTATAAGTGAAATGAATTACAGCACTTTTGTAAATCCCAGACTGAAAATACAAGTATTTGGTGACACTGTGCCTAGCAAAGTAGTTCCCTGGTTTATAATAAAACAAAGAATAACACCTGTTTTAAAGAAAAAGCTGAAAATAATTGCTGCTGCAAGCAAAAGCCCATTTCATAGAGATGAGATACATAGTACAAATGGGAGCAGAAGGGGGTGACATTAATGTGGACACAAATAGCTAGATCCCTGGTTTTTGTCATACCAAAATTAGACAACAAACATAAGATGCCAATCTTACAATTTCATAGATGCCAATCTCTCAATTTCATAGACAGCTTTTTGAATAAGACAATGGATTCAGCCCTTTGTGGCTGATCATGCTTGCCTTTGACTTGCACACACACACAGCTACTGAGCTTAAAGAAAACTGTAATTTTTATTCCTTCTCTGGTAAGCCATATCTCTGTTTAAAACCCTACAGGACTACTTAGATAGCTGCATGTTTTACTTCCAGATCTGAATTTGGCCCCAGGGAAGTATTCTAGCCTTTCCAGAGAAGATCAGAGAGCACATCCCCGCGTCTTTTTTACATGGGTGCTTATCTCGCTGTTGTATGAAGTATGTATTAGAGTATTATCTGTGGAAAAATATAGCTAGCAAAAGTCAAATTTTTCTTTCTCATAAAGTGATCAAAAACATTCTACGGAATAGGCCAATTGAGAGAGCTCCAGAAAATAGGGTGTTGAATAAAAGGTGGTAGGTGGATCTCAAAGGAAACTTTGTCTAGTGACATAGGCAGCCTACTTTCTGAAAAGTTAGCTTTATTTAGGATGGAAGGCCTGATGTTATATCTGATGATATAATTTACATAAGGAAAATTACCCTTCCCTTTACATCAGTGCCTACACAGGATACCGATCTATAGCTGTACCTCTAGAGGGTAACATCATAGGCTTTCTATATGAGAGAAGCTAAGCTTTGCTCTGTACAAGAAAGTGTCCTCCAGAGGGAGGAATGCTATAAAAAGCACATGATGGTGACCTTGGAGTGCCATGTTAAAACAACACAATGCCACAGCAGGGTTTTACAGGAGAGAGCTCACCTCTGCAGGGCAGTTAGGGAAATGGGATAGCTTTTTTTGGGAGATCAGAAGATGCTGCTCCTCTCAGGGCATCCTTTCCTGAAAAAGGGAGGAGAGAGAGCAGAAGCAAAAGCACAGATGCACACTCCAAGCCATGAAATTTCTGCTACTGTTGTTCAACCTTGGAACTTTCCTCTCAGGACCAAAATTAGGATGTCACCAGAGAGAAAAGTAATCACCTTCTGTTCTCTTAGACGTTTATTCCCTTTCCCCTCAACAAAACAGCACCTTGTTTAACTGCAACTAAGATTTGGATTTGACTGTTAATACTAAGGGGAATGAAGACTAGCTCACAGCTCAGGCTCTGCCTTTGGGGATGGAGTGGCCAGCAGATGGAACTAAGCAGAGAAAATGTGATGCAGATACAGAAAATAGCAAAAGGGATACAGGCAGAAGATTATCCTCTCCAGTTCATCCTTTTCATTTGTATGGATACATGCAGATATTCAGTGAAATTGGAAAGAACCAAATTTGAAATGGATAAAAGAAAATGCTGTTTGATACAAAGAACAATTAACTTGGGGAAGGTGTTGCTACAAGGTGATACTGAGAACTGAGAGTTCAACTGGATTCAAAAAAAGATGAGACACTGGGAGAATGAGAACAGCTGCAATTACATCAGATATTATTAAATGCAGAATTCATACATGCTAGTAATAGGTGAAACACCAGAGGCTAAGAAGCTGGGAAAGAGCTTTCTTGAGGGATATCTTTCCATAATGCTTCATTATAGGGTTTCTAATTTTTTTCCTTTCAAGCCTCTAATACTGGATACGGTCCGACATTGAAAACTGGAATGAAAATCTCCAGAGGATGCTTATAATGTAATTCCTCTGATTTATGTAACATTTTCTGGGAAGTGCCCGTTCCATAAAAATAAACAGTCTGACTGTGGATCTAAAACTGCATATCAGTATTTACCCAGGTAAAATTAACCTTCTGTTTCAAGGCTGGTGACAACAGTGAGTTTCGTACATGAATTAGGGAAAATATGTAGGCCCGTGTTCCTAATACGTTCCCTCACTTTCCCACCAAAGACCTCTAAGAGCAACAGCACCTGTTAAAACCTTGTAAACATCATTTATGTTGACAGATTAGAAAACACCTTTAGTTCACAGATAGCAGGGAGAGCTCTCTAATAAATATACAAACTACCTTTAATTTAACATCTGTGTCTCCAAGTGGCATTCTAATACCGGGTTTGTGATCTGTGGACAGCAATTTCTAACTCCTCACTGGACTAGCCATAAAGCGTGTCTGGCAATTTCATCATCTGGTGCATAAATACTTGTGCTGGGCAAAAATAACACAACAGATTCTGACTCCAAGGGGAAGCCCATTTGCTGTGATTTATACACTTACTGCAGTGGATAAACGCTAATGCCATCATGATTGCCCGTTGTAAAGATCCTGTCATCTGTAGCAACCTGTCTTTTCCATTGGGGCCAACTGTTCTATCTGATGATAAGCAATAAAGCTCTGGAAGGTGACTGTAAAAGTAACAGACTGTCAGTAGCAGTCAGAGTTGTTGATGTTTTGTCACTGCCAGTTATTTGTATTTTTAAGACTTACAAAGCCAGGAAACTTGCTGCCTTTCTTACAATTTGGTCACATTTCCTTTTTATCCTGGCAGAGACACTGAATATATTTGAGTCTTCACTTAATACGAAAGTGAGCCTACTGAAACAAAAATGAGTAAATCCCTTATTCTCCACTAGCTGCAAATGCATTCTTATATTGTCTTGGTAGTTCTAAACACATTTGTATGACTTGCTAGATGTCTGAGTTCACACTGCAGTGTTCTTTCCAGTTTGTAGCACAACAATGCAATACGCTAGGATAAGAGAAGTGTGTTTGAGAATTTCATGACAGTTTTTGCAATAAATCCTGCATTCTGTAATCTCTTAAGCATGTTGCACTCTGGAAAGTACTTGAGTTTAACTAGGAAACGTGCATAAACACAGTTTCGCATACTTAAGATTATCATCAACCTGCCAATTCACTCTTATCTAAGATTTTGTCATTCCATTTCCTTTTCTTTATCCTCTTTGTGCAACGGTGCTTGAGCTCATGATGACAGGAGATAGTAAAGAGCTATTGTAGCAGAACTCCAATCACTGAATCTCATAAAAATGATCACGTTTACAAGGCAAGCCTGCAGGCTTCAAAAGCAGCCTCCAGCTCCAATTTTTAGGGCTGTGAGGGCAGGGGAAAGGAGCACAGATTGAAAAATGGTGACAGGCAGGAATTTAGAAGACTATAGCCTACCTTAATATCTCAGCAAAAGACTACAGCCAAACAGTACAGTGCTTCAGGACTGCCATTACTGTTACCATATGTAGTCCATACATATAAACCTGTGCCTCATTTAACATATGCAGGTTTTTTACTCTACAAATGTATCATCTGCTTTCCTAATGTCTCCATGTCCTTTCTGCATATTGCAGCAGTCTGAGTCACTGAGAAAACAACACACAAGTCCCAGCTTCTCTTCCACCACTTTTAAGTATTAGAGAACACCTTCTCCCTCAATTGCTCTCTACTGTCTTTCCGAGGGTTTTTTTTTTCCTTCTAATTCAAACATAGATGTTTATGAAGGTATCTGTGAATATGCTGCATCATAAAGGGCTTTTACAGCAAGATGAAAATTCTCCCTTTGATATTGTGCTTTACTTATCATCCACAACATAACACAGCAGCATAAATTTTGAGATGCGTGAAGGACGCGAATCACACTTTTTGCATAACAAACATCAGTGTACTTCTGAATTTCCTGTGCTCCTTGATTTCTTGAAACATGCTTTCCTGTAATGAAGAGAAAGCTGAGCTGCACTGATGGGCCTGACATTCCAGAAACTGCTATCAAAGATTTTCCCTTTGATGTCTGTCTACTTCCTGATTGCACTGTCTCCTGGGCTGGAGAGGAAGGAAAGATACTGCTGGCATAATGCTGTGTGGCTTGAATGGAACTAGTGTAACATTTTAATCTGCTCTTGCCCCACGAGGAGCACAAATCTCTCCAGATCTTATCCTTTGCAAAAGCACGGGCTTCCTGACAAGAGCAGCAATATTTCGATTTCAATTATACATCTTCACAGATTGTAGAATGGGGGAAACCTGTATTTTGGCTATCTCAGATATAATCTAGTTTGTGGGTAACAGATGCATCTGATTTTATTAAACCAAAAGATTTAAGTCCCTTTTTTAGCAAGATGTTCTACAGCAATTAGATTTGCAAAATCATGCTATCTGTTCATCTATCTCAGTCATGTTAGCACAAATAATTAAACCACTGGCCACCTTTAGCCAAGTTTGACAAATGAGAGAGGTTTTAAAATCATGCAATTCCTACAAATTTTGCGAGAACCAATTTGAGGAAAGTAGTAAATGGCCTCAACAAAGGAAAAGCTCACATGACCTGCAGATTTGGTCTGCTGGCTGTGTGTCTCTTGGAAACACCACTACTACCTCTTGCTGCTTGTCATTTGGGGATAGGCAAGAAGACTTTGGAGAAAGAGGAGAACCACAGGTGCTGTTGTGGGGAGGAGGTCAAGAGGGAACAAGAAAAGGGGAGAAGCAGAAGTTAAGTCTGGGCTTCATTAGGTCAGCTACTCAGCAAGTAGATTGCTTCTTGGACCGACCTTCCCTTCCTCCCTTCCTTCCTTCCCTCCTTCACTTGCAATATAAGCATTTGTGTGTCTTAGAATAAATGTAGTATTAGTATTCAGCAAAAGGGATGTAGCAGTAATTATTTATTTATTAGGCTATAGAGCAAGCAAACTGAACAGACCCAGATCCTCAGAAGGTGTAAGTCCATTTGGCTCTTCGGAGGACAGGGAGCTCTTCAGATAATACCAGACATCACCCAAAATATTCCTCTGTATTTGGAGATCAAGAATGTGGGAAAAGATTAAAGCTAATAAAATTAAACTAAGTTATAACACTGTGTTTCATATATTCAGAGCTGTCTTTTCTTTTATTGAGTAACATACTCCACAGTCCATCAAGTATGTCATGAAGAAAGGCAGAAGGTAATCCATCCTAAAACACAGAATGCACTATTCGACCTCAAAATATTTAGGCAGAATCACAGGCCATGGAGACCCAGAGACCCTTGTACCATCCTAGGTGTGAAGAGATAGGATAATTTAAACTCTGTAGCATAGCATTCAGTCTTTTTATTTCATTTTGGTTCTCATCAGGTAGAAATGTGCCTGGCTACTTGCAGTTCTCCCGTTAAGGGCAGGTTTCCCAAATGGTGGCGCTGCTTGCTGCCCCCCTTCATATGGGGAAATCGCTGCTGGTGACAGGGACTGCCTGTCCTGTAGAGACTGATGTGTTACCCCTTGGCTTACCTGCATAGCTCACTAGTTTGGGTTCCTTCTCTATCACTCTCATTTTTATAAACAGTTTTGCCAGATTATGTTTAAACATGACCCATTTAATCAGGTTACTCAGTATAATACCAGCAAAATTATGATGAGATGGATGCTGTTATTGCATTACCTATTTTTATCTCCATTGATTCTTCTGTATCTTTCATGAATCACCCTATTGAAAATGTGACACATTTATGTCAGTCACAACAGGACTGTAACAATATTAGCTTTACCATGAATACAGCGTGACACCAAAATTGTATCATACTTGACCTTATTTGATATATTCGTGTGCTGAATCAGAAGCTCCATGCTAAGCTGCACAAAGCAAGGGAAGATTCTTTTCTAACAAGATATTCTTCTATATAAATAGAGTTTTGTGCTTTTAGTGTTTGCTGTGCTAGCTCCAACCATGTGATGGTATGTAAATAAAAAATGCTATTTCTAGAAACTGGCTAGAAGACATTGCCCAGCTTTCTAGTCAATCCAAATCTCACTGTAAGGCCTCTCTACCTTCAGGAGACTGCACATTTAGTATCATCAAAAACCTTCGCAAAAGTAGGAGACCTTGATAAAATCAGCAGCTGGAGAAAAAGGAAGTAGGAGGCATCATTTTTCTGTTGATTTCCTCAAATTAATGGAACCCAGAACCTTCATTTGCAGTTCAGATGAACTGCAGTAAATTGCCCAACTGGTCTCTTCTGTCAGAATAATACGTTTCCCAGAACCTCATCACTATAAACTGCCGCAGCTTCATTGAATCTGGGAGAGGCAGAGCTAAAATAGCCTTTGGGACACATTTTTTTTTCCTAGGAAAAAGTGGTCTGTCACTTAAAACAAAGGACAGAGTATGAGAAGAGATTACTTTGTAACCCCATTTCCCCACAGATTTTCTGTAAGAACTCATAGATAAGAGTCAGGGCTTGGTTTTCAGTTTAAAGCCCTTGTCAATCAAACTTCTCAGAGAAGCTGTTATGTGCAATCCTTGGGCTCTTCCTGTTGTCAATGAAGTTTATGACAAATTGACTGCTATGGAAGGACTGAGCTTTGAATCTTTGAAGATGTCTGTACCTCCTTCCTCCAGCCCCTGCCAAAAGTAGGAAGGGATTTTAAATATGATGTATCCTGAAGGAATTTTTCAGCACTACCATACTTAGTAGAAATCAACATTTTAATTATAAGTCTTGCTTTCAATAGGTTAAAACAGATATATGCTTGACCACCACCTCTTTGTACCCCACCTGTCTCTATTTCAGAGGAGTAATGAAGGAAATGTGCAACTAAATATGTTGAATACTCCTTTTAAAATGTTTCTTTGATTCTTGCTAATTCTCCAACATGGATTAATTCAGCAGTGATAACAAAATATAGACTGACAATTTGGCATGAGCGGTAAATACATTTCATTCATATTTTTCCTCTGAAGTTGGTATTATAGGTCAATGAAGAGACTTTACTAATACAAATGTGCATCCTATTACTTCATTATAAAATACCATGAATCATTGCATCATTGTAAGAACAGTAATAAAATATGCTCTTGGTATTGCAAACAGCTGAGTTGCAAATACCAAAGGCAGGAATTCTAGCATTAAAGCTCCCCAGCAAAGTTTGCTCTGAATCTTCTAAACTAACTTAATTATTTAAATTATTTAAAAATCCCATTTCTTACTGTGCAAATGCATAGTCAGCTGGTATCACTGAGCAGCTCAGCGTCCCACCTAGTAAACTCCTTATAACAGCAGTTCAAAGTCATGGGAGAGAAGTAGCTTCACACTATTCTTACTAGGAGTTGCTAAAATTGAGCAATTCCAATAAAATGCCATAGAAAGAATACTTCTCAATTTTTCCACATCCTAGTTCTGGTGAGTCAATCTTGGCTGGCTGCCAGATGCCCACGCAGATACTCTGACTCCTCCTCAACAAGGCAGAAGCAGAGAACAAAGATTGAAAAGGTCAAGGCAAAGACAGGGAGGTCACTTAACAATTACTGTCACTGGCAAAAAAGACTCAAATCAGGGAAAATTAATTTAATTTATTGTCAATGAAAACAGCTTTGGATAGTGAGATACAAAGACAAATTAAAACATCACCTTTTCCCCTTACTCTAGGCTCAACTTCACTCCTTCATTCCCGACTCCTCTACCTCCTCCCCTAGGGGCAGTACAGGGATGATGAGGAATGAGGGGGGTTGCAGTCATTCCATAGCATGTCCTTTCTGCCACTCCCTCCTCCTCACGCTTTTGCCCTGCTCCAGCATGGGTCTTATCCATGGGCTGCAGTTTTCCAGGATAAATCTGTTCCAGTGTAGGCTCTCCACAGGTCACAGAGTTCCTTCAGGGCATATCCACCTGCTCCAGCCTAGGGTTTGCCACAGCTGCAGTGTAGATATCTGCTCCACCATCCTGTCTTCCAGAAGCTGCAGGGGCAATACCTGCTCCAGTGTGGTGTCTCCAGGGGTTGCACCAGTTCCCTGCTAGGGTACGTGGAGGACCTCTTCTTCTCCTCCTTCTCTCCCCTCAGTGCTTGCAGGGCTGTTTCTCACACTTTCCCTCTCACTTTTCACTGCTGGGCAGCGTTTTGTATTTGTTTCTGGGAGCAGCAAGTCATAAGCATTATTTTTAAAGTCTTTATTTTGTTGCATGCGATCCTTGCAAAACAGTATGTGTAACCCAGAAAACAGATCAAGATTGATGAAGTTTCTCACAGGAAAGAGGGAAAGTGCTAAGGGTAAGTAGAGGAATCTTGCCCAGAAACAAGATGCACTGGTTTACTGACAATGCATAATAACAATTTAGCACTCACAGAAATACTCAGTACAAAGATTCACACAACATCTTCCTGAAAATATCATTGTGAAAAGGAAAAAAAGGTGGGATCTCATCACCCTTTCGCTTAAGGACTTGTAGACATGAATGAGTACACAAGTCATCTTAAAACAGTAGTTGTCATATTAATTATTCTGGATTTATAAAGAATAATTATCTTTTCCCTCATCATCTTTTCTCCTTATCTTGCTGTGCAAAGTATTTTAGTACATTCTGTAAAACTGGACCAACCTTTGCCTATATAAAACAGGCTACAAACATCCTGATTAACACAGAAGTAATCTGCTTACACATAAAAGTATTACCATTTAAAGCAAAGAACTGGGGGGCATAAAGCATATAGCCATCTTATTAGTAGAAAATATTTTGTTTCTCCTCCTCTGACTTTGTGCAAACCCCAGCGCTCCTGAAAAGATTAAGGTGTGTGCTGCATGCCCCGATGGTCTCTGCTGATGGAGAACTTGACAGGATTGTCAAGTTGACATTGACAGAAACTTGACATGGCCTCAACCCACTCGCACAGAGGAATGCTGCCTGCAGCAGTCCCAGGCATGCTTGCCACCACTACTGTCTCTTCAACGGAAAGGAGGTGTTGTTGCTCCTCAAAAAAAGGAAAACACAGCTGCCATGGGGGGAGGAAACAAGATGCCATGATACCTTGCTTACCACTCCCCAGTGGAGGTGATGAGGATGACACGGAGCAGAGACCCCAGGGAACCTCGATGCTGGTTCTCTTCCCACATTGGTTAACATTGTCTGTCCCCACAAAGTGTCTACACCAGACACTCGTCTTGCAATTCGGAGCAAGCTGCAGTGTCTGGCTTTTGAGACAGAGGCAACAGAACTATTTGCAACACTTGATCCTACTAATACTATGATTGCTTTAAAGGAGACACCCACTTAGCTTCCTCCTAGGAGCCTGTGTTAGGCACAAAAGGAAACAAACATAGATGAGATATCCCCAAAATGTCAGATGGGTGAAGAGAAGAGAGCTGGAAGCCAGGAAGTCAACCTGATAGAGGCACATGTCTAAGTAAAACAGCACTGCATAAGTATTTTGCTTGGATACTACAAGGCAATTGTTTTTTTTTAAAACACACCTGTGTATCACATATACATCGGACATCTACAGGAGCAGGTCTATGCAGACAAAAAGACAAATGTTTCTTGCCAACTTTCCTTCCCGATATTTCTGATTTCAAGATGACAGCATAAGGATTACAGTTTCTCAGGCCACTTGCTGTTCAGGGCACATCCCATACTCACTCCATCTGCAGATGCTTTTTAATGTCAGTGCACGGATCAATGACACGACACGGTCCCCAGGGAACAGCCTGACACCCTAATGTAAAAAAGAAAGGCTTGGGCAGCAAAGTATGCAGTGAGCCACACCTGATGCAGGACAGATTCTTCATTTCAAAGAGAAAAGCCTACATTCTTCAGAAAACAGTGCTCAAAAATTTAATCTTCATTCAGTTCAATGGAGCAGCTTTATAATTTACAGCACCAGATAAATCTAGAAGATGTAATGTGAAATATCTGAAGCAGTTCTTCCCCCGTATTAAAATGCACCTTGGGCAACAGAGCCTTAACTTCTCTTAACATATGTTTCTAGCAGATAAGTAAACAATTTGGATGTGAAATGAAAATTTTCCAGAAGTTACAGTTGGAAAGGTATCAGCACACATTAGATTTCAGCTGCAGTGCCCCACTGATAAGTTTTTGGGGTGGTTTGGCCTAGTTGAAAGGAAGCAGCTTCAGAAGAATAAAAAGCTTTTTGTGTACAAGTTGTCGGATCAGAGATAGCAAGAAGACATCACTTTTACATCGAAATTCTGAAAGCTGCCTTGGTGGCAGGATGGAATCACATGCCAAAGCACGTGGCTGAAGGAAGCTGAGCATCTCTGCTCAGAGGGAGGGGATGCAGAAATAAAGGGGACAAGGCTGAGAAGTTTAAAGACCCCTGCACAGACAAACAATCCACTCAGTGCATCAAAGTGTATCAATGTTCAGCTTCCTTACAACCTTCGGACTCCTTCAGATCTGTGGACAAAATCTTCAGTCATGTGCATGTTGAACTTTGTGTTTGATGGCATCCGCTCTGTTCGGTGGGGCTTTGTGTGCCACAGCGAGCTGCGGCTGAGAGCTGAAGTCATCTCAACACCACCACTGTGACAACTTAGAGACAGGTCACAGACCAGCAAATCACTCCCCGTGAAGCTGAGCACAGCTACAAGCCAAGCAGTCTCTTTTCAAAGTCCACCCCCCACCCCCCATGCTGGCTTATATGCACTGAATACTAAGCCTTTCTCTGCAGCGAGCTCCCTCTCTGCCCAAATCCCTGCCACCAGACTTAGGGACCCACGTGCTACGGACAAGAGAGATCTGTGTCCTCAGAGGGACCTTCCCCAAACAGTTTCTAAATGGAGAAGCAGGGAACCTTATACTTCTCCTATCTACACTACTTGGCCATTAGCAGACAAATGGAAATTTGTTCAAGAAAGAGCAAATGCCCATCTTTGATGCCCATCTTTGGGTCTATTTAAGCAGACAGAGCTCCAGTGAAGGAAACAGCATGTTGGTGTAAAGATCACAGTATTTCACTGTGCAACATGTCAAGAGAAGAACAGCCCATGTTGTCTTGTCCTAGCCAGACTGTTACAGACAATCCAGACTGCCCTGCTACAGGCCACCATCCTGTCATTGCACCTCGAGTTTCTATGGTTTTTCACCAGACAATGGACCTGAAACTTGGACCACCCAGATCAGACCTGCAAGGTGATGACTTAGGTGACTTCCTATGCTTTATAAGGGAGTTCCACCTCATCTTTTGTCAGAGTTGTCAGTAAGACTTTGCAGCAGCTGTCAATAAGAAAGGACTCCAGACATTGTCCACTATGCAGCTTTGTCTTTAGCTGCTTATAACTCTCTCAACTATTAGCCATCTAAAGCAACATTTCCCATATCCTGCAGCTGTCTCAGACTGAACACAGTAGGCTTTGGTTGTTCCTGAGAATAAAAAATATATTTTATTTCTCCAAACCACACAGATTCTGATTATCTTTTCACTGAGAATGTTTCCACCAAGCATGTCTTCATGCAGGGACTTAAAACTTGATGGCCTGAAGCTGTGAATGCAGTCAGCAACAGCTTTTTACCAACAGCCAGGTAAGTACCTATTGAACCCAGTTTCACAATGCAGGTTGCCCAGAGCCCCAGAAACAAGGATCTCCCTTGCCTGGCTTGGTGATACAGCAGTATGAACCAGAAGCCCATGCTGCCCCTTTGCTGTGCTGCCAGCCAGCTTCCTATCACCAAACACCTCTGGAAAAACACACACAGAAGCTGCCTCTTCCTTTTCTAGGGCCAGGTCCACAGGGAGAACAGCCACATCTGCTGGTGATGCGTGGCACAGGTCTCCATCCTGCACTGCATAGCCTCTTGCATCACCAGCATTTCATATCACCCACAGAGTGTGAAGGGAACATTCCTGGCAGTTCTGACAAAATAATAAGAGAATTATACCAGAAGGTTTTTTTTATATAAATGTGTAAGATTAAAAAGTGAAACCCAGAAGATGGGAAACTGAAAAACTTCAAAAACCCATCTCTTGTGACTTAGCTACGGACATTATTCTTCAGAATTTCTGCCTCATTTACTGCACTCTTTTACTACTGTCTTTTGCATTTAATAGTTTTAAGTATGGATGAATAAATTGGGGATATAGAATTCTATTAACAAAGCAATTTTGTTCAGTGTGACCACTGTTTATCAGACAAAATACATTTGAACAGTAATGAGGGAAAAAAGTGGTGACTCCATGTACTTGTTGCACCCTATACAAGACAGTTACTCACTGATCTCCCATCCCAACAGGTTATCAAAGATTGTTTGATTTTTAAGTAATTTCCTATGCTCTTTCTGAACCCAAAAATGAATGAAAGTATTCAAAAATAAAACATGAAAATATTTGAATCAGAAATTTTAATTGTCTCCAAATTGCAGGGAAGATTTCTTAAGTGGCTTATTCTAGCTTCTTCTAGTTCTCCAATGGCTTAGTACTATATTACTTTTCATGGGCAGCTAACTTGCTATCCACCTGAGATTACCGAAGATATTCATCACGCAGTTTGACTCATTGGCCAACCTGTGAGTGACTGACAATCTCTAGAAAAATATAGTTCAGCTAAAAAAACCTGACCTAACTTTTAAGCAGCTTTCTCTGTGATACTGACATAATCAAATAGAGTTTTACACATGTCACGCTGTTGCTGCAGCAACCTGGCCTCCTCTCCTCTGACTACTGATAGGGAGCCTCTAAACTTGAGATGAGCTCAGATGTCTTGAGATTAATCTCTTGGGACCTTTCCAGCAAAACTGAGATTAATTTGCAGTTCCTCGAAAATGAAGTAACTATTTCACGTAAACTACTTTTCATGTTTCATCAGCCCTGAGCTTCCTATTCATAACCTTTATAGAAATGACTGGGTTGGCACAGAGCCCCCAAGACATTTAGGAGGAAGCCGTTTACACAGTGGGAAGGAGGATTAAAGTGCCTTTGGCTTCTCTTTTATTTTTCCTGAATGTAAGCAGAGAAAAGGGGGGGTTTTTTGTGAAAGCAAAAGTTGTATTTTGAAGGGTCTTTTTCCTCTGGATGTTTACATCTCAGTGCATCTAATTTTCAGTTCTCCGTATCTTTGTCTGGGATGAAGCAAAGGATTATAAGCACTGAGATGTGTAGTTCCTGAAGCCAGAGTTAATTCCTGGCTAGCCTGGCTGTAGAATTTTATAACATCTGAATATCTGATAAAGAATTCAAAAGTTTTGATGGCACAGTCTACCTCACTGCACATAGCTCGAATGCTCTGCAAGACTCCTTCTGACTGCTTAGAACCTTTATTGGGGGAAAAGGGGGAAACACGATGCTAGAACAAACAATGCAAAAGAACAACTCAGGCCAGTTCACATGGGTCGCTCTATTTGCCAGGGAATTACAACCTAGTAAAACACTCGACCACTTTGCCAATGTACATAATTCAGAGTCCTCAAGGCAGGAAGTACATAGACCTGTTGGAACGGGCCCAGCAGAGGGCCACAAAAATGATCAGAGGGCTGTAGCGCTTCTCTTACGAAGACAGGCTGAGAGAGTTGGGATTGTTCCCTCTGGAGAAGAGAATGCTCCGAGGACACCTTATAATGGTCTGCCAGTACCTGAAGAGGTACTACAGGAGAGATAGGGAGGGACTCTTTGTCAGGAAGTGTAGCAATGGGATGAAGTGTAACGGTTTTGAATTGAAAGAAGGGAGATTCAGATTAGGTTATGAGGAAGAAATTCTTTACTGTAAGCATGACGAGGCACTGGAACAGCTTGCCCAGAGAAGTTATGGATGCCCCATCCCTGGAAGTGTTCAAGACCAAGCTGGACGGGGCTTTGAGCAACCTGGTCTAGTGGGAGAAGTCCCTGCCCATGGCAGGGGGGTTGGAACTCAATGATCTTTAAGGTCCCTTCCAACTCTAACCATTCTATGATTCTATAATATCCCTCTAGAAAGGGCATAAATAACAAAATGTCTCTGTATTCTTTAGATATAGAATTAGAGAGGGCACACGTGCCACAGTGGAGTCCATGGGAGTGCCAAAAACCCTGAAATTTTTCTGTATCCTAAAGATGTCCATCTCTTGCTAAGACTTGCCACATCTGATCTTCAGCAGACTACCACTCTGCTGAGCAGATGCGAAGCCCAAGGCTGGAGAGGGTAGGGCAAACAGTGTTGAAAAGATTCTCTGAAGAAATCTGAGTAGTTAAAAGACACTTCCAAGTGCCACAGATTTTGGTGGCTCCTGAGGAGCTTCTGGCTTAGGTCAGACACAGCACCTAATATTTGGCCAGTACCTAAGTTGGGAGAGGAAGGCACATGCTCTGCTTCTTCAGAAAATCCTCCAGTCTCAGGGAAAATCTTCAATGTTGTCTGCTTTGCCCTGCACAGCCAGGGCTGAGCTCCAAGCATGTGCAAGCTGTTCAGGGTCATAAAACATCAACCAATAAATTCATTAGTTAAACACACTTGGGCCTCTGTAGCAGCAACACTTAACACTTCATACTAATTTCCAAAGGATCTATGCAAATCTTCACCTAATATATAAACCATAAGCAAATGTCAAAGTTGTGATGCAGTGAGCAGAGGTCTGGGGTGATGGCACTCAAGAAACCTGGAGTCACTCCCAGCTTTGACACAAGTTTGCCAGCAAAACACTTCAGTTATCTGGCCTTGGCTTCCCCAGTCATAAAATAAAACTAATTGTATGTGCTTTGTGAAGTGCTCCAAGCTCTACTGCTTCAGAAGATCTCAGTGTTGTTGTTATTCATTACAATGCTTGTTGAAATATGAGACAGTTCATACTACAGGCAACAGAGCAGTAAGGAAACGACTTCAATACAACCTTTCATTGCATGGTAGATCCCAAAAGCATCAAATTCCAAGGATTTGCCTTCTAATTATACGATCCAAGAATATAAGGTACACAGATCTTTTCTTCCCAGTATTGTCCTGTAGAATCACGCTAAACCCAATTTATATAATCCAGCTTCCCCTAAAGATAGCACAGTTCAAAGTAGTTGTTCATTGTTTAATTGTTCTACTATGCTACAACACACAGTAGCAATGTTACTATAGCTAGGCAAAGCTATAGCGAGGTAAGGCTCATAAAGAGAAGCAGCGCTCTTTGATTTACCTGTTTAGAGACACAGCTGTAAACCCCTCTGCACGGGCTACTCTTGCTGTTCACCGCAGGAAAGCAGAGGTAGAAACCTGCCGGCTTCTGCCTGTGCTCTCATGGACAACAAAGGCCAAAGCCCTCAGGCAGAAGACACTTAGTATTAAAGAAGAAAGCAACTGAAGTAATACTGGGGATATGCTGGGCTGACATACAGATTGCCATTAACTGCAGAAACAGCAGTGGCAGATTAGGCAAGCCTAATTACTCACCTGGGGATCTGGCTTGCATGCTGAGGACATTAATGACATGGCTCTCCCTAGGAGGGGAGGGAGAGATGATCTTTAGTAGAAGTGAGTGGCAGCAAGCACCATATAAACATCCTGGCAGGACTCTGCTCCATCGCTCATCCCAGGGGGAAGAGAGAATAAATTTGTACCTTCAAACGTTTTTTCTTCTTTTCCTACAGCTACCTAATATTGTTGTTTTAAAATAGTATTTTTTTTCCAAATCCTTTGATCCACATCATACACTAGTATCGTTTCCTACTTATTCTGTCCAAAACATTTAGAATTTAAAAGCCTGAATTACTTACATTGTAGTAAATGGCTCTTACTATATTTTAGCATGCTTGATCTTTAAAAACAAAACAAAACAAAACTCTTGAGTTTTTGTTGGTTTTGATTTGTTGGCTTTATTTTTTTCTCTGTAGGAGAGCATGGAAAAATCACAGTAATTTTAAGGTCTCAGTGGAGTACCACTGAATTCAGGGAGGGCTTTGTTTCTTCTCCATCTGAGAGCCAAAGAAAAGCCTCAGCATCTGTCACAGGGCTTCTAGCAGAAGTTGTTGCTTGGACATAACAGCTGTGGGAAGTTTTGCAGCTCCTTCATATGTAGGTAGAACAATGAGTTTCCTACACTTGCTTACTGAAAACAAGTCCTGCTCCATATTTCTGGAGGTACTTCTGCACTCTGACTGTCACTTCCACCTACTCAGCATTGCACCAGGACCTCCATGCCATTTAACAATATGGAAGGATGGCTGGTCTTGAACCCCAGCCAGAATCAATGTGCTGTAAATATATTTTTCCTTGAAATAGTCCAAGTTTGCATGTGCAGATCCAATAGCAGAGTGTGGGAACAATTTCAATGCTAACAGAATTTATAACGCTCCTCTTTTAAACTTGTGGTGGCATAGTCTGAGAGCCCAAAGGAAAAAACAACTAGAAGGTGAAATTTTAGAGCCTGATGGACCTAGGAAAAGAAGATCAAAACGGAGCATTTGAGGTCACTTCAAACTCTTTGTCCATATTCCTGGGCCGTATAACTGATTCATATTTCCCAGTCCTTGGGCCACCATAATTTAATGTCTCAGCACAGGTGAAACTATAAAGATAATATAAGGAACCTTAGGAATAAAAATATAAGGAACCTAAGGAATAAAAAAACAAACAAACAAA
>VXBJ01007490.1:207921-416747 GCA_013400055.1 Nycticryphes semicollaris | reverse complement strand
CGAGGGTGAAGGGGGGCAAAATCCCCTCAGGTTACCTTTGCCAGGCTGCAGCTCCCAGCTCTCCGGTCAGACCTCAACACTTTTCGGCAAACGCATTTTAAGGTCACCAAACCCTTCTCCCCCCTCCCCACCGTCCCGTCGCCCCTCGACTTGGCGGAGAAAACGGTGGTCGATTGGGTTTGGGCGCACTTTCCACACGCTGCCGCGGAGGGCTCCGGCGGTGATACCCCCCTCATCCGCGGCCAGCCCCGAGCGGTTCCCGGGATGCTCGCCCCGACCCCATCACCGCTCCGCCGGGATCCCCGCGTTCAACTTCCCCGCGTCCCGCCGCCGCGCACTGGGGCAAACTTTCGGGAGAGAGCGGCACCCGCGGAGCTCCGCGGAGTCAACGCTGGGCAAACGCCCACTCCCTGGGCAAACGCCCCGTCGAGGAAAGCTACGGGTTGGGGAGCAGCCCAGCTGCCGTCACCCGCAGCCCCAGCCCCGCTGCGGCCACTTCCCGCGGGCTGCGCCGCGACCCCGCGGGAGGTACGCGGGTCCCGCTGCCCCGGCACAAGCAACCTTCTGCGCAGCGCCCCGGGCGGGATGGAGAGAAAGCGGAGAGGCGGGGGGCGGCACTCACCGATCCGCAGCACTTGCTGGCCGCTCCGGGGCAGGCCGGCCGAGGCGCAGAGCAGCAAGAAGAGGAACCCCCCACCGCCGCCGCCGCCGACCGGAGCCGGGCGCCGGGGCCACCGCGGGCCGAAGGCGCTCGCCATCCTCCGCGCCCGCCTCAGTTCATGCCGGGCTCCCGCGGGTGCGGGGGAGGCTACCCCCGGCGGGGCCAGCTAAGCNGCGGGGCGAGGCGGCTCCGAGGATTGAGCGGGACGGGAACACGCACCCACTCACACGGAAAATTGTCCTGGTGCTCTCCAGCACGGCTGGACCCGCGCTGCCTGCGCTGGCAGTGGCAGTGGTAGTGGTAGTGGTAGTGGTAGGGGCAGGGGCAGGGACATCCATGGGAACAAGAGGCAGGGAGAGTAAGCAGAGATGCTCCCTTGCCCAAGGTCCTGGGAGCCCACTCGCCCCTCGTTGTGCTGTGGAGGCCCCCGCCGTTCTCTCTCTGCAAGGCTGGAGACCCCTCCTTGGCCTGGGGAAAGCTGCTCCCCTCCCGAGCCCGTCAGCCCCACAGTTCCTGCTTTTTCCCTACATTTCCTTTCCTTCAGCCTCCACCATTGCCCCACATTCCCCCTGGCTGTATGGAAGTTTGAAATACTGGACAAGAGGCAAAGCTGGGGCAGCAGGACCCTCTGTATGCACAGCTCCCTTCTAGGGGGTGGGAATGGGATAAAGCAACGGTGCACCACTTCTGGAGGCTGAGAGACACCCGAGGGGATGAGGTGGAGGGAAGGCGAACCATCAGCTGTTTGCCCCATCGGCAACCCTTTCTACAGTGTGTAGGGACAGGAGACATGTCCCCACACTGCATCTCCCCAGATGTGATAGGAGTCTCAGCAAGGGGACTGCAGGGCTGCTCACCTGTGATCAGGGGTTCACAAAGTTCAAGTCATGAAAACTCAACACAACTTTTGAAGGTAGGAACAGGGAGCCTGACACACACTCCCTGTCCGTAACATGGCCAGTGGATTGCTTTTCCGCTGTGACTTAACTTTCTCAAATTATTTTTAAAATCTCTGTTTTGAAGGTTCAGTAAAACTCAAAATACTTTACCATAGAGTAAACATATGGGTCCCGAGCTGCTCTGAAAAAAGAAAAAAGCATAATAGGAGAATGACTTCCACCTAGCAACAGAACTAAAATTGCATAACTGAGATCCAAAATTGAAATAATTTAAATTTGTTTATTTTGTATTCCTCTCCAGTCTGTCTAAGTATTGTTCCAGAAATTAACTCCTCGATGCAGTCACAGCACATGCTGGAGTGCAATGGAAATGCAAGCGCCTACATTATATCTCCCAGTCAGTCCCAAATGTTTCCTGAAAAGCCTGCCTCTACTGTTTACAGAATAATTTAGGCTATTCAGGAGTTCTCTCTACTGAGATTCCCAGCCAGGATACTAGTTACTGCCTCACTTTACATTTCTTATGGCACCTATTACATACATCTTGGAGAATTTTTGCCTGTGATGTTTATTTTTCATTTGTTTACCTAAGAGACATCCTTTCTATAGGAAGAGAGCTAAATCCACCAGCAGGCACAAGCTCCCTGCCAGCCCTAGGGTGATGCAGCTACATTTCCCGTTAGCTTTCATGCCTCGTCTCCTGCTGCCTTGCCACACTGCTGGCATGTAGCTCGGCCTGTGCCTCCTCTGGGGCCACCACCACTCCACAGCTCCGAGGAGTGACTGCGGATGTCAGCATCGCTGCTCCATGCCAGCTCCCACTTTCACAGCTCTGCCTGACTGGCTGCCCCTGTCTCTTTTTTCTGTGGGACATGCCCTAACAGAGGGTCAGAGATAGGCTCAGCCTGCACCCTTGCCTGTCTCAGGCACGTCACACTGGCTAAAGGTGGCAATTAACATTAAATCACCCACGTGGCTGATAACTACAGCATTTACTCTCACGTAGGAGGCAGAAAAGGAACCCATCAGGCCACCCTGGACTGGACTGAGTGGCTCGGTAACATTGGCACAATTTTATAATCTGTCATTGCTTTTCAAATCGCTCTGCATGAGAGAAGGCATGCATCTCCTAATCCAGGAAAATCTCAGCCACTGAGTAATGGCTAGTAACACCTACCCTTCAAGTACACATTCCCCCACTGTACAAAATCGCATGGTAGAAATAGCTCTGACTGGACTAGCAAGTTTTATTTTCACAGTCACACTGGCATGGCGAATAACACTGATAGAACAGCAAGTACCAGTTTCCAAAGGGAAGTCGTATTAGTTCCGCTTGACTGAGAAATGGTGCTATTTTGAAGGAAAAAAAAAGGAAAACATTTCATCTGGAAAATGCACCTAGTGATATTTTCAGAACCACTTGTCCTCAATGTAAATGGGTTCCTGCAAAAGTCAGACACCTCAGTGTTCATTTCAGTGTGATAAGGAGTTGTCCAGAACTATATGCTTTTGGAAAATACCACTGACTTTAGTCTTCTGCTTCCTCAAAACCGTTTAGAACATGAACTGAACAGAATGGGGAAAAAAAGAGCTTACTAACAACTACATGGCAGAGGTCTGCGGACGCTTGCTACCAGTAGTAGAAACCCGAGCAGCTCAAACTCTGCTAACTCCCATAACCTCTTGTAGTAGGGGTGACTCAAAGAAAACTTGAAAGAGGTACCGGCTTCTGCTTCAGAGTGTAGCTAAGTGCTACCTAGGTTGTATTCCACAGCTTTATACATAAGGAGCAATGATTTTTAAAAAAACTGCAAATGGTTATGGAAAATTTTGTTGGCTCTAATGCTGCAAAGACTGGCCAAACTTTAAAATGAAAAATTAGTCTATTTGCTATTGCAGAAAATCTTTTTTTTTTTTTTTTTCCCAGTTTTCCTGGTTTTATTTGTTTGTACAGCCCCTGTGTCCTGTACTGGTCAAGGCAGACATGAAGTGGAAGGTTGTGTTTTCAGAAATCTTCACAGGAAAACTGAGGGAGAAGAAGGGTTTTAAATCCACTTTGAGATTCAAAACAATTCCTCTTCTCAAAACAGTTCTGAGAAAAATACTTCAGGATTAGAAAGGGGGCATTTTGAAACACAAAGGGACAGAAAAACTTTTAAACTGAAGTTTCCTTGAAGTATCTTCCAGGTTCTAATTTTACAGGAAGCTCTAATACATATGGCTCGTGTTGTTTGCAATGTAGTAAATCATCCAGTAAGCTCTATTCCACAAAATCATGGCATGCTTTACAGGGAATGGTGTTTTATTTCTGACTGATATTTAAAAATGACATGTCTCAATACAGTTCATCTTGCTGGTCCCAGTTCAAGAAAGACAAGGAACTACTGGAGAGACTCCAGCAGAGGGCTACAAAGATGATCAAGGGACTGGAGCACCCCTCTTAAGAGGAAAGGCTGAGAGACCTAGGTCTGTTTAGCCTGGAGAAAAGACTGAGAAGGGACCTCATCAATGCTTATAAATATCTGAAGGATGTGTGTCCAGAAGATGGGGCCAAACTCTTCAGTGGTGCCCAGTGACAAGACAAGGGGCAACTAGTGCAAACCATAAGACTGAAAATTCCATTTGAATATGAGGAAAAACTTCTTTACTTTGAGGGTGACAGAGCATTGGAAAAGGCTGCCCAGAGAGTGTAGAGTCTCCTCTGGAGATATTCAAAACCATACTGGATGGGTTCCTGTCCAACCTACTCTAGGTGAACCTGCTTTGGCAGTGTGATCTCCGAAGGTCCCTTCCAACCCTGACCATTCTGTGATTCTGTGGCTCTGCAATTCTGTCTCCAGTTATCAATATCCTTGAATCTTTAATCTCCTTTGGGACTTCATTCAGAAAGAGTAGGGGAAAAGCCCAGGTCTCTTGGCAATCTTTTTCTCACAGTTAAGCAGGTTTGAATGCCCAGAGCCTTAACACGTGAGCTCATACTGGCTGCTAGGTTTTCTTATTGATTCACTGCATTGTCAATATTTAGGTGAATTTATTACTAAGATGTTTTGAAATACCTTGATAGTGAAAGGTAATGTATGCAATCAAAGTCTGTTTTTATCTCATAGCCCATTAATATTACAAATGGTAACACAGGGTCCTTTATGCAGAAATTTGAAGTCTTTATTCTTGTTTCACAACATCAAATTCCAGTTAGATATAATGTGCAATTATTATGCAATTTGCAGTTGAAGTAATACTATTAGGCTAATAGCTAAAACCTTGTATGGTGTCAGGGCCTCGTGACTGAATCTGGGGATGTAAACCACCTCCCTCACATTTTACATCCATTTCAGAACTCTGGATTCGAGTTTGTATGTGGTCAACATATCAGAGGAAAAGTGTATGCAAATGTGTAAGAAAACCTGGACGTTTCCAGAAAATCTGGAAATCTCAATTTCTTGGTCAAGTTCTGAGATATTTTAGCTGTGCTGTCCTCAGGACTTTAGCCAGACCTTATCCAGTCTAAGCTACTTTGTTACTGAGTTAAGACCACAGGCTGCAGTTAGCATTCATTTGAGAAGGCTGTGTTTTCCACATTTGTCTCCCAATAGCCTTCTACCATCACACAGTACAACGTTCAGCAGTTGATTGTAGGATATCACAGTAGTAAGCACTCCAAACAGGAATATAATAAATCAGACTTCCCCAGGTCTTTCATAACCTATGTGCAACACTTGATAACAGAGAAATTGATAGCATCTTCTAAAAATAATCACACCAAATCAGCGTTCTGCTTTTCCAACAAATTGTTGGGATCTTAAAAAAAATCTTTCACTCTGAATGTACCTTAGAAAAAGGCTGAAAGTGAAGAGTAAAAGAAGAAGCAAAAGCGTCCCTTTCTTGTCCTTTTTTCTTTTCACTTGTTCAAACATTTTCTTTCCAGATCATTTGCAAAATAAAGATCACTCTAAAGGAGATGGGAACCAAAAGCCAAAATCATTTGTCACTTTCTTCATCCCCTGAGGCCCAACATCCATTGTGGCTTCTTTGGTTGCAGGCTTGGGTTTGGCTGTTCCACAGGCATTCAGACCTCCCCTGCATGTCCTGCCTCCTGGCACTTTCTCCTGTGCCTGACCATGGTGCTGCCCCTCTGCAGAGACCTTGTCTCATCACAGTGAACCTGTCCCACATGCCTGAAAAATTCTGCCACTGCCAGAGGCAGGCTCTGTTCATCTGATGAACTTTTTAAAGATGGTGCAATAGAACCCTCCTCTCAAACACTGTCTCCCTGTTAGACCAACCAGATGCCTGGGTATCTCCCACCCCCCATTCCTGTCATCTCTTCACTGACCTCCTCAATGATTTCTGCTGTCACTCCCTCACCTCCTTGCTTTTACTTGCCTCATTTATCCCCTGCAAAATTAAATCTGGATCTCCATGTGTCTTGTCTGTGGTTCTTACACTATGACAGTGCTTGAGAAGGAAATACCATGGAGAGGAGAGAAGATTTGTCCCCCACTTAACTGACTGGGAGCACACAAGGAGCAAGCTCCAAGCATCCCTGCAGCCAGTGGGAACTCTAGTTCCAACTCTATGCCTCTGAGGATGTCATTGCTTGTGAAGAACAGCTGTCCTGGGAGATCTGCTACAGAGACACGTGGAAGGCAACAAGAAAAGACAAGAAATCTGGTCTGTAGAGCAGAGCTGGTGGATATGAGTGATGGAGCATTGTGCTAGTGTTGGCAGGGGAGAGGAGGGAACTGTCTGAGTGGAACTATTCCAGATTCTCCTGACATGCCCTCAATTTTGCTTCAGTTGAAGTCAAAGATTATTTTTATAATTTCTTCCCTCTCTCTTTAACAGCATGTTAGCAAAACACCACTGAATTCCAGATGAGGAGGTTAAATTAATTATTAAACTTAAAAACATTAAGATACAAGTATTTTTACTGAAACATAATACATAGGAATATAAATATACATTATTTCCCCAATGAAAATAGCACCATGCTTACAGCAAGTTTAAACATCACATTTTAAAAAGCTCTTTTTGGTTCAAGTGTTCTCTTTATTTATGTTCCCAAACCCGTAAATGCAGTTCTCCGCTTTCCAAACTCTTTTCACTAAAAATGCTACAGCGAATCTCTTAACAAACTAACATTGATCCACTCCATTGAACCAGTCTAACATTAATCTGCAAAACTGCTTTTTCCTGAGCAGTAGATACTTTTATCCACCATACTATTTAGTTAAAAGACATAAATAACCTGCAACTCAAATGCAACCCACTGAAAACCTTTCTCAGCCAAAGACCTATTCTATTTTTTCTCAAATATATGGTCCACTAGAGACTTTTTGAGAAAGAAAACTTCTGCTGTATATACATAGAACATCCTGGCACATTTTCCACTGGAGAAAACACTTTTATCAATTTATTCTTAGTCACATTAATAGAAATCTAGAAAATTCCAGTAAAATGAGTGGAGTCAATGTGACTTTCCAACATTTGACCAAGAGGAATGCTTTTGCACTGAGAAGCTCGTGTCATATTTCCTTTTTTACAGAAAAAAAAAAATAACCAACCCAAAACTTTTCACAGATACTGCAGAGGGGAGAGGAATTTATACTATTTTTTTATTAAACTGTACTGTTTCCCCAGTGCATAGTTCTCTTTTCTGCTTTTGAGTAATATGAATTATGAGTAAGCTGGTGGGGTAAATTCATGACTGTTCCAAATCTCTATCCAGTATTATTTAAATGTGTCCTAACTCATTTTTCTCCTTCCACACTGATTTCAAAAGAGTGACTTAAATGTCAAAAAGAGAGTATTTCACTTTACGATTGTAGTACCCCAGCATTGACCAAATCGAGTGGGACCTGAGGGAGAAAGGATATTATGAACCTGTTATTTTCTGCCCTTTTCTTCTTGAATTGACAAGAGCAGGGGAATTAGTTCCCTTTCCCCAGAAATATTTTTTTTTCCTGTTCTGATGCAGTCAGAAATGCAGGAAGAGACAGGAGAGCTTCTGCTTGTCCTCTCAAGGACTCCAGCAGATATTTCACTCCTTACTACCATCTGGATCAGCTCTAGGATGGTAAGTACCTCCCTGCTTCAGCAGATCCCAGGGCTTAGTGCAAACTTTGGAGGTTCCTCAGAAGTCCCCTGCTCCTTTCTGCAACTCATCCTTTGCATTGTGCACAACACAAATGTCCCCAAACCAAAATGTGTCTACTCCCAGGGGCAGCCCCAGCTGGACTAGTAGCAAGGAGTTCCAAGAGCACTTCTGACATTTGTAGGCCTTTTTCCACTTATCCAGAGACATGATTCAGGAATTTGGAAAATATTCCCTGTTACTGAAGAAAAACTGTAAGTTTGCCCATACCAATGAATGTTTCATTTTAAACATGTATGATTTATATTTTGATAACTCACATCATCATTTATGTAGCACCTGGCAAACTTAAATTCACAGAGAGCAGTAGCTTTTGTATTTAAAGCTCATCATTCTAAGGATCACAGAACCTGTGTTTGCTCTGTGAATATTTTGTCTTTCACTTGGCATTTGTATGATCTATTTTACATATCCACAGATAATAACATATGACATGCTATCTGTGATAAAAAACAATATATGAGATTTTTACTTTGTGTAAACAGGTTTAAATATATATCTATCAGCATGTAATTTTAAAAGCTAGTTAGAAGATTTTAATATCTGTGTGTTCCAGATTTGCATATATAATATAGTAGAATATAAGTATATTATATATGTGTGTATTTTAAATCATCTGAGTTACCAGATCTTACTTATTTATATTTATTGGGTTTTTTTTGTGGCACACTAGTGCCAGCCCAGACAGGGGTTCCATTGTTGCAGGCACACGTGGGCAGTGTTGGAAATGAAGCAGTATGTATCGCTGTGCCGTACCAGCCCTGCTCAGAACTCCACAATCATCTATTAGCAGACTCTCATTTCCACTCTCTATGTGTGAGAGGAATTGGTTGAATGAGGGATTGCTTGTGCTTCTTCCCCTCTTCAATAACTATCCACAGGGACATCTTCTCCCCTCTATAAAAAACTTATATTAGAAACAGTGCACGGGTGAGCATCAAAGCCGGTGACAATTCACCTGCACAAAGAGAACAGGGGAAAACAGNTTTTTTTTTTATATTGATCATACTTAATTTTTATTATGGGCATAAGAGCACAAATACTGGAGGAGTAAATTGGGATACAAGTGTCAAGAAAAGTAAAGAAGTAGAAGGAGACCTATTAAGAATGAAAGGTTGAGGGGGAAAATGGAAGTCCTAGAAGAAAAAATGAAGAAAGAAGAGCCAAATAGAGCAGGAGTGGAAGCACTATGAAGCAGGCAGAAAATATTTGGAGTTTGTATATCTTGGAAATGGTATGCCTTTGGTCTGCAACCCAAGGATCAAACAGTCCCTAAATTAGGCTCAGAGAGGCTGGCATGTGACAGACAGGAAGGGGAAGGATTTTATTCCTTGGGGGATGACAAAGAGGAAGCTTTCATTAACAGTGTCATTTGTACTTCTCACAGTGCTACTTTTGGTGAAACGTGAGGATCCACCTGGGTCCCTCCCTATGCTACAGCTCTTGACAACGTTATTAGTATTGATAAATAACCCACGCCCAATGCTAGGTTTTCAGCAAGGACAGATCTCAGCATTGATACAGACCGCAGTGCTGCAGCATCTTGGGTGGACTTGGACTCCTCCATTTTCAGACAGGGATCATCAGATGTACATAAATGCAAATATGAAAGCACAAGATCAACATCATCCAGCCACCTCAGCCTCCTCTTGGTCCATACAAGCCAGGCCTGCACATAGATCCCACCTCTCAGTCCTCAGGATTACACAGATCTGCTCCTCAGAATGATAGAGACAAAACCCAACAGGGAGGACACATCTCCAGGCAAGATGAAGGGGAACAGCAGGAAAACATGCCAATATGGCTCTACTGTCAAGAAGGACAGGACAAGTAAAGACACCTCTGTGTCATTCTAACGTATAGCATCACTAACACAGTGCGCTGCTCAGGATAATTTACTGTATTTCTTAGTAGTGGATAAAAGCTGGGCCAGTGTGGTGCATCCAGTACCTTCTATTCATGTGTCTGATAATGAGGTGCATGAGTTCCTGCTCTTGCCATGTGTCTAAGTGTTGATAGATTGTGCAATGCAGATACTAACTCTAACAGCAAGTTGAACAGACAGTGCCTGGAGCTTGCTCTTAGCTGGTCCTCTCCTTGCAGCTAACATCCTGTTGGTCTTGCTGGGACTGAGATTGAACATTTCACTTCCAGCTGTGTTTGGCTCCTTGGGGGGCTGCCCATTCCATCGACTTTGGGGTTTGGATCAAATTCATTAATATTCTGATGTTTGAAGTAAGCTTTTCATCTAATATACTTCCTATAATTGCAAAAGGAATTATACATGAAAACAATTCCAGTATTAAATGCAATCAAGTTGAGCAGAAATTTTTTTCAGAGTTAGCCTGAAGTTCCTATGTACAAACTGTGTTATCCTAAAGTCCATGCCTTAACATGATAGTCTTTTATGGTTGTTTTTATAACCCAAAGCCTATACAAACTGCATTTCTGTAAGCAACTTGTATATATGTTTTTAAGTGACTCTCCTCTGCAGTGTTCAAATTAAATTTAAGCTGCTATATTGCATCTGGAAGCCAATTTCTTGCGTGTTTTACTTTTTTGCCTCTCATATAGCTAATGATGCTGAAGACTTTGGTATTAGCATTATGTTGTGAGCTGAAAATACTCACATTCTCCATATTCTCTGTTCCCGCCTGGGTTTTTGTTTTGTCCTGACTCCTGACTAATTCACATTCTGTCCACTCTATTGCATTGCTGCATGAATGCTCTCTGCAACTAGATGATGACTGTCCCATTATTTGATCCACTAGAAACACTTTTCTGCTTTTTTCTTTTTTCGTAGGAAACATAAGAGGATAAAACATCTCAGCCAAAATGCCTCATTTTTTGTTGTTATGTCGAAAAATTAGGGGTGGCATCACCCAATGACCCTTTGGAGAATGCACTATATATAACAAGACTCAAATTGGCTTTAAGTGTATCTTTTTCCTCTCCAGCCATGACACTGATAGTTCACTACGTAAATCAAAGACGGGGTCAGGAGAAGATGGTCGTGTCTGAAACAATGATGTTGTAATTGAGAAACCCACTACTGGCCTTCCTAGATATCTTTTGAGTTGTGGTTCTTAATTAGCTTAAGGTATAGGTTAATTGAAACAATCCAGTTGATATAGAGCAACTTCTATAGCTGTGAGTATGATACTTAGTACAGTGTCTTTTAGGAATTAATAAAATGCTCTTACAAGCTGAGAAGTTAATCAGCAAAGTTATTTTCACTGCTTTGGATTACTTAAGTCTTCCTTCATAACACTAATTCCTGATTTTTTCCTATTATGTAGTCTATACACTGCTGTGAATATGCTGATTTTCTCACCATGATAAATAGAAATTTTTTTAGTTACTTCTGCCTTTATCTGTTTTACCAAGGCAAAAAGAAGAATGGAAAGGTGTTTCCCCACTATAAACAAAATACTGAAAAGAGCCACCAGAGAAAGCTTAATTATTCTGTGCTCATATGTGGATGTACTCGAAAGTTTCCCTGATCATCCACGTTGACAGTATTAAAATCATACATACATCTTAGGGCAAGATATAGCTCCGTTTGCCTTTGATGGACCTATGCCAGTTTATCCTAGTAAGGGGGCAGCTCATGTTGAGCTACAACCCTACCACGTTTTAAAATGGGGTGTATCTAGAGCTGTATTAAAGATAACAAGGGAATATTAAATCTTCAAAACCGATTGAGTTTTCCCATTTGATTTAAAACTTAGTGTTACAAACCAAACCAACTTGAAATCCAGATGTAATGACCTGAAAACAATCACATTCTTATCCTGAACTGCGATATAATTGAGGCACCCAAAAACCCAACCTCTGTCATTGGAGGAGTACCATTAAAAGTACTGAGCTGGTGTCATCCCTTGTGGCAGGGAAGGGTATTTTCAGGCTCCTTAATATAATACTAAAATTTAGCTGAAGTATCCATAGAGCAATAAAACAGCCTGAGTAAATACATCTTATACCACTGTCAATGAGATATTTGCCTTCGTGGATTTGGGATTAAATTGCTGACACTGGACTCCAAAAATCTCATTTTCTTCTCAGATTATATATAGTAAAGAAAGCATGCAGTGGCAAAAAATCTTCACTTATTCTTCTGATATTTTTATGATCAGGATCCTCAGCTAATATTCACTAAAGTAGATTTCAACTTCAGTGGGGCTGGTTTTATTCTGAGAGTTGCTGATTAATGTGCACCCATGCTCTGATACTGCTTATAGTTTCATTAGCTGCAGTGCAAGGTTTTTTATTAGTTTTGCTAATTTTCTGATGACTTTGCTGGACTGTCTTCATGTGTAAATATTTTATGAAAAAATACTGATTGAAAACATCATCAAAAAGGAATGAAAGGAATGGCATTGTTACGATATTCTAACTAGCACATTCTCCAAGTGTCCACTTCTGAAGATCACCTGGAATTTCCTGGAGGAGGAGAAGCTGCTTTGGGAATGCTGTGTCAGGCAGATAAATCAAGACTAACACCTTGACTTATGGCTATCATAGGAACCAAACCACAGGCTATGCTTGTTTCCTGAAATTGTTGGAGACCCTTTAGTCCTTGAGGCCTTTCCTCTCCAAGAAAGCACTTGCACGTTCTTCAGTGTTCCTAGCACATAAACTAAACTGTAAAGGTGACAGAACTTCATCGCTAAGACTGCTTGTGTCCTAGAACCCTTTTACCCTGTAAAAGCAAACGTGTGTTTTCTTTTCCACATGTGGAATTTTCAGAGCTTTTAATAAAAAATTTTCCTAGAGAGAAATGTTAGCAAATATAATAAATTAAAAATAAAATACTTAAAGAACATATCATCGTACTTCCATGTTTCCATGTTTGTGTTCCATCTGACTTTCAAAAACCTTTATTTGTAACTGGATGATTGATAAAAGCTTGAAATAAATTGTAGGACATGAGCTTCATATACGAAGCAGAGCAGCATCTCTGTCTGAATAACAGAACGTCTGAGGCTGGAAAACACCTCTTAAAATCACCTGGTCCAACACCCAAGCTCAGGAAGAGCCACCCAAACTGGGTTGTTCAGGGTCATGTCCAGGCTGGTTTTGAGTATCTCCCAGAACAGAGACTCCTCTGGGCAACCTGTGCCAGCATTTGACAACCCTTACAGTAAAAAAGTCCTTTCTTATGTTCAGAGGTAAGATCCCAAATGAGCAGTCATCTGAAGCCAGATTAATAATGGCGCAAAGGCTTTGTGCTACAAAGTCTTCTAGATATTTTTGAAATTTCCTCTGTGCAACACCAAAATAAAATTTAAAAATGTTCAGTTTCTTACTTAGCAGGGAAAGTGTGGGTCAGACAAGAATTGACCTGCATATGCACTTGCTTGTTTGTTGAGCTCAGAACCTTTGCTCACATCTCATAAATGGTTCATTCTCTATGATTTTCTTAAGTATTAATTGATATTTAATGGTTATTGCTCTTGGTTTGACAAGGAGAAAAAAAAAAAAACAAACCATTGTGTAAAACATTTATATTAAAAGACCAAAGCTAGAATGATGGCTATTCCTGCCTTTACAAAACAAGTGTCCTGTATAAAATTTGACTTTTAGGAATCTCTATTCCTTTAGCTGCTCACTACAGAGAAGTACAAGGAACAGTAATTCCCTGCCCCAAAGGTATTCTGAGACAAATTTGGAGACTTTGAATGTAAACACAGGAGAGTTCAATATGCTTTTGAAGTCACACTAAGGATTACAGCAACAGCTGCCAGGGCCTGGACTAAGTTCATGAGCCCTGTATCCTGTCTCCAGGAGCAGGTCCACAGCGGGGGAGTGTAAGGAGAGGCATAAGAGAGGAAGATGTTGGCTGGTACTTTCTCCCACCGTCCATCCCTGTTCTTCCCATCTATGTCCCAGGGACTTCTCAGTGCAGCAGCATGAAGTTCAATGGAGCTGGAACGATTTCATCCCATGTGAAGACCAACCCACTCTCTGACATAGTCCATATATATATATATGCTACACATAGATACGTTACACATTCCACGGTTCAGCCACAGAAGCAGGTCAAGGAGGGCTTGAAGGGTTATGACATTTTCTAGAAAAAACCTGGGTGTGAAAACTTCTTTCTGCCTTTAGAAGTAGACTGTCAGAATGCTGTACACAGCTTTAAAATATCATTTTAATACTCTAGTTCCAGAAAAAAGATCAGTGTTACATCTTTCATCTCACCCATGGCCCAAACACATCAGAGGTTCATCTAAATTGACAGGCTTTCACTTCATTAAGCCTGTAACAAAGATTTATGGTCCAAAGACCATCAGTCTCCTGAATTTTTTATACCCAATAAATGCAATGAACTTAAATCAAATCTCAGAATCTCTTAATTTGTTGTAGCTGGTGGAGACAACTAATCTCAGTGGAACAATCCGAGAGGTGGTGTGTAAGACTTGATTCCCTCCCTTAGTGAAAAGGAAAACCAGACTGGTTGATAAAGAGTCAGGAAAAAACCTCAATCAGTTAACACACATAACAAAGCAATTCACTATGCAATAGTGTAGAATGCACATATGTATCCTTTAAACTTTCAAATTATAATGGTCATAGCTGAATTTTTTTCCAGGCAGAGGTGTAATGTACAGCATGGTGATTCTTTATCTTAAATTAAGGAAAATATGAACATTATTTCTTAGATTACTGTACTTGCACATCCCTTTTCAAATGCATAATTTATTATACAGTACCTATGTACATTTTAGCCTTTATTTTTCAAACAGATTTCCATAACTTTAACAAGAACCAAACAATCAATGAAGACTTATTTTGTCACTAATGCTGGTCTAGTAGTGATACTGATAAAATTCTAAATGTAATTTCTTAGGACTTGACTAAATTTCAAAAGCTGTCATGGTTCTTTTTTAACTTACCTTTCTTGAAAAGTTAGCAAGAAGCTGTTTGGCCATTTCCAAGAGAAAAAGGTATATATTTCCCCAAGGTTACAAAACAGCAAACAAACCTCACAAATATTTCTGTGAAAAGCTCATTTATGCTTCTGAGCACAAATTTTGCAGCACTGAGAATAAATCTTAGTCTCATCTATCTACTCATGCCTCTTTTCTGGAGAAAGGGGGGAAGCACTAATTTTGCATGCAGACCTGTAATATCTGTGGCCTCACAAAGAAATACCTTTGGCCAAACCTTAAGTATATGAATGGTCAGTGTTTCACCAACAAGTTGCAGATAACTAGAAGAATAACTTCAAGTTTGGGTGAAGAACAAAAAAAAAAAAAAAAGGTTTGAATATTTAACTTCAAAATAATATATTGGGCCACTCTAAGATCAGTAGTAGCAGAAGAGAAATGGACCTCCAAAATTGCTGGCCACTTGGAATCTCTTTTTCATATGAAATAGTGTTATGTTTGCCTGTATATATGGGACACTGATTTAAACATGCATGCCTTTTTCTCTCTGATAGGAGATGAGAGAAATTTTTAAACAAGATATCATTGATGTAGTATTGCACATTTTAGTTGTCATGTATCAGACATCCCTCCACTAGCTGAAGATGTGACAGGTTTCTGTAACTCCTGTAGCTATCTAAGGATCTTGTCAGGGCTATTCAGTAAGGTCTTTCTTGTAACATCTGCAGGACAAAGACCACTGCATCCAAAAGGTGATTTAAATGTGCTGCCGCTCTATTTTAAATCCTGTCCCCACTTGCCCAGGTCAATCAGTCACATACAACCACAGTCCTTGAAGTTCTTTCTTCTTCTGCCTCACTTGCTCTGCACAGTGACACAGAAGAATGTGGGAGACCAGGGCATTAAGTATTTGCTGTTTCCTTAACTACTAAGCCATTTTTTTCTTAGTTTACTTCCTCTATTCTACCTGTTCATTGCTCACAAACAGCAGTCATTCAATATTACACTGTTAAGCATTTAATGTTGTAGAGTGACATAGCTATGCATCAATGCCTACTTACATGGCGGACGGACTGAATGCAAAGCTCAAGTAAATATGTTAATAAACTATGCCATTCCCTGTTTATCATGTTGTGGGGTCAGCCCAATTCCTGTTCTTAGCTGTGCTGTTGCATTATATTTTATTATTCTGCCTTTTCTAGAGCTGGTTGGTGGAAGTATTTACATCTGGCTACTAAGGGTGTGTCATTTTCTTAACAGAAAGTATTACTGTTTAATCTCCTTCTTTAAATTCTGACTGGTCTGATATCCTAATCTACTCCCAGCTTTGCAGTTTGGTGACAGTTTTGTAGAACTGAACAGTAGAATGTATGCCCAGAATTCAGATTTTTTGCTATCTGTTTTTTGAAGCATCACCGACGCAATGTTTTCATATTTGCCCCCAAGAGAGATACTGTTTTTGACGTGGCCTTATGACTAGTCAAACATTATTTGCAGCCTGACTTTTTAATGCAAAGAAGCTAAAAGCCTGGAGTTTTAGTTTAGCTTATGTAAAGCCCATTATATTCACATATAGGATCCTGAGATCTACTTTTATTGGCACCAGAGTTAGAAGCTCCTCCTTTTATTCAGTTATAAACCCTATTCTTCACTCTCGGTTCATCTTAAGGGAGGTCTGTAGTGGTAACTCCATTATCTTGTCCCAGAAACTCTACCCTTTCCCTTTTACAGTGCAAACACTACAGGTTACTTAGTGTTTTTATCTGGATAACCTGACAAGGAAAATAACTTGTAACTTTTTAAATAAATAATCTTCTTTTAATCACAAGCTATGAAGGAAAAGTAAAATTTCTGCTAACACTAAACTAATCTTGCTTATGGCAGAAAGAGCGTTCTCTTTGAAGCTGGATGCTATTGCAAGAGAGCAGCTGTCTTCACAGGTACAAAAGGTACTTGTAAACCATCATTGAACTCTGTCTTTGTGACTGTAACAGGACTTTGCCCTTATGTGAAATACCTGTAGAACAAAAGAGAATGCATTAGTTTCATCTCAAATGTCAAAGGAAATATTTTCTTTCTCAGAAGTGGTCACTAGCTATATGCCATGGAAGTACTAGAGATAAGACTTAATTCATGTTTTGTCAACCAAGTGAAATTCCCATTGTGGGAGAAAAGATTCAAAATACCAAGTTAGAATATTTATTTTAGAGTACTTAGAAGTCAGTGTCAGCTGGCTCTGCAAGAAATGAAGACAATGAAGAAACTTTGTCATTTACCATATAACCTCAGTAATAAGTTGTGTCCTGCAGTTTATTCTGCTCTTTGTTGCAAGACCATGGCCATTTATAATGTGCTCATTTATAATAATGAATTGTGTACAAATAGCATTAGGCCTTTCTAGCAATGCTTCCAAAAGGGAATTGAATCTATACTGACTTTAGTGAAATTAATAATGGTCTTGAAAAATATAAAATATAGGAAAACTATTGGATGAAGATCATCAGACATCAACATCTGTGCTGCAGAGCACGCTACTCACATAAACAGCCTTGCTGAAAGTCAGAAAACTACCTTAATTGCAGGCTGTACCCTACAGGATGTATGGTCCCACTGGAGTCCCACACAGAAACAGCAAGAGTAATGAAGAGCATCAGCCACAGTAGCAGATACATATTTATAGTAACTTAAGAACTCAAGTCTCATAAATGGTACCTGTCAACCTTGACTTTGGCTGAGGAGACCATGGCAGAAGAGAAGACAAGGATGGCTTTGGGTCACCAAGATGTTCCTCAGGATGCCAGCTGTGCTCTGTGCCACTTTCCTACCACCAACAACTGGCTGTGCAGGGATTACCTGCCATTTAATATCATGTGTTTAGCACAAAATAGCTGAGAACACCAAAAAGGTTGATGCCACACTTCAATACAAAAATAAAAGTTGTCCTAATTAAGCCACTTGGTATTTGTGTCTTTTAATAAATATTGTTGTATTTCATACTCAGATTGATGAGAATTTAATTTGTCATTGTGAAGATTTATGGCTGAGTACAAATTTTTAGACTGATACAGAACAAAAAAAACCCTACAGCCATGGAGTCAAAGCAGAGCTATGGCTTCCACATTGAATAACTTTTGGCATTGACCTTAAAATGTCTGAACTAGGAAGTAGTTTGTAGTTAATCAACAGAAACACATTCTTCCAGGGGGCAGCTAAAAGCAGAAGCCTGTTTCAGGTGCTCTGAAATGCTCCTGTCTCAGCACAGAAGACACCTAGGACATGAGCTTAGTAATTAGGCACCTAAAGTTAGTCAACAAGCATGCCCGTGGATTTAAGTTAAGTCATTAATTTTACTTCAGCCCATCATCAAAGTGACATTCAGAAGAAACAACAGCTGCACAAGGCACAACCCTGCACTCTTGGTCCAGAGGATCTTCATCAATCTTAAGCTCCCTTTTACATGAAAGAGCCAGAGTTGCAAATTAAACTTACATATTCCTCTTCAGAGTGCAAACATTATGTTCATCTGTCCTTGTGTAAGTCAGTGTTCAAGATAATATACAAGCACTGTAATACCTCCAAACGTGTTTATTTAAAGTCATCCACCGCAAGATGTTATGCTAATACCTCAGAGAATGACGTAAATTAGGATGAATTGACTAAGTCCTCAGATCTTATTGCCAGGAGCACCCTCTATAGAGAAGCTGCATTGATAGAAAGTGTTATTGTATTATTACTAAGTTGCACCACTCACATTCAGACCCTTATGATTAGGCACCACACAAATATATAATAAAAGACAGTACCTGTGCAAAAAAACTTACAGAGTAGGACAAGAAAGACATGTCATTGTAGAGTGTACTATTATTTCTGTTTTATATAGCAGAGTATAAGGGATGTAGAGATTAAGTATATATACCCAGTATCAAATTGGAAAGTACTCAATAGCAAAGCCAAAATCCAAACCAAAAATCTCCTGAATTCACATCAGTGATTTAACAACTTCTTTGTTTCTTGACTAGATCTTATCATGCCAATGACACTTCTTAAACACTGCATTGTTGGTTTTTTTAATTTGGGGAAGCAAATGGCTCTGGCCTCAGCACTCTTCATTGTCATATCATATGTCTCTATTCTTAAAGGATTTACAGCAATTGCCTTTTCAAAGTCTGTCCTCAAAACGAATTTGAAAAACATATAAAGCTTTTTAGGTATAACGTGATAAGCAGTATTTCTCTGGAAAAAAAAACCACGAATTGTTAGTAGCATCACTGTTATAACTTTGACATCTTTACTGTTAAGAAAGAAAACAGGCATTTGTATAATAACTGAAAAATGTTAAAAGCTGTGCTGAGACATAAAAGTGGAGTAAGCGGTGTCATTTAATTTTATTAAGAGGATGCAAATGCACTAAATGAGTGAAGTACACAAAATTCTCATTATATGCCCTTCAGTTTTCTGATCCTCTGAGTTCTTGAATGCAGCGGTTCTTACAGTGCAAGCAGAAAAATCAGCAAAATATCCTATTCCCGCTGAACCATGTTGTCATAATGATTTGGTGTATTTTACTCATTATAGTTATCTCAATTTGAAGTGTATGAGAGAAGGGAAGAGTAGCAGACAGGAGGAAAGGGCGAAAGGGAATAGTGTTACAGACAGGTATTACCAGAACTTGTTTCAGTCAATGGCATACATTAAAATTGAACTTCAGTATATTTGCATGCATTAAAATAAATTTTATCTAAGTGTCATAATTACTTGCTTTCATTTCATGTCCTTTTGATGTATTGAAATGACAGTTGTGCCCTGTGCAGTATTAGGCTTGTGACTCTAACTGAAATTCAAACAAGCTTGTAATGAAACTGATTTTGTTGACTTCTTGTAGGTCTGTGTGGTGGTCAGCTAGATATGTCTGCTGAGATATGTGGCTACGTAATATCTAACTGAATAATGTAATTAAGTTGTGTCAACTCTTTGCTGGTGCAGGCACTCTCCCAAAGGAAGAAAATACCATCCATACACCTAGATAGTATCAATATATAATCTTTAAATAGCTAGATGGAAGAAATTAATACCTTCTACTTAATAGACTCAGATTTTGAATTACATAGCAGGGTATAGCTAATAAAGTCAGTTTGGTTTAATAAATATATATATATGTATAAATTTTAGGGCAGGATCACAAACCAATGTATGCAGTGACTTAAGCATGTAAGAGAGAAAAAGTCCTTATCTGGACATGTTGCTCCCAGTGTACCATGGGCACTTAGAGCTTGCCATTTCACTCCTTCACTCCAGAGCAACTTGAGAAGAGGCTACAGACCAAGGCAATATGTTGGTAGTTGTGGGCAAGTGGTTTGGAAATGTAGGTTGCAGAGAGAGAGGATTAACCATCTGACCAGCACGGTACCACTGTCATTGCAAGAGAGGTCCTGTAGAAGCTGGACATGTGCCAGACAACCAGAGTTCCTGGATGGCAAAAACAGAGTTGTGAAGCTGAGAATTAAAGGGGAATGTGGCAAATAATGACACAGTGCTCTTTCCCAATTCTTCCTGAGATTGGACATAAGGTGTGTGCCAGCAGCAAGAAAAAATAAAGCAGCCCTCAGGGGAAAGCTCTCCCCAGAGCACTTAACAGGTGTGAATTTTTTAAGACACATTGCAGAGAGCAGCGGTATTCCTCAAATAGTGACAATGCCCCTGCTTGCAAATTATTATCAGGACAATGTCCTGATTGCAAATTATAGTATAACTGAGACAAGAATGGGTTTTTTACCTGTTCTTAACTTCCTGTGAATCTTCCAGGCTCAAAAGCCTTATGCAAGACTACAATCCTAAACTGGACAGTAAGATACACAAGCCTATGGATCCTTCCCTGGCTATGTGTATTCAGGGAACAGCTAATATTTGTTTTGCTGTATTCTTCACATGCTGAGAGAGTGCATATGAGAGGAAGACTTAGCATGTGCTCAATAAATAGCTTCTAAAATGGAGAGTAACTGGCTGATTGGGATTGCCTTCTGAGAGAAAACGTATGCTGGAGAGTTTGATCTTGATTAGTTTTCTTCAGAATCAGGTATTTCCTAGATAGTTTATTGGGTTTGTGACTTTCAGGTCTAAAGGCTGCTCTCATAAACCACTTCAGGGCAAAGATAAAGCTTCTTTTATCCCACTAAAAGATTTTTCATGCTTAAGATGGTATATAGTTATTTATTTATCCTACTTGTATTCAGATGACTTTTTATGTAGCATCTGATCATCACATGGTCATGTGGTGGCAAAACTTTGCTCCCTTCTGTTTAGTTCTCTTAGAGTTTCTCGGAGAAACCAGCAAAGGTGGAAGGGGAAGCAGAACAGGGTTTTTACAGAGTATGCAACTGCCCAGTGGCACCTGTGGCCTAGAAAGTCACAATAAGGCTGACAACATTGCTGTTAGTTCTCTCTGGAAGGCTAACTTCTTCAATTTGTGTGCAAATCCTGGAGAGGGAATGCTTTTTCTAGATTTCCAAATAACATTTTCAATAACCTTATGCCAATTACCTGGCCCTTTACAAGTAGACACTGGCTCATTTTCTGTTAGTGAAATTTTGGTGGAATGTTGCATTTGAGTAATCTGACTCCTAGAAAGTAAAGTTTAATGACTGGCCTATAAGTCCTATACACTAAAATAGGGAGTTCCACCACTACTGATTTTAGTTTCTGTAGGCCGAGCAGTTTTTTATCCCTCTCTCAAACTACTCATCTTTCACATAAAATATGCATTGGTTCATGCCAATGACAGAATCAGTGAAAGGACCATGGAGATCCTATTCATCAACTATGCAGAAAATAGTTCGGTCCAGGCATCAATCTTCACACTTTCTGACTGGAGAAGGATGCTGCCTGCTCTGAGAAATTGCTCCAAGAAGAGCCTTCAATGTTTCATTCACTTTCCTCAAGAACGAGCACTGCCTCTGAAGAGAGGAAAAGGGACAGGGAGAAATACATAGGAAATAAATGTTACTGGCAACACCTGGCTGAACTAAGTGGAGTTTTAAAGTAGGTGTGTTTTCTGACTGCACATAACCTTTTTTGCTTTATTTTTGCTTTCTTAATTTCTACACTGTACTGTGCTGGTATTTATTTAGACAGTGCTGTGGTTCCCATAGGGGAGTCCTAAGGTGAAAAAGGAAGGTTAGAAGGATACTGGGTACTCCGATTTCCAGGTGAAATATAAAGTGAAAAAAGGCCTTTTTTTTTTTTCTGTGTGCAACTCCTATCTGGAGAAGACCCTCTAGCCAGAATTATAAATCATCTGAGGCTAGGGTTTGTTTATACTTCCGAAAAGAGGAAGATAAGCTTCCTGCTCAAGGTGATGATAAAGGAACCCAGCAGGTCCTGGGAGGATGTGACCAAGGCTGTCGTTTTGGAGTTTCTTGCTCTGTCTACCAGAGGATGGCAGAGAGGCTGATCCACCACCTCTCCGTGGCACATGTGCACGCAGAGCAATCCTGTTTGACATTTCCATTCCATTCAGAAAAATAATTCCCACGCAGTTCTGCCTGATTTTTCACCATGTTCTCAAGTAAAGTGAACAAGACTAGAACATATTGTTGGGGGGGAGGGGAGGTGGGGGAAGGAATAGTTTTCAATTTCAAAAAATGGCTTTGAAATTTTCAGCTTACTTTTAAATGAGCTAAATACCAACAAAGGCCAAAAATCAGCTTTGTACTTGGAGGTCCTCGCCCCTTCTTCACTACAGTGACTAGTTTTCATCTTTTTTTTCTAGATTGCAGTCAATGCAGCAGCTATTAGAGTTTAGTTAATGCCAGGTTTTGGCCTATATCTACTTTTTTAAAAGCATTACTATTATTCTGATTCCTGCAGCACTGTAGGTGAGCATGGCCCTTTGAAGGCAAATAAAAAGACCATCTCCTTCTCTGTGGAGCTTAACATTTAAGTTTAAAGCTTTAATTCTGTATTTTCAGACCAATATTATACCACGCAGAGCAAAGAGGCAACCTTGGACTCACTTTCCTGCAGAGGTACATTATATGTTTCAGTGACGTCCCTATATTTCCCTGAAAGGTTGAGACAAAAGTGACTTGTTCCAACTGTACTTGCAAATATCTCACAGTTTCAAGTAAATCCTAGGCATTCGTGAAAAATAGTGGTAAATTAATTCATCTGGCCTACAAGTTTAGTTATGTCTTTATGAAAAGCTATTTTTTAAGGGGCATCGTGGCCACAGAAGAAGGTTTGAGAGATGCAAAAGAACCAGTGGAAGGAGAGCAGGTGCTCTGAAAAATGGAACAGATGAAAACTGAAACATATATCCATAATTAGGGAGGTTACGCTAAGGATGAATATTGCTTTGGTTTTCTATGCTCATGTAAATTCATTATGTGCTGTATTCATATAAAACTAGCAATTAATTGGATACTCTATCATCAAGTATTTTTTGTAATGCAAAGGTTGTAATCTAAAGAAAATAAGTCTAAACTTGTTATTAGATGGTACAGAAATACTCTCGCGTAATGCCTTCTCATTTTACAAACAAAAGGAAGAAAGTACACCATTTCTTTCACCATTGCACTTAGGCAGATGTTAGTACAGACAGCCTTGCATGCATTTTTCAAGGGCCCCCAAAACATCCTGCACACAAACTGTACCTCTGCTGTTGCATTTTCATCAGGGACCGTGATTTGGATTGCTTATTTCTGATGCCTTAACACCACTCTTTGCTAACTAATATCGTTAACCGTGAATCTCAGACTTTTTAATGGGCTTTAATGATCCTTATGGGAAAATACCGGTTTTGATCTCTTTAGTAACTACAAATGCAAATATAAGTCCCTCTCAGTTAACAGCTTGTTATGCTTAAGAAGTAAAGAGCACCGGAAATTATTATGGCCCATATGTTACAAAAAAGGTTTTTATGTGGATTAGTGGCTTATGTAACAGGCAGGCCTAACCCACATTAGGCTTAATTTAGAGGGTTTTCTCCTTTTTTTTTTTTTTTAAAAAAAGGCTTGTTTCCTAATGATAAGCTTGAGTACTAATTTAATTTACATTTTGCTGCTCTTAGGCACAATCAGCATACATTGGAATAAACATTTAAAGCCCCTTACGAAACAATTTGTTGGTTTTGACATTATTCATTTTACTTTTTGAGTAATGTTCTAGTTTTCCCTTGATTAAATAGTCTAGTTAGGTTTGATTTGGAATTACAGAAACTTCAAATTAAAACAATAAGTAATGGTCTGTAGTCTTCTCAAGGAAATGAAAAGTTCAGCAACAACAGGAGTTTTTCAAAGCCCTGGACTAAACAAAGGTCAGAAGATAGCTTCAGGCATACAAAGAAAACAAGAAGAAAGTCTACAGTATAAAGTAATAAAAATAAACAATCATATACTGTAGTTGATAAAAAAAGGTTGACATTTGTGATGAGTTCTAAGTTTATCACTAAATTTTCAAAAATTGGAATTACTGAAGTGTGTATTTATTCTTTGTGTTTCCCAATAGACATTGCCAGCACTTCAGTGCTGCATTTTAGATGATGTAGGCTGTATTGAGACACTCAAATGAAGTTTTTCAGAGATGACATATGTTTGCTTATGATGTGTAAGGTTTTTGTTGCCAACTTGATGTACTCTGGGGCAGTTCTAAAATGCTGAGCTGTTTTAGAAACAGTTCCAAATTAAATCGGAGATATACATATATTCAGCTTCTCTGAAAGCCAATTAAAAAAGAAAGACAAAAGGTTTTCTGTCATTTATTATAGGGTATTAGTCTCATTGTTAATTTTAGAAGAATCTAACATATTTGCAAGGCATTTCTTCCTTTCACAGAAGGTATGTGGACACATGCTCGTTATCTATTTATGCATGTACTAACTTGGGTTTTACTATTCTTCTGAATAATGTATCAATGCAGAAATTTGAGTTATATTTTTGTAATTCCTGAATTTCTTCTGTCCAGGATTCTTTTTTCAAAAAAAAATATTCACAGGTGTCACTGTCTCCTCCACTGGCCTCAAGGCTACTTTAGGGAACAGGTTACCAGGCACAGCTAGCAGGTTAGCAGCTGCATATCTGAATCACTTTAGCATCTTTTTCTCATAGCTGAAGCTCTTTAGTGCTCACAAAGTGGCCCTCATGGGAAGGCTGCAAAACTCTGAAAGCTTCTCTAGAATGTGTAATTCTGGATGCCAAGAATTAATTGGTTTGCTTCCCAAATACTGATATAAGTCCCACTTCTGAAAACATTTCTTTTTTTCACTCTTTCACTGAACTGTTAATCATTCTTGCCTGGGATGTTTTGGGGGTTTGGGGTTTTTTTCCCCTCTGAAAACCATTTTAAATTTTTATTCTCAGCCTGGAATATAGTGATATCTTGAAGTGGTCTTTAGGTTACCTGCAAACACTATACTTTTCCAGGGGTGCCTTTCAATGCCCGCTCAATAAAAATTCTTTACTTGATTATAAATCCACTTCTTAAGTTTGAGGTTGTTATTGTGGATTTGTGTTTTGACTTTTCAGCTTACTAGAGACCAGATTTTAATACTTTATGGCCTCTTTTACTGAGAACTTCAGTGGCTGCATCTTGAAACACGTCATATGCTCTGCTGTAAGCTAAATCAAGAATGGTTTTTCCTTTGTGGATTTTCTGAACAATTAATTGAAAAAACAATACTTCAGTGTTTTAAAAAAATATTGTCTGCAACATGCTGTGTCATGACAGGTATCAAGTCTATCTGGAAGACATGAAGTCTCCTGTTTACTAATGTGATTACCTCTGTTACCTGTGGCAGGCAGGTGCTCAGCCTTCTCCTGGAAAGTAGGGCTCCATTACCTTACTTTGGAAGACAAACACTGTAACTTCGAACGTCCCTCTTTCTTCCTCCTTCCTCCAGGTTTTATTGCTAAGAACATCATACAGTATGGAATATCCCTTTGGTCAGTTGTGTTTAGTTGTCCCAGCCCCAGCCGTGTCCCATCCGAAATTTTTGTGCACCCCCAGCCTGCTCACTGGTGGGGCAATGTGAGGACTAGAAAAGGCCTTGGCTCTGTGTGAGCACTGCTCAGTAGTAACTAAACCATCCCTGTGTTATCAACATTGTGTGCAGCACGCACCCAAAACATAGCCCCATACTACTACGAAGAAAATTAACTCGATCCCAGCCAAGACCAGTACATACAGTTAGAATATTTATCTTACTTGATCCCAGCCACTCCTTAAATTATCATTTCACTCCCTGAAATCATAACTATTCTGATTATGTTCCTTCTACCAAGTTTCTGAGATGTTAATTAATTCATTATGGCAGTTTTAAACCAGACCTTTCACTTCCTCTGTTCTTAGTGTGGATCAGACCTCTATCAGTAGTACAAACATGCACATATATTCAGTCTTAATCTCCTTGCCAATTTTTATGTATGTGCTGAAATGGGGATTTACTTGTTGAGCAGCACTTTGCTGTTGCTTTGCTGCATTTTTTGTTTCCACCTTATCCTTTATTTGAGGAGACAGGGGTTTTATACTTTATCCTCATGACATGCACAATCCTGAATGTGCTCTTTCATGTGTCTTGACTTTCTCCCAGTCTTAGATTAAAAATTCTCCTTTAACTTTTTAATTTTAATTCACAGTTACTAGATTCAGTTTTGGATTAAACAGACCCTGTCCTCCCTTGATAGTAATAAATCTCAGCTGTCCTTCCCTGCACTGTGTTTTCAGTGGAGCACTGAGTCTCTGCCTCACCATCTGCTGTCATGTGTAGGTCTAGTAGGACTGAACTCTCCCTGCCTACGCTCGGATCTCATCTCCACAACATACATCACAATGTTGTTGACATTTATCTCCATCGTTTTTGAGGAGATCATTTATGTGCTTCATGAGGTCTGCCACTCTCACACTCGATAGGCCAGAGCAGGTCTTCTTTTTATCTAAGTGCCATTATAGCGATCACAAGACTAAGTATTTATATGTCAGATAATTGCAACCCTTCATGTTATTGATGAAACACAGAAAAGGTATGTAACAGTAAAAACAAGAGAAATGCAAAGTAAAAGCAGCTTTAACAGACATGTTCTCTCTTTCCATGTGTTTTCCTCCGCCTGTATTGCTATACACACAGTTATCAGTTCTAAATGCACGAGGAAATCATCTTGGAATTGTGGTGTGAAATGTACTGAAAAAAATCAACTTACTGCTCAGCTGTGTTTTTTAGGAACTATTTAAAAAGTCAGAGAGAAGAAAATAGATGACATCGTTATGTCATTGTGAAAATAAGCCACTCACTCACCTGATGTCTTGAATATCATGTGCCATTTCTGTCACCTCAAGAGTATGTAACAGCACTTGACAAGTTCAGATAAAGGGAAATGAGGTGGAGCAGGGTTGGACATCTGAGAAAGGAGAGACTGAATGGAGCAGGACATCTTAGTTTGGAAAAAGGGCAATAGCAAAGGGAACAGAAATCATGAACAGCAAAAAGGTAAATAAGGAATAATTATTCCCTACTTCTGTAAACACAAAAACTAGCACTCGCCAAAGGAAATCATCAGATGGCATGTTAAGACAAGCAAAAAAGAAGCACTTTTTCACAAAGCACGCAAACTGGGGAGCTCATTCACAGGTTGTGACTAGGCAAATTCAGAGAGGAGGCAGCAGCAATGTTAAACATGAGGGTCCAGTTATAACCTCTGGCTAAAGAAATCCCTAAAATGCAGATGGCTGAAAATGGGGAAAGTAAACTGAAGGAAATATTGCTCTACACTTGCTATGATATTCTTCCCTTGAGTGTGTACTTCTGGTCACGTCAGAAATAGAAGGAGGGGCGGGAGGATTTTCAGTCTGATGCAATACAGTTAGTATTATAAGATCTTTTAAAATTGTAGCTACTCAGAATAATGAACATTGAAAATGAGGATTCAGCTCTTGGCATGTCCTTATTGCACTGCTGGCCAAATGCCCTTACTAGGGCTTTATTGTTTTCCTTTTACACTACAGTATTATTCAATGAAAAGACAAGTAGTAAACAAGCTTCTAACTGTTTGTATGGATTATAGCTTTTATGACAAAAATATTTTCCAACTGAAAATGAGTTTCAATATTCTCGGTAGACATAATTTTACTGAACCAAGTGATTTAAGATTATATCATGCTTGCAATGAACTACCAAAGGTGTGATTGAGACAAAGAGGAGTATGGTGTGTTCGACTCACTACTAACCATAAATAACAAAAAAGGCATAATGTGAGACATGAAAGATTGTACAGTATCTTGTGGACTTTTTTTGCAATAACTAAAGCAGAAATGTGTTCCTGGAATGGTTCAGCATTGACCCAAAACTTAGTTTTGTGTACTCATCATTAATATTTGTTGCAGTCACCCAAACAATACATATATTTCTATTGTACACACAAATGTGGAGGAAATTCTGAGAAGCCACATACTCAGCACCAGTTATTCTGCAACTGAGAATATATTACAGAAAACTGTATTTTAAGAGTACAGAAAGAAGAGATTCCTAGATTTAATAGGGAGGAATTATGATGCATTGTCATTTGACAATAACAGAAAGGGGATACAAAGTTCAGCAGTTCAGGAACATTTCAACTCTCCAGAAAAGGACCTGGGGGTCCTGGTGGACACCAAGTTGAACATGAGGCAGCGATGTGCCCTTGCAACAAAGGCAGCAAATGGTACCTTGGGCTGCATTAGACAAAGCATTGTCAGCAGATCAAGGGAGATGATCTTTACCCATTATTCAGTGTCAGTGACACAAAGCTGGAGAGCTGTGTTCAGTTCTGCTGGAGTGCTGAATTCAGTGGGCTCTCCAGTACAAGAGAGACATGGATTTACTGGAGAGTAACAAAAGTAACAACAAAGCCTGACAAAAATGATGAAGAGATTAGAGCACATCACATATGAGGAAAGGCTGGGAGAGCTGGGACTATTTATGCTGGAGAAAAGAAGGCTCAGGGGGATCTTATCAGGTATGGAAGTACCTGAAGGGAGAGTGCAAAGAGGACGGAGCCAGGCTTTTTTCAGTAGTGCCTAGCAGCAGGGCCAGAGGCAATGGGCACAAATTGAAACTCAGGAGGTTCCCCCTGGACATCAGGAAACACTTTTTTACTGTGAGGGTGACTGAGCACTGGCACAAGTTCTCAAAGAAACTGTGGAGTCTCCATCCTTGGAGACATTCAAAAGCTGTTTGGACATGGTCCTGGGCAACCAACTGTATATGGCCCTGCTTGAGCAGGGTGTTTGGACAAGATGATTGCCAGAGGTCCCTTCCAACCTCAACCACTCTGTGATTCTGTGATTCATGGCATCCTCAAGGTTGAAGTAGCGTAAGATTGAAGAGGACTAGAATGACTTGTGTTCCTGGATGAGAGAGGGGCAGCAGGGAACATCATGTGGTTTCTTGAAATTTGGTATTAGAAATATGATGAGCTGTGAAAAGAGAAGCAGAGAAATAAGGAGACTTCTGGAGGCATTCACAGCAAATAGTTACAAAACGAAGCTGCTATTGGCTAAGAAATGAAGGCCAAAAATAATGTAAGAGACTAAACATATATTTGGGAATAGACATAAAGCAGGAAGTAGTGGGTATATGAAAGACCCTTTAGAAAGTGTCACCACATCTCTTTTTGGTGACTGACCTCATCCTTATACCAAGGAGTAATAGAGTACCTTGGTCTTTGTGCCCATTCATTTGTTGGCATCATTTCACTTTCCACTTTCTGTTTTGCTTAGGGAGTCCAAAATCAAAACAGAAGCAACTCTTATTATTTTGGAGACTTTGATCATGGGTAATTTGTGCTAACAGTTGCTCATATCAGCCATGGCTGCTTGGTTTGCATGTTGTGTGATCACATATGATGGCAAAGTCTTCGGACATTGAATGAATATTCCTATCAGAAAAATGTGCGCATTTTGCTGGTAAATTAGCACAACTCCATCAGCCTCAATGAAGGGTATCATTTTTCCTCACCTGCACGTCTCCCACTGCCTATTCTTGGACACAATGTGAGAGTGACAATTTCCAGTCACTACTGGCTTGGGGGAGCTATTTTGCGCTGCAGCAAGCTACCAGGTCTCTCTAGCAATGCAAATGTCATCAGCCAGTACTAAAAGCTACTTACCTCTCTGTATGAGCAGCCCACCTCATTACCTGTTGCACATACCTCAGATCCCATTGATAATGCTGGAGTTGTGTCATTCATGAGCATTTAGAAAACAAGCACACCTGAATATATCAGGGTTGAAGAGCTATCCTGCCATTATTAAAAACACATTTTTTATATGTATCTGAACCTACTTAAAAATGATGTGATACACACAAAGGAAACACTTCATCAAAAAAAAAAAAAACCAAACCACCAAAGTAGTTTTGAAATTAAAACAAGTTTTGCAGACATCTTTAGAGAAATGTGAGGAGTTGAAGAGATGTGAACATAATTCTTAAGGGAAAAATATTAAAGATTTCTGTATTTTGCTCTTTTATGAAATCAGATTCTTTGAGGAATCACAGCTGTATTCAAACTTACATGAAGATACTGAGCAGTATCTTCCCTTGATAGGAGTCAACATTCCCTTTGAATGCAACACAAATGGGACTTTAGCCACGTTGCTGACATTAATTTTCTATGGATGCTCAAAACTGCCTCACTAACTCAATTAGGTGAGTTTACCCAGTCACACAAACAACTTCCCTAATGCAAGACCCCAAGGTGCTAAACAAGGTTGTAATCTCCTTAGTTCTTCTAGTAAAACTGGGTAGCAAAACATTTTTAGCCACCCGTGAGCTGAGAAGAGCTTGCAAGTTGTTTAGATTCACAGCTACAGTAAGCTTACTGGCACTTATGCTGCTCTTCTGGCTGTCATTCTCTGCTAGATCCTCTGTTAGATATTATAGTTTACAAAATAATCTATCTAAACATTTTGTACATGGAAAAGGAAAGAAATGAAGCTTTAATCTTATGATGTGTTTAAAAAATAGACGCAGTTTTGTTTTTTCAGCTGTTACCTCTATCATAGCATGGAAATGAGAAAACTGGGCTGTAAAAGATTCATTGAGGTGCTTTTCCATTATGCAAGGTCCCAACTGGGGCTGTTAATTTGGCCAGGGAAGGTATTACTGAAAGCAAACTGGGGAACAAAATAAACAACAGTTAAAAATGAAGGAGCTCCACAAGCAGAGGAGGCAAGGCCTCTGCAAAGTTGGAGAGGCAGAAACTTCACCTGGGATTGTTGGGAACTAGCATGACAAGGGTAGGAGAACCTGTTAAAATAGTCATAAAATGATAGTGATGATGCTCATTGGTATCTACCTACTGTTAGACAGGCCTGGTCACAGACATGCTTTGGAGAAACCTCAGAAGTATTCTACTGTGATATCTGTGCCCTTCATGCCACATCTCCAGTGAGCAGTTGTGTCTCCAAACACACCATTAGGGCTCACTTTGCCTGAGGGAAAGCCATTGACTCCAATAAGTTGTTGCTGAAAAGTACATTAGTCAGTAAATCCACTATAGTACGAGCAGTGAAGAACTGCAAATATGACCGTGCCTTGGTTTTGGGAGGCAGTGTGTAGGGACTGTGTTAGCTGCCTCCCCGCTACCCAGGTGGTGTTCTCTGGAGGGCAGAGTGTCCATTTGCAAGCCAAAGTCTGTACTGCAGCTGCCAGCACGATTGTTTTTTCTTGTCAATAAAGCAGCAGCCTAGGGCTCTGCATCATTCAGTAGTAATGAAGCTAAATTAATTTCAATATTAGTTCCTAGTCCAACAAGGAAAAAAAGGCAACCCAAAATCAGTAACCCTGGGAAGAAAAAACAAACCACATGCAAGACCCCAGATGGCAATAGGCAGAGCTTTGCTCCTGCTGACTTTTTTTTAGGAACTAAATTACCTTCTATTTGGGGTTTGGTTAAGTCTGAGCCCCTAAAGGTTATTTCTTCATAGTCTGGAGTTTTAAATCAAGATTTTAAATTCCCAGCCAATGGACCAGCAGACAAACTTCTTGGCAGCCTTGTGTGAGCAAGCATTTTGTGCTTTTTCCATTCAGATAGCATTTGGTACCTTCCTTGACTCAGTTAAATGCCTATGACAAATCTAATTATTCCTTTCACATGCATGCAGTTGGTCTGAATCTCAGGTGTATAGTTTAATGATACATTTATTATTATTAAAATCTCACTACCATGAGTCTTGACTCAGGCAAAGCTATTTATTATTTTGAATAAGAAGTGTTCCCAAGCCTAAAAGGTGCTTTCAAGAATTAGACCCATCAGACAAAACTCTTGCCCTGTTGAAGTTTCTGAGAATCATACTGTTTAATGGCTACAGGAAGAATTTTAATGGTGGAGTTTTGCACTGTGAGCTGCTGTGTACTGAGCTCTCAGCTTGACTGCAGACAGTGGTGATGCACTGATTTACACCGGCTGAGAGCCCAGCTACTCCATTTCACACCCAAAAAAGCAATCTGTGCCTGCTCTGTAATACATGCAAGCATGTACTTAAAGTTAAGCATGTGGTTAAATGTTTGCTGAAGAGGACCTCAAAACACAAAAGATGGGTATAATTTCCTCCTCTAACTACCCTTTTTAAAATAATTTCATCCACTATTTTGCATGCTTTTAGGGAAATGATGCTATGAAGAGCTCTGATTACCTGCTGTCAGTGAGCTGCATGACTTTTTCTAGCTTGAAACAGAAGTGAAAAGTATGTTAAATGCTGCTTCACTGAAAGTAATTATTTTAATGCATTGTCTAAGGGCACATATAAAAGTTGCAATTAATCAAAATGCATTGACTCAGGTATTCTTTGCAGAATGTTCAAATTCCTTAAGGCTAACAGGTAGCAAGCCTGTGTTTTAAAACAGTTATCAACTTCCATATTAATGACCTGACTATTTTTACCAGATACAGCCCTTTGCTGTTTTCAAGTAGTGTTACATGCAATACTAACATTTTTATTGCATAGTGTTGAATGACATGTTTTCCCCAGAGTGCCATCCTGCAACTTATGTCAAGCACAACTATATGCTTTTTTAGTCTCAACGTAAACAACTTAATGATGGGGTTTAGTCATTTTTATAGTGGAAGTTGTGGGCAAATGTAAAAATAGCGCATTCAACGCTTTGAGCTCATTCTGATCATTGTTAAAAGACTGTTAGTTGCTTTTTACTAACAGCAAAGAAGTCTGAAAGAAGTCTTCTTTTTTTGCTGGGGCTTGTTTTACTCGTATCTAATTCTGAAGTGATAGGCTGTTATTATTTCTTTCAGCCTCCTGAAATCTGCAGCCTAATTCTTCCAGCATGCTTTTTCAGAGATTTTGTGTTCGGATATCTGGGGATTTGAATTTGAGTTTATGTAGAGTTAGTTTGTTGTTGTTAGGTTGTTTCAGGAGCAGAAATTCAGATATACCAGATATCTGAAAAAATCCCCAAGGAGTTACAACCAAGTATAACCAAAATCTCATGGGCTGCAGGTTACTTTATAAGCCCCTTGAATCTCTAGTTCATGGTTCACCCACAGTCTCCACAATCTCCACTTCCCTAAGGCAGCATTCCTTCTGTCGGTTTCCTTCTACTGCTTCAAATGTTGTAGCATGTAATTTCAAAACTTAAATGTCCCCCAAAGCTCCTGCATCAAATTAGAATTTAAATGTGGAACTTGTTAGCCAAACTAATGAGCTTTGAGATCAGTATTTCTCTCCTCTGTCTCACATTGTTTGGGAAATACAATGATACAAGGCATTATGTATAAAAAGAGAGTTCTTCTGTGTTAGTTGCCAAGTGTCCACCTGTGGGGAAAGACAGGTCTTGTGCCAAAGAAGCTATCATTGTAATCATTCCCAGGCCTGTATTTTCACCACTGACCTGTGGCTAGCAATACCGGCACTTCCTCCGCATCACACTGTCGTCACCAGCTGTGTGAAAAATCTTCCAATACTTTTAAAAGCCAGACACAAGCACCTGTCCTTTCTCTCTTTTCTTTCTAAGTCTATTTTGACTACTACTCCTACAATGGAGCAAAACACTGATGCTGATTAGAAAAATCTCTGCCTTTAAGGAAGAAAAATGCCTCCATAGGCAAAGCAGTAAGAAGAAAGCGCACTTTGGCATTGCTAGGAATAGACTGGCTTTGTAACCATTCAATTTCTCAGCAAGCACATTAGGCAGTTTAAAGCTACTCTTCCATCGATGCTTGCAATTGAATGCAATATGCCTCCGTAGCAAACAGAAGTAAAAAAAGATCGGTCATCAGAGACCAGGGCTGTGTAAGAAGAAAGGAACATTGGAACCTGAAATAAAAGTAATGTCTGGATCACATTTTTACTTTGTGTTTAAAGGATATATCCCTGTGTAGTACATTACAAGAAAAGCAGTGCTAAGCACATTTCTGTTTCCCTAGAGGACTGTCTGCTTCTTTTAGGGCTATGATGGATAAAGCTATAAAACACAGTCTGTACCTGTGAGCAGACTGATATATACATGCAGGCAACATTATTTCAGATCACAGATTCAAACTTTAAGGAATAGCCTCAGGTCCTGCCTTAGGAACTCCCCTGTAGTAGCTTTGATATGACAAATGTAGTCATACATGTAACGAGATAAAAAAATAAAAAGAACAGGGAGAAGAGGGGAAAAAAAATCCCTAGTCAGTGTTCAGGATGATGGAATGATTCAAAATGAGACATCATCCCAAATTCCTTTGCAGCAGAAGTCGAGCTGGTGAAGAAATTATACAGTGCAAAACAGGGTTGTGCCTCCATGCATGCATGAAGAGCTTGTTGAACGTCTCTTGTTCCTGAAGGAGGGTATGCTTATGTTTCCGGGGGATGCCACCTCTTGAGTCAGGTATGTCTGTTATGAAGATCCACCAAAAAGAAAAACTGGCTTCCTTTCGACAAAAGTTCCCCAAACAGGTTGATGATGATCTTTGGTCGCAGCATAAATGTGGTCTCTTCTGAACAGATACTTGCTTGTCTCAGGTCTGAGGAGCCTAAGCACTAGTTGCCTGAAATGTATTTGCCTTTAACTGTTGTATCTTGAATTTATGACTGCACAAGGTATTTGCAGAACTCATTACTACAATAAATACAAAAGATGTCAAAATAATGTATTTCATTTGTAAAAGTTCAAAATGAGAAAAATCTGAATTACAGGCAGAGAATGTTTTGGTCCCTTTCCAATATTTTTGCACATAAATATAAAGGTCAACAAATGGAGTTTGCTTTCCTATGGAGACTACAACAACTCATGATTTAGTAAACCACAAAATTCGATATATTTAAGCAAACAATTTCTTAATTCATTGTAGCATTTTAATGACTCAGTGTTTACTTTGATTTAAAGTTGTTTTTTAAATGATCTCAATTCCTTTTTATGCAGGTAGAATAGATAATCCATTCTGGCATGAAGCATGCAGCACTAAATAGATCTAAAAAGGTCATATGACTGTAAAAAAAAATAAAAGAAAACCAGCACTCAAGAAGATTCCTTTCACTGTTCTTGTACCCAGTAGTAAGATTCAAGGGTCTTATCCAAACTATTGATGCATCAATGGCAAGAGCAGCCTGATCCTGAAAGGTCCTGTGCACTCTCAGAAGGGAGCCATTGATATTTCCTATGATTATGCCCAAAAGATGCCTGGTAGACCCCAGTCGTCTGGCCAAAAGCCAAGGTTAGCAAAGGGTGAGCTCTGGAAATAGGTGTGAGACAACTCGTTGAGTAATTTAGGTATTGTTCCCTGTACATGACCATGTCCCATGGGTAGGGCTTGCTGCAGGAGGCAACCTTGCACGTTCCTGACCAGTCCAAGGCAAAACGGCAAAGGAATCAATTTACTTCTTCAAAGTAGTTAACACAGTTGATTCCTTTTTGGCAGTTCTGAATGAGTGTACCCTGAGTATAGCTAAACTCCTCTAGATTCTTCCATTATTTTTAGTTTAGGTAAAGCAAAGAAAGCCATGCCTTCTGGTTTTAGAGTCTTTATTTCAGCTGTTATCAGAGCAAATAGCAGAGTTCTGGGTCTCTATTTTGGATTATGCATGTTTTGTTTTCCCTTGATCCTTTCTGTCATACCAGTGTTATATAATAGATTTAAGTAAACAAAAACCAAAAATGTGGAAATTCATGAAGAAGGAGAGAAGTGGGCACCTGTATCTTGTTGATTCTGATCAACTAGAAGTTCCTGACCACAAAAGTCCTCTATTAATCTACAAATAAATGTGATATGGAAAATACTATAATAAAAAAATCTGTTGCCTGTTGGGACCCATACTATCAGATGTGGCCTCTGAACAGGGTACCTCAGTTTTGTGTTTCCAGTCTCTTGACAGTAGGTGATTTTCAGAGATTAAAAAATTCCAGAGTTAACTGGATCTTTGGGAGTTCCATGCCCCAGAATATCTGACTTTTCATATTTGAAAAGATACAAAAAAGAGGGAAATGCAAAATTACTGCATTTGTCCCACTAGGTGTAATATTGCCTTTCTAAGATTGACAGTGATGGGACCAGCTGTACTTTTTGCTTTCAAGACATGATGTATAAGTAAAGTAATCTCCATTACGGTGAAAAGGGCTGCTTACTCAGTCATAATCATATGACTTTTTTTCTAAAATAACAGATAAGCAATGATTTGTCAGACATTATATCTGTAACTGCACTTCCGACTTTTAAACTGAAAATGCCAGCTAATGGTCTGGCTTGGATAAGAAAATTACCAGAGTGCAATTCTTGGAGACATCTAGGTCCACTGTTGTTATTCCATTAGTGGATGCCAAGTAATATCATACATCACACCTCACCAGAATCCCCCAAATCCTCAAATCTCCACTGCCTTGTTGCTTGAAACTCTACAGTTGCCTTAATATGTTATCAATATGTGTCACAATTGAAGACCCAGGAACCTCACTGCCCAGCAGCCCTCAATAATTCTTGTATAAATCTATTTAAAATATGACCTTAGTAAATTAGGTATAATGCTGTAAATTTGATTCCTGAAACCAGCTCAAGATATCATTTTTGAATGTCTCCAAACTTTGTTTAGGATGTGAATGGACTCTTTTCAGACTTGTATCTCCATTTTATTGAGTCTAATTTAGACTGCACCCTATTTCTTCGGCCAGAGTTTTGTCCTAGCTCATGAAATTTAACTAACAACTGAAAAAATTCAGTTAAGCTGGTTTAATAGCTGATAAGTGTATTGTCAGATCCTTTTGCTTTCCTAATTCTTTCGCAAATGCGACATATTAATAAAAAAAAATGCAGCCTTTTTCCCCAAAAAACTCTGAATTAAGCTATGAGGTTTTTTAAAGTTGCATCTATGTTCTTCTTGAAGTCCCCTCATTATCATTGTACTCTTATAGATCTATATAGTATTCCTTAGCCAAAGAAGAGAGCCATCAATTGCATAAAAAAGAAGCAAAAAATGAGACAGTGCCCCACTCTGTTTCACTAAATTCAGCCTTTGATATGCTATAATCGGAAGTGAAAAACATGATAGGTTATTACTTTTTGTCTTAGCTACTTAGGCAGATCACTCTTTTACTTTGGTCTTTAAAAGTTTGTATCTGTTGTTTAGATTCCTACAGGTGGTATTTAAAACAAATATCTTCATTAAACAATCTGCATCACTGTCAAAATATTCACAGATACATGCAGTCTGCAAGCCTTGCATCCCTGAGCGTGATGAGGGATCCCTCATCCAAGAGACTTGGGGCATGCTGATAGAAAGTGGTTATCGGCTGCAAGCTCAGTTGACCTGTGGGCAGAACTACACCAGAAACATGGGAAGGGAAATGTCCTCTTGGTCTCAGCTCTTCAGTGGCAAAAGTTCACTTTGTTTAAACGAGGCTGAAGTTTCTAGTGTCATCGTTATAGATGTTAGACCAATTATAGACCTTGCAGCAAGGCCTGTTCAAATAGGAGCTCGAACAGAAAAGTTACCCCACAGTCATCCGTACAGAAAAAAGCCACCTGTGCTTACCTTTGCTGTCTATGTGCTGTTTAGTAATTTTGGAGCTGCAGATCACTATCCTTCCCGGGAGTGGGAACAGTCAGGGTTATTAGGACCAGCCATCGGATGTCAGTGTTGAGCTGCATGAATCCAGTAAAATGGAGAGCTCACCAACAGGCGGCAAAATGCTTGGCTCTTAAAGGTTTGGCGGTTTATTAGTTTCAGGTAGTTTGTCACTAAGCTTAACCTGGGAGGCAAAGTAATTTGTCACCATGCACGTGTGCACATACCTGTGTATTTGTTTGGATTTTGATGACAGAAGGACTGCCAACCCCATGGACTCATCACACATCATGCCTTTGGATCAAGACAGCGCCCAGTTCTTTATGGCAATATTTGTGATTTCTTACTAACAGGCATGAATAGTTTGATATTCCTACTCCTGGAGATATCAAGATTTTTCCGTCTAAAATTAGCAACATTTTTCTATTAATAAGCAGGCATTTACTTTTCCATATAAACAAGATTGCAGAACTGTAGCACATCTATGCATATGCAAAAAGAAAATAGAATTAGTTAAGCAACAGAAACATTATTTTCTGTGTTGTGTTTTTTCTTGTGTCTACTAGTTCCTTTCAAGGACAGATCTAACACAAAAAAAAATCTAAATAGGTAACAAGAAAGAGGGAAAATTTGCAAAATTTTTAGATGTCACTTAAATTAAGTAGGCAGCTGGGACAGCAAATGCAGAAGCTAACATGGCCCAGAATTGCTGGATAATCTGCATATGGATTTATATCCATCTTTCTTTAAGTAATGGCTTGTCAGTGGGAAGAAATGTGAGTTTTCCTAATGGATAACCACTCCATCAGAAAAGATATATTTGTCAAATCCAATACTCAACATTTAGCAAAAACAAAAAATATGTTGTTCTTCTTTTGAAAATATAAGGTCTTCAGCAAGCCTGTGAAGTTTGTATGGGATACGTAGGGATGGGATAAATCATCACATTTTGAAATGCAGCTACATCTGAAGCTTCCTACTGGCCAACAAAGACAGACAGGGCAAGGCGTGCGTAAGAATGTCCATTTAGAAGTCGAAGAACACTTAAAGAAAATTAATGCATAACCTACACTTACAAACTACTAATTTTAGAGAAATAAATTATAAAGTAATATATATTAAAAGTAAAGTAATAGTCACTTTTTCAGCTTTTTGTCCCGCTCAAAGGATTTAAAATTTCCTTTGTGACTTAGACCATTCAACTGGTTGTGCTTTTATTATGTACGTGACAAGGGAAACCTTGGTGATGATGATGATTGTTCTGTTACAATAGTACCTAGTGCTCCTAGATGCTGTAAAGGTACAAAACACTAAAAATCATTCCATAAATCTTTGTCTTCAATTGCAGGAAAATTCTTGTAATGAAAGGGATTATGAAGTGCTTACTGCAAAATGTGTTCACTATCTTCACTTCTAAGAAAATCCAACAGCATTTGTTTTCCTGACATCTTCACACACAGTACTTTTAGCACATGCGCATTTTATTTTTCCTTTTTCCCCCATCCTGAAGTTAAGTGTGATAGCTTTGACCCCTTCCTCCTCAGAAGGAATTGGAGCAGCCCAAAGAGTCAAGGGAACAGGGAAGAAAGCTTGGTGGGCAACTGGTGGCTATGGAGGGAAGCCGACAGCTAGGTTTTACCCCATTTTTATTATAAAGAAATGTGAGATACTTGTATAAATGTAAAGAAATAATATGATCATACTTATGTACTGTTTATCCAATAGGAAAATCAATCTTATTTTTTAAAGGAAAATTAAAGCCTTCCGCCTCCCAGCATAAAAGGAACTACACCAAGCAGCATTGCAGCTTATCCTTCAGTACCAACCCAGCTGAGAAGCACATCACTCTCTGGTAAGAGAATTTGAAAAGAGAACACTGGCCACAAGTGCAGCAGCAGTTAATGAAATTATTCTCCTAATAAACAATTGCCATTCTCATACAACTAACTATACTTTTGGTTTCCACAGGCACGAGTGAGAAGGGCCACTAGCAGCCTAAAAGTTAGTGAATCAAACTGGAGCAGCAGCAGAGTCCTGGCTCTGCAGTGCTGTGTTACGAGGAAGGTTTCCATCCCAAATCCACTGTGTGTTGCAAGAGTACAGCAACACCTCCCATGGGTGCTATGACAGCCACTTGCTTGCTACCCATCAGCTGATTAGCAGCAATTATCTGTGCTTGTGGCCTTAGCTGGTCCCACTTGTGGTAAAATGTGTTGGGTTGAAGTCGTTCCACACAGGCTTAACCTAATGTCGTTCGCCTCAGAATTTGTGTCAGGTCCATAACTGGACCGTGCACCGGGGCAGCCACAGCAGTTTGGCTAACTGGGAATGCTGTTCAGAAGTAGATCATACTCATAACTCAACAACAATGTTTGTACTGGAACAGGTGATTAGCTTAGTGAGGGGAGACTAGTCTGACAGGCATCTTAATACTGGTAGCTGCCTTATGTTTCGTGGTGCTTGGCAAATCACGCTGTCTCAGAAATGCAATCAGGGCTCTGGAGCCATTTGTGATAGAAGGCCTAAGGACCTCTTCGTGACCTCATTAAAATTGCAGTTGTTTATCAAAAACAGAAAATGTAACACAAAAAAAAATACCCCTGAGATCTACTCCAGGATTGCCCAAGCTGAGCAATTAGATGTCTCTCTTGGAAATGGGAAACATAACTTTTTCCTTTCAGAAGGAGGCAGAGAGGCTATTTGACCTGAGGCTCTGGGAAACAGGATTTTAGTGAAACCTGTGTTCCTCCCATCAGCTACTGTGTCTGAGCAGAGCTCAGCCAAAGCCAGGGACTGCACTGTAGACCAATGCAGAGATTACAGGTCATACAAACCAGTTTTTGCTTTAAGGCTTTCTAGGGCAACTTCCCAAATAAATGCCTAATTGGGATTGTGTAGCCATCAGTTGTTCTTACAGGACCAGCTCTTTGATTCTTAAAATGGGCAACAACCTTAATTTCTAAGCTATCCTGCTTTGCCTCATTTCGTCAGGTAACTGATGCTGTTTCCTTTTTTTTTTTTTTTTTCCAAGATATGTGAAGTATACTTATAATCATAGAATTGTCTAGGTTGGAAAGGACCTTTAAGATCATTGGGCTTGTGTTTATTTGTTATAACACCAGACATGGTTTCCTCTAGCTCTCCAAAAAGGCTTCCAGACTAGAGCTTAATGACTCAATACCCATTTTAGATTCCAGCATGCTGACAATTTCAAGTATTTATGCTATCACACTTCATATTCTTCAGTGTCTGTGTCCTCATAGTACTCACATCACACTTCTAAAATCGAAACCATGACTGTCTTCTCACCCTTGAAATCAGGGACTTGAACCCTTTTATGGATGTAGACACTAGCAACCTGCCTAACATTGCCCAGGAGTTCAACAGCAAATAGGTCCTCTGAATCTCTTCCACCATGTCCAAAGCGGTTGTTCTAAAGAGTGGCTGCTGTCCCCCATGAAGGACTTGAATCACGGAATCACGGAATTGTCACAGTTGGAAGGGACCTCTAGTCCAAGTCCCCTGCTACAGCAGGATTGCTTAGAGCACAGTGAATGGCTGTGGTTTCCATCAACTTCATCAGGATTCAGGAACCGTTCCTCATGTTTGAAAATCACATGTGTAGACTTTCTGTACTGGAAAATGGGCATATCTATGTTCTTGTATGTTAACGGTCTCCACATAAACCATACACTCATATTTCTGAGTCCAGACAGAGAACTGCAAACAGATTAATAAAACTTATGACAACAATGTGACTTCTCAGCCTTTGCTTTCCTGAGAAGGGTTGAAATTTGCTGCAGTGAAACTGCTATGGAACTGCAGCAGCTGCTTAGACAGTAAGGGTTTTACTGGTAAGAAAAGTGAAAAACAAAATGTTAAATAATTATAACAACTTGTAGTCATACTCTTGGCAAAAAGAGTTCTGACAGTAACATATCATTCTTGTCTTTCCTGATTTGCATCCTGAATAATCTGGGTTACTCCCTGGGACACAGCAACGTGCTTTGCTTTGTTTTCTGCCTCCATGTATTGTGGCATTGCCTACATTGTCATCACCAATGACAGGATGCATGTTCTTCTGAGCCATTATGCACAGCTCAAGCCTTAAAGCTTATCAAGCTATAGGAGGCCAGAAATGGGGAGATAATGCTGTGGCCACAGGGGAGAAAGGAAGATTAAGAGAAATCGCTGCTTTGTAGTGACAGTACATGGTCGAGGTTCCTACAGCCTGCTTCTCCCTGAGTATTCAGTAGCTTGTCAGATAGGAGGAAAGGGTAAATAACACTCTTCTTGTAAATGGCTGAGGAATATCTAGCCATTAAATTTATTCTCAAGACACATCGAGGTTGAACAGGGCCTTTTCAGATCTCTAGGTCATTCTAAAATTGTATTGATAATGATTTTAACACTACCAGCTCCATGACTGTTACTCAATTCCACACACATTCACTGGAGAGGCTTTGCAGATGGCATGGGGGATTACACAGAAGAAAACCAGCTTTAAAAATGCATGCCTTTGGCCCAGAATATAAAGGAGAATATATGTTATCTCTCAGGAGGGTGTTTGTTAGCTATAAAACAGAATTACAGCAACCAAGGGTAGGTGAGGATCTGAATGTGATCTAGGACTATTGCCCCTGCCCTCATTCTCGAATAGATCTGGCAAATCTTGATTACTTTTAGTAAGGAAAAGTGGTGTGCACACACCAAGGCATTACCATATCACCTATAAATGCAATAATCCAGAGAAGATATAACTCTAGAAGAGACAGTTAGGAAACACAGGGTATTCAAATTCTTTGTCCTTGGAGAGTGTGACAGAAGAGAAAGGAACTTGTGCATATACACGAGTTTCATCCACCTGAGTTCCTGAACATCCAAAAACCTCATGGGAGCGTAGTAACTTCCATTGCACTTGAGGGCTTTGTATCTGAAGGGCAAGAAATCCACCTGTACCATATAAAAATAATTTTCATTTAAGCAAATATAAATTTATTACTTTTCAGAATTATATTTCAGTTTTGGCTCAGCTACTTTACTGTTTATTAAAAGAATCTTACAATCAGCTTTCCTACAGAGGTATAAAATCATTACAGTGAGTGATGCCCCAGACATACCCTTCCAATTGTGTTGAAGTATAAGGGTCAATTGCTATAAGACATTTCATTCTTCAGTGACTATTTTCATGGATGTGATTTAAATTATACCAAAGGCTTTTAATTAAAGTCACCCTTGTCATGCAAATATTTAATTTGTATTGATATATTTTTAGCTATAAACCACTGTCTTGATGCTTGCACAAGGCTGTTTAAAATTCATAAGACTATTTTAATACAATACCAGCACTGTGTTACTTAAGACATGAGATATCTGTCAGTCATTCATTATCTGTCTGGTTGGTGAGGCTGTAGAGGCAAAATTCTAGCTCTGACTGTTTCAGAACAGCAGAGGTTTCCGCAGGCTTGTATAGCTTCAGTTAAGTATGAGTAAAAATTACAGTTGATAAAAGTAGGGTTGCAAAGTCTTGCAACTTTTCACAAGTCTCATGGTCATAAGTATGCTTCTCAGGGGCTCAGCTTTTGAAGTCACCTCTCTGCAAGAATAGCTGAAGGGTTTTTTTCTGAAGAAGATCTGGTTCTAGCCTTCGGCATTTCAAATAAATGCTTTAATATAAGATCCTTCAGGGATCAGAATCCAAAAAGTGAGTAGAAATAACTTGTTGCAGGTATCTTTCTTTTATTTTTATTTTTTTCCCTGAAAGCACTGAAATGGAGAAGTTGTAGAATATCAGTCTTTCAAGACATAGTTAGAGAAAGCCACCTGACCTGATCTATTGTTGAGTGAGAAGCTGGATTAGATGGCCTCTGGAGGTCCCTTGCAGCCTATGCTTCTTAAAATTCTATGATCTTCACATTACGTTATAACCTTGAGGATTCTCACATACTGAAAACAAGTATTTCTTCTCTAGACCCTGGAGCATTAGGTCTGTAATTATTATGCTTCTATAGTTCATATAGTATAATCCTCCTTCTCTGAGTGAGACTGTACTGTGCCCTGGAGAAATGACAAAGCACTGTGCCTCAAAAGGCTTTGTTTTGGCTCCTGTTTCTTAGGACATTTAAGGTTGCCCAATGTAATTTAGCAATTATGGGAAGAATATGGCACAACAGCTTTCTAGGAGGTGGAAATATTTGTATCATTAGTATAAAGCCAGCTACTAACATAAGAAATTTTGCCATCTCCCTATTTGGTTTTTTCCCCATCTCATTTTGGAAGGCCTCCACTGATGACATTCTGCTCAACCTTGCTACCTATTGTTTCCTATATTTTTCAGTGGATCTCCAGGCATGCAAAATTCCCCTCCCATCTGGTGACTGCTTGACTTCTTGAAGAGCCACTGGCAAGGAATTTTTTTCCTTTTGTAAATCCATGCCAGCCTCATCAGCAGGCTGTTCCTGGTGTACATCCTCACTGGCTCTTTCTGCGGCCTCCATCCAAAAGATTTGTAAGGCTTGGCTTCCCTTTGCCAAAGCTCTGCTGAGCGTTCCCAATACCCACTGATTCTTTCTAGTCTAGCTTGACTAGGCTGCCTTGGTGGAGGTGTCAGGCTTCCTGATCGCAGACCTCTTTCATGCTAGGTCCCACCAGCTATCCTGCAGTTCAGAGACATGGAGACAATCTCATGCAAGCAGTTTTACATCACAGTTTCATCATTAAGTTCCTTAGAAGCTCCACCTGGTCCAGGAAATTTGTGTCTGCTCTTTGCATTAATTTGATTTCTAATCTTGTCCAATGTTCTTTTTTGAGAAAGTGCCTCTGGTGCATCCCTATAAAAAACTTTCAGCATAGGAAATGCCTTAAGCTTTCCATGATAAACAGACACAGAACAATAATTCCATTTCTCTGCTCTGTACTTATCTTACTTGAGCATTCATTCTTTTTATAACTTAGCTCTCTATCAGGTCTTCACATCTTCTGGCAGATGTCCTACAACTGCTGTGTCTAAAAAAGATGTTATGCTTTTTGAAAGTTATTTTTCAAGAACTTCTTTTGCCTTCCTTATGGCATTTTTACAGGTGACCTGGGAAAGTTTAGGGTCTTGACGATTTTTCTGATCAGGCCACAAATTCTCAATTCAGTGTGCCACAGGCTGTCCTGTTCACATTAATTTTGCAGAATGCCTAATATTTCCAGGTCATGACTTTCCAGGGCTTCAAACATCATTCTTTGCTGTCCTAGGACACTCTGAAACCACAACACTTCTCATTTTACAGTGGGTCAGTGAAGAAAATAAGTAGTTCCACAAGCAACCAGCCTAATGAACCCTGATTCCAGATAAACTGCTGTGAAGTGGTTGTATTTCCTAGGACTTAAAGTACCAGCTCTTATCAAAAAGCTTCCTGCAATTGGAGTATTCATAAAGCCACTTCTTTTCTTTTAGTATGGTTCCTGTGTTGTGTAATAATATCATTGATCTTGTGGTGTTGCTTTTCTCCTCCAAAACCAGGTTTAATAGGACTTTCTATGAGCCACTGAGGTTTACAAAACTCAGAAAAAAAATCTCTGTCAAATTCAGTTCAAACTGGCTAATAGATTTAATATTTTTAGAGGAATAGATACATTATAGGGTTAGCACAACCACATCATTCTAATTTCTAGAAGAATGGAGTCAGAAAACAAAATCTTTCAAAGAGGGAACACAGAAAGGGGAAGTGATGATTCCTGTGACAGTTACAACAGCTGGTAACTGTATCCCCACATCAGTTTTCAACAGGCAGAAATCTCTTTTCATGTCACATTTTCATTATGTATCCAGAAAGGCCAGACAGTGTCTTGATACCAGCGAGCAGCCCACACACCGGACCCAGCTCACCTCCAGTCTGCCGCAAAACACTGCCTAGTTGTGTCCTTTGCCCATGGTACCTGACCTGCCTGAAACGATTTCAACCTGATCTCGGACTGCCCTGGCTAGTACTCCCTACTGTTTGACCTCCCTTGCTGTTCCTTTGCCCTTGCAAACAAGTGTGTATTGCATTTGCCCATGGGTTCCAAAGACTCCCTCTCGTGGTGCAGGATCCTCAGAAGGGAAGGGAAAACAAGAAAAATCATACCTCAGAGACAGTTATTGGAGATAAGGTGCTGCTTTTGTTCCAGCGCAGCCTCTCTATCCCTTTTATCTGCTTGTGTTATTCAACCAGTAAGTCTGAGCCTGCCTGCAGTCGCTGTGTCTTGCAACACGGTGATGGAGGACTACTTAGATAGAAAGCTGGTGCAGATTAAAGTGTGCAAATTAAAACTAGTGTAAAGATAATTGCATCGCAATAGCCTTACCCCCCTCATTCACCATCCTTTAACCTCTCCTTCAGGTCATAGTGTACATGTAACGATTCGGCATCTGCTGTACCTTGAACCGCAACAGCTTTGACTTTGCTCCTCTACACAAGTGCCTCTGTTACCTCACATGATCCCTTCCTGCTACCTCATGTGCTCCGTTTCTGTTGTATTCAGTGTCCCTCATCTGAAGCTTCGACTGTAAATATTTTGGGCTAAAACTGTCTCTTAGTTACACTTTCAATGCCTGCAGAAAAAAAAAAAAAAGGGCAGTGACATTTAGACCGCTGTAAAACACACAAAAATGTAAACCCAAAGGCTCATCAGTTCTTCTGCAGTATTGGGAAAGTTCCTCCCTGAATGCTTGGTGACTCATTTCATCTAATGCTGGTTTTGTACATTGTGTTTGATAAGTTCTGTGTAAGTAAAAATAAAATCTGTGGCAAAACAAGGACATAAATCATTCATAAGACGGTTACAACTGTGTGTCACTTCATATTCTTCTTGCTGAGACTTAATTTTTCTAACTATGTATGCAAAAGACATCCCCTGAAGTACTTAATAACACCACACTCTTTTTTTTTTCTATGGTGTAGCTGGTCTCACAGAGGCTGATTTTACATCAAATTTACTGTCTGTGCTGAAGACAATTACATAGTAAACCAATAGATGAAGTAGTTGGAATTGAAAACTAGCTGACAATCCTTATATAGCTTCTTTAAAAAGTTAAATGGAGCAACAAAGACAGTAAACGCATAAGAGAGAAACCTATGCTGCTTTTCATTTCCCTACAAAGAATGCTGATAAGGACTTTTTTGAAGTGGGTTGGGGTTATAAACAAAAATATTGTTACAGCTTTTGGCTCTATAACAGTCAGAGAAAGTCAAGCGAGACTTCAGAACATGTTTCTGTTCAGAGTCAGGTTTCATATTCTCTACCTATTTAAAGTACATTTAAACATATGTCATTTGCCTCCTAAAAAAGTGGTCCTTTGTGGTCAAAAAGAGAGTATGTCTGCAAAAATGGAGATTTTATGTGGGCTCACAGGAGAGAACAAATGCTTGTTCCAAGCTCTACTCCAGAAATTTTGCTTTAGCCTAAGAAAACTTGTCTTCCCTTTACTTTGTGGCATGATTCTGACTTTGCTTTCTACTGTTACCTTTTTCAGCTGTTCAGGTGGCCTTTTGAACAAGTGCATATAATGTACTCAGAAAAAACATTGTTATTTCAAGAGGTACTTTAGGAAACAGAAACTCCACAACAATGTTCTGTTTTTTACATTTACTAGCAAGAAACAAATTTCCAAGATAAAAATGGTGGCATCCTTTGGTCTAATCAATGTTTAATTGAGTCTGCACTGTCAGTCAGGCAAAGGGCTGAAAGAAACAAAGCAGGATTTGAGAGAGCAGTCTCAAAGAAGCATCATTTAGTAATTTCCAGAGGTTGCCAGCTGGTTGACAGAAGTGCTGCTGAACTCCTTTTAAAACAAGCTTTTCTAATTACTAACGTTTCTGGTTACTCTAATTATCTGCTCATTGTTCTATAAAAGACTAAGCACTTTTTTTAGCATTCCAACTAAGAAATCATAATATGTTAGTAATATAGCAATATAATGACATATAAGCTGGCCCCAGCACCATCAGAAACAGCTGATGTCTCCTTTTATGCCAGCCTAGGCTCCATCTGCCTCTCCAGAGAGAGAACATGATCCTTCACTTGTTTTCTTTTTAATGCAGTTCACAGCATCCTCTGATGAACCAGTCAGCTGGTTTTGTTCCTCCTCTTCTCTCACACCTCTATTCTAATAACAGTGGAGATAAAATGACAAATATTTCAAATAAACAAGTGCTTTTGCTTTTCAACAAAAAGCTAGAGAAATTTTTCTTTTTAGGAAAAAGGTAACAGTAGCATTTTATTTACTCTTGTCTTGTTGTGTTTCTCTGGAAAACCTGCGGAAAGCTTGGAAGAATTAGTGTTAAATGTTCATACTTGAAGGCCACCTATGCCAGAACAGGATTTGTTCCTGTATTCCACCACTCCAGACCACAAATCTCAGCCATCACTCCTTGGCTGGAGTTAACAGTTTGGCAGGTAATTCACATAGCTCTGGCTACCGTTTTGCTCAGCGCAGAATCCCACATCTTATATCAGCCTCTAAACTGCAGCGCTTACAAGGATCAGTGAAAATATATTGATTTTTTGTGACTGTTAGGATGTTTGCCTCAATTCTAGTATAATATGTCCATAGCTTATGTCTGTAGCTTAACAGGACCTTTTGAAAACAAATATCAAACATTTGTTTTTAGAAGTTACGGTGTTTACCTTAGCATATATTCATCCAGTTTGCACTGATAATGTATTTTAGTTATTGCACACTCAATGAAGTCAATAATTGCTTGCTATACATCCAAACCTTTCCAAAATGTTGCACTACTTAGATCACCTTTAGCATGTCTGTTATTGCTTGCAAGACTGACTAATTATGCTTTTGGAACATTAATTTGAATTTTTCTTCTGATGGGAATATGGCAGTAAGTCAAACTCATTCTGAAATGTAAATCCATCGATGTGATTACTGGTTTCTCATTCACATATTGCTTTCTTTTTGCTTTTATTTGAGATATCTGTAGATTGGGGAAGATTTTAATCAAATGTACTTCATGGAAATTGAATATAACCTGTGATTTGGTACTGCGATTTTTTACATCTGGAATGACAGCATTTTCTTCATCATTTGTCTCACTTTGCCATCCAATCCTGTTGTATTCTAGCACCTTCTACATCAAATCAACAGTAATAATGAATTTATTCATAAATTTATGAGCCTCAGTCTCTAACTCTTCTCACCTTTTGGGTAAAAGCTCACTTTGGGCTAAATTGAGGGAGTTAAATTTTCGTGTTTTCATTCTTATATAGACAAATAGCTGATTCACATCTTTTTTCTAAGAAGTGCTTTATTTAGGTTGGTGGTAGTTTTCCTGGGATAACAGAAGGTCACTAGTATGTGGGTTGTTATATCTAGAGTAGAAAATGAGATTTTGGAAAATGAGAAGCGCACAGTGTTGCTTAAAGATGGTCAACATCTCTTCCTTGGGAACTTCCTTCAGGTGGAGTGAGAACAGCCATCTCATCAGCCATAAATTTTCTCCTGGTTTTTGTGACATATTTTGCCGCGTATCTGCAGATGATGTGGTGATTCTTGCATCAAAAATCCACATTTTTAATGTACCTCACTTTTTGTCTGTGTAAGGTCCCAGCCCAATTGGTTTGGGAGGGGTTTGGAATGATTCTGAGGCTGCAATTAAGACACAAACAAGGTCAGATGCTATTTGCTGTAGCTTTACTGCTGTCACCATAAAATGATGCTAAACAGCAATAGAGAAAAGGCAGAGGTATAGGAAAGAAGGAAAAGAGAAGCAGCATTACAGAGCAAAGCAAAAAAACTCACCACCAGTGAGTCTGCACCATGTGACAACTTGAAGGTCCTCCAGAGTCAACAGCGTTGATCTGTGATTCTCAGGTCTCTTGAGTCATAATGATGGCGAGGGTCGACAGTGGTGAGAGTCCCATTTGCAGTGGGGGTCAACAGTAATTTATAGTTCCTGCCAACTTATGGTTTGACCAATCAACGTGACAGTTACCTGTGCCCATCCAATTATTGTCCAACGAGTTGGCTATGTGAGCCTCCCTTGCCTCTGCTCCCTGGGCAGTGCTGGGGGCTGCACATCAGATCAGTTGCATATGAGTTTCTTGGGGCAAATAAGATACAGTTGTTTTGAGAACCAAGTACGTACCCTCTTTGACTTTATATCATGTATACAGGTGTTAGATATCTTGCAGCAAGGGAGCTTTGAAACATCCTGTTTTCTGTAGGGTTTTAACATACAGTTTCTCACAATCTGTTAATCTACACTTACTCATTTTGTAGGGAGTAAATTCAACATCACCACTTTAAGAATTTACCACTATTTGACCACTTTTTAAAATTTAATTACTGCTTTTATGAACCTTGAATAAGTATGTTTTTACAGAGTTGAGAAACCATCCCTAGGTGATGTCTTCCAGCTGGGAGAGACCAGAGGACCCTGGCTTCCAGCTCTAGCTGTGACCAAGTCCCAGGGCAAGCCCATTCTCACAAAAGCAAGTCCTTGCCTTGGTGTGAAGCAGATGGAGCAGTGCTGGATGATTACTCCAGAGGCATGTACCGGTGCTAATCTCCCTTTCTGCCATGTCTACTACACTTTGAGCTTCAATTGCTGGCACATACATGCCAGCCATGCTGGGAGATTAAGACTACAGACTGGCATCACACTCTAACAAAAAGCCAGACAAGGGGCACAGCTGTGGCTTGACACGCCTGCAGCAGCCCAAACCATGGAGGGAGGAGACAGCTGCCCTCTGGACCAACCCAGAACATGTGCATTGTCTTCTTGTTCAGCTTTGAAGTACAGTAAATTACAGTAATCCCTCCCAGGTGTCAAATTGAAGGATTATTAAGGAGTTCTTATCCTGGTAGAGGCAACACTTTTTTTTTTTTTTTTGAAAGCTAGAAGTGAAAAAAGTATTTTTTAGAGTTTTTGATTTTTGGAGTTTTTGGTTTTTAGAGTTTTCTTCTAGTCCTAGAAAGAAACACAAGTATTGGGCAATGAAATAACATTTGATAAATGCACATTTATTCTTTTTTACAGAAAGGGTATCTGTTTCCAGATCCAGTTAACATGCCTTCACACTACGAAATAGCTCAGGTTTATACACAACCGTTGTAAATCAGTGCAGCCCCACTTATGATCTGGAGGTGGGTAGCACTGGGTCACTAACAAAAAGTGATCCTACTAGGTCTCTTCATTTAAGAAACACACTCAAAATCCCAATTCACTCTAAGGCATCACTGACCAGAGCACCATACAATGGGGAAAAGCACAGTGACAAATCGGAAAGCAATATCCTTGAAGAGTTTGATCAATTTCTTTCAGTTTTGCAGAGATTGTGCCTACTCCAGCTTGAATTTTCTGTTCAGTGTGAAGGAAAATAAAACACTTTTCCCATTGCACCCCATTTCTTCAAACTGAGCTCTTCAGGTTCTTTTGTTATAACCTCAATTTCAGTACGATGCAGATTGTAGAAAATTAGTTTCCTGCAAGGAGAGTGTGGAAATTTCATCTTCGTCAGAGAAATGGAGGCCTGGTAACAGACCAATACATGGATCATTACTGCATCAGACAAGTGATTTCTGAATTAGTATGGTGTTTTCTTAACAAATATTTCCTAAATATGTTTTTTCCTGGTGTCTTGGCATGTCCAGATCAGAGTTTGCCAATAGTTGTAAGCAGTGCTCTTTGGTTTCTCCTGTGGCAATCAGGCAAATGTAACTTACACAATGGTCACAGTAAGGATATCATTGGATTATCATCCGCAGCAGTTATTAATTCTTAGGATTTAGAAACCAGGAAATCTTTAATTGTTGCTTTGATGAACCAAGAACAGTGCAGGGTTATAAATATATAGTACAATCCAGTAAGAATTGTAATTATCTATCTATTGCAAATAAAAATATCTTTGCTCTTTGGCAGAGGTCTGTTATTTCATCTACTGCAATTATACATGCTTTCCAGGAATTTTCTGAGAATCAGATTGTGATTGTAACAGCCATTAGTTCCAAATTTATTTTTACTTTTCTCCATTTATTTTTTTTCATAATACGGCTATAAAAAAAATGTTGGTATGCAACAACTAGGTACATAGTATCAAAACAACACTCAACAATTCTCCTTTACCCTAGACACACTCTGTAGATCCAAACAGCAGAAGTTATTGGCAGCTTTTTTATGATACAATTTTAACTGTGTGCACTTAGTCTAAAGCTATGGATGTTGACAGAAAGATTAAAGGGGGTTTTATTCTGACCTTGAGCAAGAAGGTAAGTGCTAGCAGTTGTGCATCAACAGAGAAAGGTGAGTAGTATGTGGTTAGGGTTTGGAGGCAGTACTTCTAAAAGACACCATTTCATCTTCCCGCTTTATCCCAAGGAGAAATGTAGAAGTAGGTGACACTTTTGCTGTTGAATTTGACCATGTTTAAATGGATTATAATGCAAATAAACATCATTCCAATTTGGTTTTGTGAAGGTTTTGACCCATCTCCTGTCCCCCTCACCCAAGCTTGTTCAAAACACTGACACCAGGTTATAGTTGTAAATCTCAGTCATCAACTTGAGAGTGCTGTGTTTAAAGTGAGTTTTTAAATGGCCCTCCAACACAAGTGCACAGAAAATACCCTGGCTTCCTTTGTAAAGCAAACTGCATTTCCAAGCTATAGATACTTTTTTCTTCAATAGTTGTCGTATCCAATTCCCCTTGAATGCAACACATGCACACACACACATATGCATATATGTACATAAATACTTTATATATATATATATGCATAGTCTTCTCCATGAACCCCATTCTTACCTTGCTTCATGTTTTCTTAGTTACAAAAAAAGTTCATTTTGCCAAGTTTTCTAAAATCTACTTTATATGCTGATTAAGGTAATGATTAATTTGCTCTTTGAAGAAGACTCAGGGTCCCAGTCAGCTTCTGTATATTTCGGTTAATTTTGAAAGTGCTGGAAACAATGCTATAGTTAACCGATGGGATTGTTTTGATAAAGGTCACTTTTATTTTTGGTCCTTCTCTTAAGTGCCAACACTTACATTTTAATGAGAGAATAATTCAGTTTCTAAGTGGCTCAATATAAAGCCAAAGGCTTATAGCATACCCCAACAAGGGAAATTGAGCCAGTTATCCTACAACTGGGAAAAGTTGTAATGCAGTGAGTTTTAGAAACAGTACTAGAGAAATTGTGCTTCATTACAGCATTTTATCTTCCCAGTGTTCTGAAAAAAACTGCATTAATAGTCATAACACTGAAAAATGTTTTGGTGGCTGTATACTTCACTTTCCTGGAAGCTCATTGCTGTGAGACCTTGACCAAGTTGTTCGCATCCCCCAGTCCAAAAGGAGATGTTCAGCACAGTGACATCAGAATTTACTGTCTTCCTTTCCATGCCTCACCCAAAGACTTGCATAATGCCTAGGTGGGAAGGAGCATCCCTTTCTTGGGTCCTCAGAGGAGAAAGAGTTGGTCTCTGGAAGCTGGCTGAGCAAGACAAGAGGATGAGCTGCCACCAGACACTTGTACAGTGTGCTGGGCCATGGAGCTCCAAGAGCTAGCAGAGGTGCCCATCTGCTTACCTATGGGGTCATGGGGCATGAAGAAAGACATTTTTGCGCCTGGCAGGTGATATGTGCCCAGCTTAGTTAAACTAGCCTACTGCTTGCAAGAATCTGCACTGAGACATCCTACAGAGTATAAGCTGTCTCTCATTCACAGAAGACTCCAGAAAGAGGAGGGATGGAGAATCTTCCTGGCAGCATGGTCCTCTGAAGATCATGCTGTTCTGCAATGTAAGACTTCCAGTGAGAAATGACAGAAAAGAAGAAAATTATCAATTCAGGTCCACCCGCGTATCCATGAAGGCCAATTAGAATAAGAAAGGCAGCTTCTTTATGACAGCCAGGTAATGAGGGGATGACATGCTGTCTCACTGCAAATACATAACTAAGCCTCCCATCTGAGGGAAGACACTATCCCTCTGTATTTTCCTTGGAAATAGGAAGAATTTGACAAAGGTAAATATATTCTACTAGAGGAAACACTTCATTGTGTTATAAGTCTCACTAATTATAGCTGTGGAGCTGGAAGCAAAGACAAGTAATGCAGAGCAGCTGATGTTTGTCCTGTCAACAGCAACTAACTTCCTCTCTGGTGCTGTTGCATGGGCACCTTCACAACTCATAGAATATGGGGTACTATATACTTTACTCTAATTGAGATGTTCTGAAAGACACGTAAAACCAGAGATTCCATCTACTCTGAAGATCCGAGGATTGTTTTTAGAATGTACATTTTCCCATGCATCCTACAGTTAAAATAATTATTTCTGTCTTTTCTCCATATTGTAGAGCATGTGCTCTTTGCTCAGTGCTCTTTGCATCTCACCTCAAGGTGGATTTATTTCATCAGTACTGCCTGTATATCACTTGCAAAGCACTTAGGTATCCTTCAGGATAAAATGTAATGCATTCTGTTTTATTTCATATTGTGTCCTTGCCTAGATCCTTGAAAGTTTTTTATTACTTGGCATATGTTGGTTGTTTTTTTTTTCCATAATCAGTTTAAATGCAATGTGTCCCTTGTCCAAGTTAATTACATGGTTGGGTTAATGACTCATTGCTTAAGGCACACGAGTGGGGAACTTAGCCAGTCATTAACACATTGGCTATTTTATTGCCTCTAAGCTCAAGTTTCCATCCAAAACCTAGACTCCAAAGTGGTTACCTTCATCAGAATCAGGTCCAGGTAGAACACCCAGGCAAAGACTTTTTCTTATGCAAAACTACCACTTAATTCAGAAACTACTCTATTAGGTGCTTAGCAAACTAGACAGCTAAGAGTCCAGGTAATTATATCATATTAATAGCAATGTGATAGAAGCTGAATTCACAGCGTGTTTGACGTAGCATCTGCTGGCTGGAGAGCGGGAAATGAGACCACTGAAAGAAGCAATAATAAAATCCCTGTGGAACATTTCACATAAAACTATGTCAAAATATGTTTTGCGGTGAAAAAACCATACAACTCAGATGACAAAAAAACGCAGTCAATTTGAGCTGGAATGCTCAGAAGAAATTGAGCAAGAGTTTTATAAGTAGTGGTCTGTGGGAAACAGGCATTACGTTTGTTTCTGGGGGACAGATGCCCATCCATCACTGCAATTCTCTGTAGAAGTGAACAAGAAATCCCCCTCAGCACCTTTGAAAATTCCCATCTGTTTAAAAAAATAAATGTCATTGACCACTGGGAGCATTTTTGTCTCTGAGCACAAGAAGCAGAGGGAGAGATGAAGTGGAAGGCTCAAGTGCAAGTTTCATTACGATGCTAATTATAAGCTCCTCTTCTGAGCTGGTTAGCACTTATTTCGATTAGCTGATGTTCAAGACCACTTTCTGTCAGAATTCTGGCAGTTCTAGCAAAATGAAATACTTGTCTCAGGCAGCTCTGATCCCCTCCTTAGGTAAGCCAGTTCTGTGCAAGCCTGAATGCATCTCTGTTTGTATACAGCGTCCCAAAGGCAATGTTTGTTTTCTTTGTTTCAGTAGACAGAGGAATTGGTTCTCTCATGTTTTATTCATGAAAGTGTGTCTTGTGAATGTGGCCTCCAATATGTATTAGAGGCAAAAATATCACTAACAGTAATGCCTGAAATACTCTTTACTTGTGTAACAAATGGACACGCAAATTAAATTACCACTGGTAATGCATGCCCACTCCATAATTGTAGTCCAGTTTGGAATGCTGCTGAAGCAATTATCTTAGTTCAGAATTGCAAATCAGGAGTTCATTTTAATCAGGAAAGTAGGACATCTCAGCTTAAACAAAGACAGTCGTACAGGTCTGTAACATGTCTGACAAATTACTGTCAGGTTGGCAGGATGTATCAAATTAGCCTCTCTTGACACCCAGCCTCAAAAGGGAACTCTAGCTAGGCAGTCATTTCTTTGTTCATTCCCAGCAACTGTACTTGGTTGCAGAATGGCTAATTAGAACAAAGATTTTACTTTCTTTCCTTGCCTATGCCTTTGTTATTCTAGCTAGATTCAGCCCTTATATTTATCTGCAGAACTGATTAAAGATGATGGGAAGCAATTATTCAGTTGTTGATATCCTAATCTTACTTAACCATATCAATGCTGATATGTTTAGGTGCCGGGCTAGGTGGGAGCTGAACACACCCAAGCAGACACAAGCAAAGCAACACATCAGTTGGTCTTTCCTGGAGCACATTTTTGTTGAATCCCACAGTGACACAAACTGAGTCTAGAAATCAGTCTTAGCTGTGGTTTCGCATCAGTACTATAAGCCATCACTTCTTTACCGGGTGCTTAGCTCAGTCTGACGTCACCACTGCCCCAGGAGCAATGAGCCAGGGATCAGAGATGGTTCAAACTCTTAGATTCTCACTTAAGAGAGAAATTCCATTCCACTGACTTTCAGCGTGAGGTTGGCTCTGACCCCCATTACTGCCTCAAGCAGGCTCCAGGGCAACGTGCAACCTTATCTTTTCACGCCTGGTTGCTGCTACTCTCTTGCAGATTACTGCTCCATAGCACAACAGATCCCCAGTACCCCAGTCACTCCAGCTCTGCTGGTTTCAGAAAAGATGCCAAATTAGTTCAGGTAGCCCAAACAGGCATCTGCAGACTTGGCCCCAAAGGCACCGACTTGGGGCAGAGGACCTGGACAGACCTAGTTCTCATCTGTCTGAGACCTAACTCCTGGGTATCATTTGTACCTTTGAAAATCTTTCTTAAGTCACTTTTGTTAATGACTAGAGCTCTCTGCTTTGCTTTGGCATGACCAAAAACTTTACTCAAGATCTTATATTGACAAATTACTCTTTCACCACAAATAAGATACATTGTTATGTCAACACACTGAAAAGGAAAACCATTTTTTAATAAAGTAACCTCAGTCCCAAACCATAGATGACATACAGCTTTCCAATTAAGCATAAATAATCTGATTTGACCGAAGATTTATTTATTCCATACCACCATTCACATTCTTTGTGCACATGAAAGAGCTCTCAAAGAAAACAGAGCCTTCTATTTTGCAGGAACCAAGTGGTTTTTGGAGGTCACCTAAGGAAGGCAAAACTATTTTTTATTTTCATTGCATTGTTAACATGTCCCTAGCCACAAGTTTCAGCCAACACTTTCACGGAGAATTAAACTCTGCTAGAAACTAGTAACTGACTATTCTGTTGTACACGTGCAGAATACAGAAAAATACTTGCAAGCTGAGGAAATGTGAGAACTTTAGAATAGGCATGTCTTCTCATCTGTAAAAATAGTGTTATTAACAAGCACTATAACGTGAAAAAGCATCAAATGCAGTTATCATTTCTCCCTGAGGTTTAGTACATGTCCTTCTACCTTCTTAATGCTTTCCAGATATTGTATCTTTTGATATCAGAACTTGAAAATTTTAAGTTCCCAGTAGAAATAAGTTTAAAATACGTCTTTGTATATGAATTTCCATTCCCAAAACTCAGCATGGACCGAGGTGGCTGCACATTGTACAGGCAACAGAGAGCTGTTGCTTCCCTGCTTTCCTGGGGTGGTTTAACACTAATGATATCGCATTTCATCTGACTTAACAACTAAGAAAATTTTTCCTGACAGGCCCAAGCAGGTCCAAGAAGTAACCACAAGGGAAATAACTTTTCCTATCTTTCTGTCTCCAGACACCAGAGCAGCTGTAGATCTACTCTTCCATGAAGCCTTGTTCAGCTCCAGAGCCACTTCAGAATTAACTAATATAAAAGCTCCTGATTTCCTGGTTAGACAGGAGTAATGTCAGATGAAAAAAACTATAACAAAAACCAAATGAACCCTGAGGAAAATAAACAAAAAGACCAAGAACTAATCAAAGCACCCTTTTTCAAATATTCATGGACTGTTTATGCCAGCAATTGCATACATGGCCTACAGGAATTAAATCTCCTAAGAACTGCAAATTCCTTTAAGGAAGGGAATAAGTCTTTTTATTATAGTTATGTGCCTATATGCAAATATATATATGCATATATACATGAATTTATTATGCCAGCTATTAAGATTTACTTGAAAGTCTAGCTTTGTTTGATGTTCTTAAAATCCCTTGAGTCAACAGATTATGGAAGAATCCAAACTTTTTAAGTTCTTCCTAACTTAAAGCAAAATTTCAGCTCTTATGATTTCAATGCAGATTCATGCAGACAAACGTAAGGACTTCAAGATCCAGAAGACATACAAAAAAACTGAGTCACTTTGTTTTAAAATGTGAATTTAAGCCAATTTGAACAGTTTCATGGCACTGGGAAGTAATTATACACATTTTGGTACTGGCAAGTTTGCATCACATCTAATGCTCTGATCCACAGGCTTCAGAAAGTACCATACTTAAGGGTACCAAAATTTCTGGTTCTTGAATTCAGAACTTTGAAAGCGAGGCACTCAGTTGACACTGTTCTCCATCTCTTCAATACTAAATGCCCAAAAGAAAGAATTTCAGGTTCAGTACGTTCTGAAACGTACAGTCAGCCCAGAGTAGAAGACTTCTGTATCCTCTATGAGTGAAAAGCTAGTGACAAACTACACATTTTTATTCCTTGTTGATGTTTATTTCACTGCGTTGCCTGTACAAACCTGTATAAATCACAGAAGTGTCTTGCAGTGACATGGGCACATGCAGGTGCGGTTCTCGGTGGCACAGGATGACGAAACCTGGGTTGTTCAGTCTCTCCCAACCCTCCACCCTACTCTTGTGCTAGCATTCATGTTAATTTAACCACTGGGTGAGCCACTTCAGACAGCTAATCTGGCTGAAAACTGATACTTCTTTCTTTTTCTTTTTTTATTTTCAGTATTAACTTCAGCATTAGCTTTTAGCTCACTGACCTTCCTGAACTGGCTCAACCAGGGGCCATGCAAGAGCTTTTGCTGGCAAACTTACCACGGGATTGATTTATTTGTCTTATCACAATACACCTTTACACCTTGAGTATGTTATTTTCTTTTATTGGCCTTTATAAATACTTGCAACTGTTGCCTGCTGTATGTAATAAACAAATGCATTTGTTGGCATTCCCCCTACCCTACCTGAGTTACCATTCTTGTAAGGCAACTGGGTAAAAAACAGATGTTTTTCATCCCAGGAAACAGGGCAAAAGGGCACTTTATGAATTTCTATAGCTTCCCATCATACACTCCAGAGCATCCAAAGCATAGCAGAGTGCTTCCTATCGCAGTTGCAGGGGCCAAACGTCTAGCTGGTATCACAGGGACCAGGAAAATCAGAATCATCTTTCAGTGGCCAGTGGCGTGCAAGACAAATATAAGGTGCATGCTTAAGTGCTGGGGCTCCAGAGACAGTGACATTAAACAGCTATTTTAGGATTCCAAATCTCTCAGAAACCAAGAGTTCGCTCAGGGAGTGCAGGGAGACATGCCATGTCCGATCACAGGAAAACAAAATTTGAAAACAAAAGGGCTGACAGGCAGAGATATTCTGGAGGGGAAATCAGATGGTGAGAGGGAAAAAAAGGGAAAGATGGCTAAGGAAAATGCCAGCAGCAAGATTCCAGAAGTCAAAGTGTACAGAATAACACAGGTTTTCTGAATCTTTAGATGAGAGCCATCTGGCACAAGTTATGTGCTATCCAGAGCTATTTAGTGTAGAGCCATAGGGCATAAACTTTGCTCTAAAAATTCCTTCATTATAGTAGGATGCATTCCTACTACGAAGGTTATTCAATATTTGTTTCAGTGGGGCTGCCTTGAGTCATGACATGCATTGGTAGTCATAGCTTTAAATTAAAGAAAATGAATAACGACCTGGGGAGCACCAGCCTTGTTGGTAGACCAGATACTACAACACAGTCTCCTGTTCCATGTGTGGATTGTGAATTGCGGTGTTCAATTTTATTTCTCCCAGCAGTGCTGCCACCATGGCTTCTTCAATATGCAGGGACAGAGAAGACTCAGAGAAACAGTTATCCCTCAACCATGTCAGCAAGGCTTCTAGTACAGGTAGAGCAAAATACTTGTTAAAGATTAGAAAAATATATTTTGAGGTACTAGCCTATAGGAAAAGATTGCCCTGCACATAAGTATTTGTGAGACAGACAAAACAGTCAGAAGTGTATTTTATCATACAGAAGTACTCAGAAAAATCATTTATTAATCCATGACTGAAATCTGTGTCTTCTCTTTACAGTGTTTGTAATAATTGCAGTATTCATGTTATCCTACCCTTACCCTATCCTACCCTGTTACTCTAATCACCTTCCAAGCTAAGTGATGAAGACTGGACAAAGTTGGATATGTCTGTGGCCTGGATTAAATTGACCAAATTATAACCTTCCTAGTGGGACAAATTCTTCTGTCTTGGCAAGATCCTAAAGACATGAGGACGAGTTTGTCTGGATCTTAAAAGGTGGGAAAATGATTTTGAGAACTGCTTTACATGCAAAAGGATCTACCCTTTCCATTTCCTGGAATGCAAGTTAGTAAGGTTACCTAAATGGGTATATGTCAAATTTAGGTTAAAAAATGTGTCTTCTGCAATTATAGTCATATTTGATGATTTTGTCTTTCCAGAAATTTTTCTCAGTCTTACTCCCCAATCCCCACTCCCCACCAGACAGGTGACAACAGAAAACTGGGAAGTTTTTGGCCACTGCTGGTGTAAGTCCCCTTTCAGCACCTGCCCTTGCTCTTGGCCCTTTGCTGAGATAAAGTAGATGCATGCCATGTGTAAATTCCTGACAATTTAACATTTTTTCCCTGTGTGTTCCCAGTTCATAACTGGATGTTACCAATGCAAACCATGCTCCTTCAGTGGGGGATTTACAGCGTTGTAGAAATCGTCCCAGAGAAGAGACCTCACAAGGTGTATTCAGGCAGAAACCTAACTTCCCACTTCATCATGTGCTGGTAGAGAAGACCACAGCCACACATGTTTTTGGATGCCCATGCAGCAGAGTCAAATTTATCCTTTCAGAAATCATAAAGCTTTCCAGGAAATAGACTTCCAGGCTAAGCATTGCTGGGTTTTTTTTATATTTTGGCCATTTTATATTATAAGTCTGAAAGTTTCCAATATATCAAAAGCACTCAAAGGAAAGGACCTCTTTTTATCGATAAAGTATCCTTTTGCAGTGCATGAGCATGTCCCCTCCAAAAGCCAGACGTTTGGCTGGCATATGTTCAACTCCACTAACTTCCGTAAAGCTACATTGACTTAGATTCCTGGTAACAATAGACACCTTCTAGGTGCCCAGTGTGGATGGACCCTCTGTTTTTCTGCTTCAGCCTCTGGGTCATACACATGCAGCCAGCAATTCAGGGCACAAAGTAGTGTGTGTGCATGTGTGTGTGGTGTGGTGTGTGTGTGAGATACCCACAACACATAACAACCACACATGTAAAGCCAACCTCTGTACATAACATAACTAAGGTAGGTGACTTTGTCTTCTTGGATCATCCTGACTGTTACTACACACCTTGCTCTTTTTTCACAGAGTTCAGGAATTAACTCCCTAAATTCATTCTTTTCCAATGCATTTATGCCTGCTTCTGCTGATAACTCCCCACAGCCACTGGCAAAGAACTCGGCTGTCCAGTACCAATCTTCCCTGCTGTAATGAAATCTGATTTTTACTTTGGCATTCTCTAGTGAAATATAAGCAAAACGTACACTTTTGAAGCATAGAACGGGACCACTATTGTGAACTTATCATTAAAATGTTAAAAAGTTCCTCTGCTCCAAGAAAAGTAAAACCTGCTAATTTACATATTAATAGACCTTTTATGCTTGGGAAGATAACAAATACAATCTTTGGGCAGATGCAGAGAATTAATTACAGCAAGAGAAAGGATCCTATGAAATACACAAAGCAAGCTCTGAATATTCTGAAAGAATATTATTGTGAGTCAAGTTTCAGTTTATAGCATAATACTACAGGAAGAGTGAATTGTTTTGTGTCTGTTGCAGGGCATTTAGAGAAAGAGAGACATTTAGTATGTGCTGTCCATTTGAGACACTCTACCAAAGCATATAGACAAAATGGATACACAGAAGGCCACTAAACGTATAATGTTCTTTATCCATCTCCAGAGCTGAAAAACCATGAAGAGCTAGTACAGGCAAATAAACAGACCACTTTCAGGACAACCAGAGCTCTCAAATTGTAAATGACTGCCTGAAGATCAAAGAGGGGAGATACCTGCCTCAGAGCTACTGTTGGCCGGCAGTACGAAGAAAGCAGTCAGAGATGGAGAGCTCTTGGAAAAACCATGAAGCAGATGTGATCAGTTACACTGCAACTAGTCACCAGGACCAAAGGTTTCATCTAAGTGCTCTCCAACTAATTAAGCATGAAGGAGCAGGAATACTAGCAGAAATACCTAATCTGTTACCGAAAAGAGTTACTAGTCCTGAAGACTGTTGCTGTTCCTTTATCTAGAGTGTTGCAAGCCAGGTAGCATTTCTGCATAATCAGTTATACTAGATGAATAAGTAATTAAGGTGAGAGTCATGAAAAGTATATTTATCTCTCCATCTATATTCTTAAACTATTGCTTCATCACTGCATTGTTTAACAAGAATGTCCTCTGCCAGAGACAAACCTATGTGACTCTGTAAGCATACAGCCACCCTTCTTGGTTTATTGGATTTCTTTGAGGTAATATAGGTCTAAGAGAAGTGCAATAAGTTATGATTTATTTGTGCCTTTCAAAAGCATTTGATAAAATCACCAACAGGAAGCTACTGGTGTAGGTAGTTATATTGTTCCCTCACATGTACTCACAAGTAGTTCATCAGGAATTGGCAGCTGGTCAAGATTTAAATTACAAAATGTTGATGAAGACTTTTTGATGCTGACAGAGCCCATAAAGTCCCATGAGAAACACAAAGGCTCTGTGCCACACCCACAGATAATATTGGATTGTATTGGCTTCATTGAGTTTTGAATGAGGTCCTACAGGCAACACCGATCTCCGTGTGTGTTTAAATCCCAGGCATACACGTGCATATTTTAAATCATACCTTCTTATGTGAGTCACTTTGCTGCTGCACAATTTCCTCTGGCCCATCAACTTCCCAGCCACCACCAAAACCTTTGCTATATCCTATTAGCTTATCTTCTTGCTGGAAACAGTTTGTCTCTTCTCATACCTTTGGCTTTTATACTGTTCATTCTTCCCATAATTACCCACTGTGAGCATAGCTGAGAACTAAGTATTTCTTAGCCTCATCCTTTGCATGATACGTAATATTCAGGCTTCGCTGGGCTGATGGAGCTGACAGGGTACATGTGAGGAATCTAGCCCTGGAAGTGCTCATGCAGTTATTGTTCCAGCTGCTGAAACCAAGACGTCTTCAGGGCATCAGTTCAGTCAGGCACAGAAGGAGCTAGCAAAGACAATCATGTGCTTGTGTGCATTGTGTAACCAGGGCCTTAAAATTTCCTCCCATCTACAAAACCGGAATCACACATCTTCCTGGTCTCACAGAAGATGCAGAAATTACTTTACATAATACATAGAGAATGATTTAAAGACACAATGCAATGACTAAGAACTCATTTCTAGTAGTCTCACCCACTACTTCTGCTATGGTGTGGATGGTCATGTTTCCCAGCACAAGCTCTTCTCATTTAGGTGCTTGGAGCATTGCTGAAGTCTGGCTACAGTTTGCTAGAAAACCCTGTGTATGTGCTGACATTTCATGTGCAAGTACTGTAATTCTTATTACAGCTTTCTAAATGCCACCACCGCTGTTTTTCTGCGCTCCCCAAACCATCCAGCTTCTTTCTGCTCAGTCATTATCCTTTTAAAATAGGTTTTTGCCTTTCTCTGTCCTTACCCACTCAAAATTGTTGCTTCTATCCATATCACATATCCTACCTTCAAACTCTGCTTCTATTTTTATGTGTGGATTTCAGTGAAGTCTAAGGCGTCCTCCAATACTTCTGTTAGAAGATGCTTTGCGGAAATAAATTGTTCTGTGCAAATAATCTGATTGCTGTCTGTCGCAGAATAAAAGTGCAGAGTAATCTCAGAATACTTGCTTTTCCTAACTAAATGGTTGCACTGGGAATTTGGGGGACCTAAGATTTACGATTTGACAAGGGAGAGACAAGATGCATTAAACCTTAATGCTAATAGTAAATATAAAAATAAAAATTCAAATGCATTAATAAAATATGGATGTGTTTTTTTAGCTAGAAAAAGGGCAGGAAATTAATCTTTTTTAAAAAGAACTCCAGTATACAGAAAGTTGAATCTTGTTTTCAGCCATTATTAAGATTGATTGATTGATTTAGACCTCAGTACACTTCCTGTGGCTAGCAATTGTGTTATTGCTACTGCTAAGCCTGCTTCTGGAAAAATAAATAGCAATTTGAAGTCATTCAACTACACACATGGTCCCTGCTCTTGTCATTAGCTTGAAAAATAAAACAACTATGTCCTAGTAAAATTTAATGGTTATCTGTTATAAAGGGTAAGAGCTTTTCATAGTTTGACTATTATATAGAATCTCATGAATATTCAAAAGAGATTGGCTTTTCTGCCCTTCCCCCAGGTCATCTTACCTCCTCCCTTAATTAAAGATCAATTAATCATTTTGTACAGCATTGGAGAAAAAGAGTAAATATTATACAGTGGTATGAATCCAGTATTTCAGCTGTTCTAAAGTCACATTATTAAACAGCTTTTAGCCCAACTGAAGTTTCAGCTCTTCATCCAGCTAATAATTTGATCTTTTTATTTTCTTTCTTCTTTGATGGTACTATTAGGTCATCAAGTTTACATAAATCATTGCCTTTATTGCTTTCATCAAGGCGTGATTTTTTCTTCATCTGAGGAAATCATGCCCAATAAAACAAAAACTTGACCATTTCTATCCCTGTATTATATTAGTAATCATTTTTTAAGTGCTATTGCATTGATTTCCTGGACCAGCAATGCTCTGCCAGTAAAGCAAGCTGCATAGCCAGAACCATGGCATTTTTCCAACACGTAGATACTACTGTTTTATTCTGCTGATGCCAAGTGATAACATTTTATGCAATCAGCTGCATACAGTCACAAGCATACAATACAAAATGAAAGTTCCATAATAAATACACTGACATGTTATTTAAAATGCAATGGGAACATAAAAAAGCCTAGATGTGAGGGTTTTATGTCACGTCACTAGAAAGATTTGTACAATTCTCTGGCATTAAAAAAGAATCTATACTTGTTAAATCATTTAGAGAAGGAAAACATCACACCAATAACCATTACTAATCTAGATCCTGTACAAAAGATTATTTTTGCTGTCGGCTGATTTGCAGCTTGAAGTTAACTAATTAAGGCAATTCTCAAAGAAGTGGTAGGAACCACATGTTCTAATGCATAAATAAAGTAGGAAAAAATGGCAGTGCAGACCTCATTAAAAACAAAATTTCAACTCTCTTCCTCATTAAAATGAGTCTCCTGCAGTTATTCTGTCTGTCTGTCTTTCCATCTTCCCCAGTAATTCTAGTACCTGTCAGTCAATTTCAATACTTTTTGATGCAGGGCAAAGCCTCAAGGATAAATTAGTTACCACAAATTTTGGAGAAAATCTTTAAAGAGAGTCAAAAAATGGAAGAAGAGGCAAGTGGCCTGGGCAGCAGAACTCTGGGGGAGGGTGGCTGCACCAGCCCCATATTCATGCCTTTTGCCCACTGGAGAAGATATCTGGCAGCTTGCACTGCCTGTGCCCTGCTGCTCCTTAGGGGAAGCTGCTGTAAGGGGAAAAATAAGCCAACCTGGATGAAACCCGGATTTATTACTATACCTGCTGAGAGGACAACATAATTTTTAAATTCAGAAAATGTATATTAAAAGGGAGGGGTGAATTTTCTACTGCTACTTAGTCAAGCAAATACACAGTGAGTGAACTGTACTTGATTATGTCCTTCTAGTCTTTGGAAAATCTCCATGTTTAGCAACATTTAGTCTACTGATGATATAACAGATTGTGTAATATAGAATCACTTTTTAAATTATGGAAAATAATTTCAGTATGCATGGCCATCATGTCTCTATCGCTCTGTGTGTGTACATATGTGTGCATACATGAGGAGCTGGGAGTGTTGCTCCAGAAATGCCAAAGGAGAAAGAACACCCGACATCGAATTTCAGCAGGCAGTTGCAAGGTGTTGTCCATGCCTATGTGAAACTCTGAACAACTGAACAAGTATCTCCAGGACCACTGACAGCTGATCCTGAATAACTGTACCTGATGATGATGTGTCTGATGCTTAAAGAATCTATTGGTCATAACAAGAACCTTTTGACTGTCCTCAATAAGCTTTGAACTTTACCCTCACTTCTAACTCATAAGTGTACTAAAACAACTCGAACATTTATCTCCGAAGTCTCACATCCCTACACCTTCATTTCACCCTGAAAGGTTTTAAGTGTCTTTTGGCTTTCTGTGTGAAATGGTATTGGTCTGAAATGATGTGCTGGTACCATAAGGCCAGCTGAACCACAGGTTTACAAACAGTGCATTACACGGGAAAGCTCAGTCTCTCTTGAAAGGTAATTTGTCACAGGCACTACTCAAAGAAAGATTAGCATGTAACTAGCTCTTGGCAATGGAGTGTTTCCAAACTTTGGGGTGTTAACCAGCTTTTTTGAGTGGCACACAAACCAGGTAATGGGTGCGGTGAACCTAGGGAGAGGAAGTCGCTGCTGCTCTGCTCAGAAAGACTGTGTTAACCAACACTTCATCGTCTCATGCACATATCTTGGAAAGTCAAGTCTCTTACTCCACAAACTCCATTCCCCAATAATTAATGATCACTGTGTTTTCCTGCTTGAGGAGACATGCACAAAAGTAGACTTGGGAAGCAAGGGCAAACACTTGAAGGGGGAAGGCACATCCCAGTGCAGCAGTACAGACATCTGGAAACCCCTGTGGTCCCTCTGCTGCAGAGGGGAAAGAATGTGAGAGGCAGGTGCCCCCATCCATGACATGAGCTGGGCATCTCATCAGAGGCTTCCACCCAGTACCATGCAGAGTGGCAGCCCTCTTGAGTACATCCACTGCTCCCATCCCAGCCAGATGTGGCTGAGGCAAGGGGCAAGAGGACTCTGGGAGGTCTCCAAGCCAGAACACGGGACACTGGGTTGGACCATTATGGACAGGAAACATCAGGATAATGTACCAAGAGGCTCTGCACAGGGCACCAAGAGTTGCTCCCCTCAGGGTCCAGCTGCCATTTCCCAAGGTCAGCTCTGACATGGTGCTGCCACATAAGCTGGCTACAGCCTTGTCCCCCTCCGCTGCTGCCCTCTCCCTGGGGACTGCAGGCCTGGAGTCCACAATGGCACCTGGTGATGGCCAGGCTGTGGCCAACCCCCGTGACCACCACCATCCCAGACTGGCTCACCTTGCTGAGGAAAGCCTGTGTCAGAAAGGGCAGAACGCTGCCCAGCAGCCAGGGCTAAGGGAAAAAGTGTGAGAAACGGCCCTGCAAGCACCAAGAGAAGAGGGGGAGGAGGGAAGGAGGTGCTCCAGGTGTCCCAGCAGTGAACCTCTGCAGCCCCTGGAGATACCATGGTGGATCAGGGGAAGAATGTGAGGAGGAGGAGTGAGAGAGCGCCTGGGTAGGCATCTGACAGCCAACCAGGGTCAACCCACCAGAAGGGCACTGCAGGCACCTTCAGAAGAGGGAAGGAAAGTGCTCTTCCTTTAGAACCCTGCAAAGAGAGTCAGTCATCCTGTGCGTCCTCTGTCGTGGGACTGCTGGCAGGAGCCCTAGCACCAGTGTCCGCCTTCCCAGCATCTCCCCTTGTGTGTCTGTAGCAGCCACTGGGTTAGTGCAAGAAGAGCTTGAAGACGACATTTTGTGCCAGTGAGAGACCAGGGCTCAGACTAACCTGTGAAACTTGGCCTTGCAAAAAGTACTTAGTTAACAACATACTTTTCTTCAACACATGGAATTGATGTTGCCAATTTTTGCTAAATTCAGAATGAATGTGACAGTATGCGAGGCAATGTTTGTTGGGGTCGAGAGATTATTTTCTATCTCCCAGCACCATCTGGTATTACAGTGGAAACTCCAAATGAATAAACATTGCTTATCATTCTGTCAGTCACTCATCCATCTGACAGAAGCTGAAACACTAATGTACTCATCATCTTTGTCATTTGGCAATCAGGGACTGCTTCACGGTAACTGAGACAAAGACCACAGATTAAGGTCCATAGCTGAAGTGGGCAGCAGAGATTTAGCAAGCTTAATGTATTATTCAGTTTGACTGATGCAGGGAACAGAACTTGATGGGTTTGTGGTTTCTATTTTTGAAGGGTCTTTTTGGCACAAAGGTGTTGGATTTGTCAGTTAAATTGTTGTGAGCTCTTTGTGTTGTTGTTTAGATGATGAGAGATGTTTAAATAAAAAAGAAATGCTGAGGGGAACTGAGTGATAAATTCATCTCTAGTGACTGACATCCAGGTAGTGTTTGCTTGGAAACCACTGGGGCAAGGGACGTGTACATGCGTTAGGCTGAACAATAACTAGTTCCAACATCTTGGGGCAATTCTGTCAGTTTCCTCCTCAGTGCAGCGAGCTGCATCCAGATTCCCAAGCTTTGCTTCCCTTGTCACTGCAGCAATCATTGCAGCCCGAGCGGTGAGCACTCCTGACTAATAGACAGATCCTTGATTAGAATGACAGTTCTTCTTAAAACTCATCTTACCAGCAAGGTTTGTTCTGGTTTGCAGGGCCCACATGAAGGAGGCACTTTGAAGAGTTGTCACTTCGATACAGGGCCTCTGTGTCAGCACACGCACGCCAATGGGCTCGCTACTTGAACCTGCTGGTAACAGTAAAAGCACAGTAAAGTTTACTTTTCCACAATGCCTCAAAATTTCACAATGTTTGAGTGATGACACATTTAAGTGGGAAGCCTTTTAGAAGGGATGGGCAAATAACTAGATAAAATAATAAAAAGCCTAATGGTAAAATTAGCTTACTCTTTCATTTTTAAAGGGCTGGATGTGTAGAGATAATAATCTCAGGTAACCTTTTTTGTTCTACTTTTCTTCTGGTACAAACAGATGAGTCCAATATAACATTATGCCATTGGTTATATTGTCACTGAGGACACACCAGCTTCAATCCATTCTGATCCACAGAACCAAACAGACTCTCTGATGCTGGCTCTGCAGGTGAACATGGCTTGCTAATGCTGCTGTCACAACCCTTTCCATAGCCAGTTCTTTTTCTTAATGTTGCTAAAAATGAGATCCTTGTGCTTTGGAATATCTTTTTTTTGTCCTCATTGACAGCTGGAATATTTTCTGCAAGTTGCAACTGAAAGCAAGAAGCACTGACACAGACCTTTTCAGCTGAAAATGTCCTACCCTTATTAGGCTATTGCTTGTTTTCTTTTGCTCTTTGTTTCTTAAAGCAGTCATAAAATGTCAAATTAGTCTTACTCAGACAAATCAGGAAAGCAAAGTGTGTAAGCCAGAGAGCATTTCTGTACCATATACAAAAGAAAGGAATTGTTTATTTTGTGGGTCAGCTCCGTCCTAGTTTTCAAAATGACGTGTGACTCCCCTGGAAAGACTTCTTGTGCTTTTTTCAAAAGAATGGTTTCAGTCAATCAGAAGGACACAATCAAGCTCCCATTTCTGGCTTTGTGAGTCCTTGCACTGATTTTTAGGAGAGTTATTTTTTAACACAAGCTTGTTTAGTCTTAACGTCCCTCACACAGAGCTTTGTGTCTGCATATCAGGACTGATGACTGCATGCATTTATTTGTCTCAAAACCTGTCTGATTCTTCTTTCTTTTGTAATGAAATGTTTTGCTAAGCTGTCATTTTTGCCATAAATATATTCCCTTGGCTGCATCCTAGTGGTGGATTATTTGCTCCAGAATCTTTTCTTTTCATCTCAGAGATGAATATACATTTCGGGACCAGCTTTGGAAATATCAATTTGCTTCAGGAAACTTCTTATAAGCAAGTCTTGGAAGTTAACATTAAATCAGTTTTATGTACTTTATTTCCCAAGGAATCAGACCCACTTGGTTTATTATCTAACAAAACCCAGAGCATAATGTAGAAACCAAGACTGAATCAGAAAAGGACATTATAAAAATACTGGAGCTGTCTTTCTCTGGCAATAGGGAAATTCATAGAAATAGAAATAGAAATAATAGAAAAAAAGAAACAATTATATCGTGGTTAAAAAAAAACAAACCCTGAGAGGTTCATACATCTATTTCAAATGTATAGCAAAATTTCATCTATTCACATATATTTTCAAAGTCATTCTTTCCTGCAGTCACAAAATATTAAAGTATATGATAGCATCAGGATATTAAACTAGATATTTAACCACAATATTTAATCAGCTGTTATTAACAAATACAGCAGGCCTGAAGTGTATGACAATTGTGCCTAGAGGAATGCAAACATAGCACCACTAAAGCAAGTTTACTGCCTCCACTCCTGAATGAAAGCAGAGCTCCAGCACACAAAAACCTGATACAATGTTTTAGTAATTCCAGGCCCATCCACATCAAATGACACCCATATGTCAGGCCTTCTGAGCGAAAAGTTGAGTCAATAGCAATTATTCACACCCTGCTTCCTTTTGGTCCTGCATCACATAGTGATGCTCTGCTTCCACAGCCCTCCTGCACCCTGGAGTGAAGAGGTAGCCTTTTCCCTAAACATCTTTGCTGCATTACACATGTTTCTGAGAATCCCCTCCTCATCTATCTCATGTGGGAAGGTTGTGTTCTAAAAACCTCAAAGGGCCTTAGACACTCAGGGTTACCTGCGACCAGGTCTGGCTGGATATAACCAAGGAGGGGCTGGAGCTCTCCTGGAGCAGCAGATGGAGGGTAGAAGGTGAGGCCTTGGGCACTAGAAACCTGTCCAAGCTCCTCCATCACTCCCCTCAAACCAAGCTCTTCCTGTTACCCTCACAAAACTCATGATTACCAGAAGTTTATTTAAAAATATCAGCTACAGTTTTTCATTAAGGCCCTTAAAACTTCCTTTTATTACTTATACCTCCAAACTGCAGCTTCCGAGTAGCCAGTTCTGAGCATCACAGGTTTTGAATAAGGGAAAGAGAGTAAGAAAAAAACATCTCCCTTAGCAAATGCAAATGCACCCGTACAGTTTACTCAGCCAAAATCATTCTTCTCATACAGGAGTAAAATATCTTTAGGGGGTTCTTCCCAACAGAGTCCACAACAGAGGAATTTCTGTTCTGTTCAAGTGGAGAAGGTTAACTGCTGTGTTGAAGCTTATCTTCTCATGAGAAATTTGTTCTTGCATCAAATTCAGAAATTTTAGTGTCACAGACTTTTAATCATATTTGGGTGAGTCTAAAGTGCTAGAACACATCACCAGAAATTGCCATTTTTGTCAATAAAACCCCAGACATTCAAAGAGCAGCCCAGCCTAGCCTGTACGCTTGGAATCAAGGTCAGATTCACAACCCACACACAAGCACAAGGTTGTCTAAGCTTAGAGATTTTGTTTGAGCTCATCTTTTGATCAGCTAGTAAAAGAGACAAATGGAGGAATATGAAGCCATCAGGTGTTAATGTGAAATGTAAAAGCCTTAGGTTTTCCTTGAAATTAATGTTAAATGTTCAAATAAAGCAGTTTTATCTTTCATTTCTTTGAAAATAAAGTTACTACTGTAAATGGCACACCCACTTCAAATTTTATTTCTAGATGAATCCACTGATAATGAAAGCATTCAGGATCCTTTAATTAACATTATAGAAAACTGCACTTAGTTACTTCCTAAGCACCTGTATCTGCATAAAGTTGCATTACATTGCATATGTCATAATTTAAATCCATTACCTACATATAAATATGTATCAAATTTGCATTGCATATGTCTTTGTCCTCTGCTTGTTAATCACAAATATCATAGCTAAATAAACCCAAAAAGTGCAATTCCAGCTTACTCACTAATAGTTATTTATTAAACAAAATATGTATTATAGAACATAAATACAACAAAATAATAGATGGAGGTTCACAGAGTAGTATAAATTACTACCAAAATCAATAGAATGACTCCCCTGATATGAGCTGTCTGACCCAATGACAGCAGCTGTGACAGGCATCAGTGGATATTAGACAACATAAAAATATATGTTTTAGCACTAGACAATGTTCCCTTAAAAGCTCATCTACAATTAAGTGCTGATCTGACTGCTGAAGTGATGAGCAGGATACATTAGACCTGTTTTCTTGTGACTAGAAATTTTCCACTAAAAGATCTGAGCTGGTTGTCTTAAATGTAAATGCACATGCTAAAATATGTAATGAATATCCATGTTCGGTGTCACTATTTCATTTAGGTACATCTGAAGTCAAGTTAATAAAAGGCTTGTTTAATTAAATGCAGCTTTCCATGTTCTGCTTCAAATTGAACAGTCAAATGAATATATAGAAGCATTGCTCTGCTCAACTCAAAAAGTCATTACACACTTTTTTTTCAGATACCAGATACAGACACAGGAAAAGATCAAACTGAGTACTCATGTCATAAAATTATCAATAAAATACTACTATCCATTACTTCTGTGTAAAGAACCGAAAAACTGTTTTGAACTGGGCCTTTTTTTTGGTCACTTACCAACATTGTTCCAAGTTTTCAGGTGTGGGGGAAAAAATGCACAACTGCAAATACTGTTGAGTACTGCCCAATGGACAGATAAGCACTAGGCTACTCAGTCTACATTTAAAAAAAACGTCTTGTGAACACAAAGCAGTCAGAACATTATGGCCTGGCTTTTTTGGGTGGGAAGGAAGGTGTAGGCAGGAACTCTTGATTCTTCGACTGGCAAGTAGGGATTACACATTTACATTGCTTGGCTTTTTAAATTACACTTTACATTAGCACAGTGCTTTCAAATGCATAAAGACAAATGGTCTGTACTCAGTTTTACAGAAGAGGATGTGCTACCTTTAGAACAGGTGAAGTCATAAAAGATGAGGGTTAGCAAGCAACGGAAAGCTAATACATTCATGGCCGTCTGGTGAAGTGATTAAAAATTTTATTATTCCATGAGCTGGATTCTGTGCCCTTCAGAAGAGATAAGAAAGACACATCAACTCCACAAGTACTAATGAAATCCATAGCCAATCACAGAGGCCTCTGATGGGAGAGCATGAACATTTGTATGCCAGTATTGGAAGTTAGATTGCTGGTGGCTTCTCCATTCTTTCAGCAGCTGCTTCAGCCATGCTGCCAGCTCCATGTTTCTCATCACTCTCCTAGAGCAGTCCTTATGATGACTTTACCTTAAGTAAACTGCATTGCTCCCTTTGCACATCATGGGTTTAGGGGAGGACAATGGTGCTATTGCACAGCAGCTGCCTTCCTTACAGCCCAACCATATGCTCTTCGTCTTCTCTGAGAGACTCCTAGCTGCTGCTGCTCTCATACCATTCTTCATTCCCATAAAATGGTGAAATTTTTCTTCTGACTATGCTCTAGCATAATGCCCATGTAATAACATTTCCTGTAAGCATGTTAGACAGCAGACATATATACGTCAATAGTAAACAGCACATGAATAAAATTGTTCCTCCATTACAGACTTAGAATTTAATTAGACACTGAAGTCAATCAGTACATATCAACATGCTAAGCAGAAAGCTCGCATGTAGCAACTACACATAAGCATGGGCACTTGGGGACAGCCCTCCTGCAGAGTCAGGTTTGTGCAATCTGTGACAGGAAAGCGATGGATATCTGGATTTTGAAGATGCATCAGCCCAGCACCAGAAGCCACAGTACATTGCTCCTGCAGCAATGAGAAGTGCAGCGCTCATCCAGCCCACATAGAGAGCAGCGCCTAGTTCTCGTTTCAGTGGTGTAGGGACTTTCGGGTCATAGAAGTCATGAATGATACTACCTGCAGTCCAGGACACTGGGATCAAAACAAGGATGCCCGTCAGAAGAAAGGCAACTCCAGCTGCCAGTATGAAGACACTGACGCCCTGGGGATCCTCCTTGGTCCTGTGAGTGTACTTCACACCAACAATGGCCAATAAAAAGGAAATTATTGACAAGATCACTGCAATGCACATGAGTGCTCTGAATGCCTCCAAGGGCTGTGGGAGAGCCAGGACAGAGTCGTAGAATTTGCACTGCAGCCTGATGCCCAGATGACTGATGCAGTCCATCCACAGTCCTTCCCAGGTGGTCTCAAACACCACGATGTTGCTATCAATGTGGGCAGAAACTCTCCACTGCGGCATAACTGTAGCTGCCAAAGTCCCGACCATGCCGACACCTCCAAATATTAGACCAGTGATTTGTAATACACAGCAAGCCATGCTGCTTCTGAAAAAGACACCTCAAGTGAGGTGGCCTAGAAAGTCTTCCAAAATCACTTTTTCGTAGAAGAAATATAAGGTACGTGAAGGAATATTTTCTCCAGTAGATTCCTTGTACAATGAGTTGTTGGGGTTTTTTAAAAGCAGCTTGCTCCAGCCTGAGGTTCAGACAGGTGGAAATCCATTTCTGACTGTCTAGAAGGACCTGCTATTTATTTGCTTTGAAATCCCTTCTGACTACAGTGCCTACCCTTCAAGCCTAACAAGTTTCCAGCCAATGGGAAACTAGGAGGGGTGTGTCATAGTTGATCTTACTGCTTCTCATAGTCTGTCTGTAGTGATGCTATAATTAAGTAAGTGTCAGGGATTCAATTAAAGGTACCTAATTGCAGGACTAATAATTTCTTAACTGCAAGATTGCAGCTATGTTGAAATTTAGTACAGAAATTCTGAACTTCCATTTATTAAAATATTATGCAAAATAGGTCATTACAGTTGTTCTTACGACAAAAACTAAACATGGAGTGGGACTTAGTTTCTAAGTGCTATAGCCCTGGGAAAGCATCTGATTATTTTTTTATTTTTTTTTAAATCAAACTAGGAGGTACTTTGTGTAGTTCTTTAATGTAGATTCCTCATTTTGATCAAATACAAAAGTATAATCATGATATTAGACAGGTACAGGAAAGTCAAGTATTCCAATCAACATCAAAGCTTTGCTCTACCAGCTGCATAATTCACAAGGATGACAAAGGAAAGAGCTGGCAGATTTTCACACTTTCTTCTTTTGAATCCACAAGTAAGTTCGCTGTTAGGAAATAACCCTCTATGAGACTCTCTCCTCATGAGAAGGATAGTGTTGTCATTATGTTCCATCTCCTCCAGGTAACATTAGGGTGGGCTGGGGGCAATTGTCTAATATGAAAAGGATGAGCTTTTCTTTCAGGGTACAATGCACCTTGAAAGAAGTCAAGAGATTCCTCCCTATGTGTGAAGGCATGTATCTCAGCCTTCACACATAGCTACAAGCCTGGACAAAAACACACGCCAACAACTTATTTGCCTTGGGCAAGTTAGCAATAGCTGTTGCATTATGGGTTTTTTACTTTCTTCTCATTACTTTGAGATAATAGTGTATGATGACAACTCATGGGTGTTGTTGAAATTTATGCCTTTCTAGTTACTCCAGCTCTTTGAACACATGGGGCTAGTAAAAAAAGCCAAAAAAGTATTGGCCCACTAAAAGCTATGAAGGCCCCTAGAAGTGCTGTTGAAGAAAGACATATTCTTTGATTCCTTGTGGATTGTAGTGTTGTGGGCTCTCTGTGTTTGGAAATATTAGACATTGCCTTTGATGGTATGAACTGAATTACAGCCTTAGGTGCCTACACAAGATATTCAAAGCAAACACTAAAACCTGTGAAAAGGTGAATTGCTCATCTAAACAACTCGCAGCCCACAAAATCCCCTTCCTCTTACAGTTGCTAACTGTAAGGAAAGAGTGCCAGATAATATAAAGCAAGTTATATAGTATAATGTTATAGAGCTGTGTGGGAAATACTTCCAAGGGATCTGGACAATTAATTTTTGCCTTCAAGTCTGCCAGCAGGAATCTGGAGAGAAAAATCTTCATCTAAGATGTGAAATGTAACCTTCAGAAACTAAATGCATTATCAGATTTGTTCTTATAGGGACATGAATATTTCATCACTCTTCTGCAGACATAAAAAAAGAATCCCGTGATGCAGAAAAGTTACTGCACTTTGCTTGATGCCACAAGAAGAAGGTGGTAGAGATGAAATCAGAAGTCATAGATGGTTATCTGCCTAACCAACTCCTTTCTCTGGCAGGAGACTGCTCCCTTGAAAGAACACTTCACACAGGACCTGTGCTATTTAGGTGGAGTATAGTCTCCATTCATCCTGCAGGACCCTTTTTTCCTCTGAATTCTCAAAATTGTTTTTTGATATGTTATTTTAACTTCAAAAAGGGTATCAACTTATTATGGAAAAGCCCTTTCAAATCTATCATTTATATGTAATTTTTTCAACAGAAAAGCTCCTTTTGCAACATTTTCAGCAAGGTTTACCTAGCTGGAGAACAGATCATACCTAATGCCCTGAATCTGTTTATCTGACTGCCTTATCTAGCAGGATTGCTCTGAAATAATTTTTTCTTACATGACTCTATGAGGGTCAGCCGTTGAGGTCATGCATAAAATTACACTATGACAGTCAGGGCACGGTTTGTATAGAAGATAAACTGCTCCCAGAAATACTATTAAAATGCATCATATGCTGATTGTGTAGCAATGCATCCAGAGAGTGCTAAATGGTTGAGTGTTTTTTTGATCTTTAATCGGAAGTAGTACCTATGGTGAGTGACATCCAACACAACTGTAGACATAAGTGAGGAACACCCAGGCTACACTGATGCATGTGCCAGGGTGGATCTTGTTACTGAAACCCAAGGGGAAGGAAGTAGGAAAGGAACACAAATAAATGGCAGTTTTGAAACTTGAAGATAAATTTCAGAAATTAAAATAAACTACAGGAGACAGGTTGGAAAAAAAATACTCAAGAAAAAGTAACAATACCTTGGAAATTCATGTGGACTGAAAAATCTTATGAACTTGCTAAATGTCAATGAGTCCCTGGCTTTGCTAATTGCTGAAGAATTATCTTTTGCAGAAAAGTCCTGTGTTTGAATCAGCCTGGAGAGAGCTCTTATGCCCTTGTATGCCCTAAAGAACAGTACCTCCATTTAAAGGCTCAACTCACCTCTCCTCTCAGAAAGAAATAGTTGACTTAGTTATCTCAAAATCACTCTGAACAGCAGACAGCTCTTAAAGTAGAAATTAAATACATGCTTACATGGTGAACATGGCAGATACCATGGTTGTAGCATCAGATGAGAAGAAATAAAAGGAAAACCCCTTTTATACCTGATTGGACTTTAGAAGTCTCCTCATTCTATGCATCATCCATCTGTTATGCTATTTGGATGCTTACCTGCGTCAAGATGAGAATACCAGTTCTTATGCAAATATGTCCACCCCAAAATTTGCCTTCAGAGAGGGAAACAGTCAACTGAGGAAACACATAGTCTTTACATCTAACCTTTCCCTGGATCTCTATTCAGATTTACATTTTCTCTTCCTTTCAAATCATGATGTTCGTTCGACTCTTTTCCCAGGGCAATATCTCTGTCCCCTACCTAGCTTTTAAAATGCTGATGCCCCTTGAAAAACAAGTAGTAGACCATCTCCAGTCCATATGATTAACAGAATCTGTCAATGATCCCCAGTGCTTTTAGGCATCAATAATGTAAACACTTAATTGACTTGCAGAAAGCAGGTTTCATTCTTCTTTGTATATCTCCTATGGACATTGAATTTTAGAATCCTTATACATACACATGCATCTAGATGTAGAAGAATAGACTTTAATCTCCTCTATTAATGTACAACTATAATGTACATAGCTCATTGTGGGATCTCATCAAGAATAGATAGGTTGGATACGCTACAGGCTAAGGAGCTAAATTTAAGGTTCGGTAATGTTTTTGGAACAGGCAAATATGCAGATTTATCAAAAGCGCATTTTAGATTAGTGATTACTAAGAGTTACAGTTAAGTCTCTTGTCCTCCCAGAGGCTGCAGTTATCCAGTAACCACATGTAGAGTCTGGCAATGGGGAGTCCACCAGGCTGTGGCTCTGCAGTCACTCTGCATCCTGTCCCCTTGGGCAGAGGTTCTGGGTGAAGTCACACAGACCGAGATCTGCTAAAGTCTGATTTAAGCACATAACAAATAGGATTAGGATTGTCTGCAGATCATTTGTTTTGGAAACACATGTGAATGGCATCGGTTCCTTCCTGCTTGTGGCTTCCACTAGTCCATTCATTACATGCTGTGTTAACCACTTTGTTTTCAGCTATTTACAAGGGCTGGTCAATGAAATCATAGTCGTGTTAATGGTTCCATTACTTTCTATGTTTGTTATATTGATTGACTACTGTATTTTGAGCCTACTGGTGAGGCAAAAGACTACTTTGATTCCATTTGAATTCAGGAGAAAATGGATTAAGTCAACAGAGGCTTTTTTTATTTGTGCTAACTTTAATATTTCTGCCTGCCCATATGTTAAAAGATGAAGGCACGTCTTCCCCCTCTCTTCAAGCGTGGCACACTTTGGAGTGAGACAAACATCTGCTCAGTGTAGCTTAGAGAGGGATTTCCCCCAGACACATAACAGGCACTGTCCTTGGGCGCTGACCTCTAACTCTAGCGTTGAGGCAACCCATGACTGACAGTTGAATTGAAAAGGACTAATATTTATTCTCCATCATCTTCCTCACCATGCCAGAAATTCACAGCTTGACAAAACTGACGAACTTTTAATGATATTCCATGTCTGAGGAAGACTGTCTCCTGGACATTGTGAATGAACTTGAGTTCAGTGTAATAAAACCCTACAGTAATAAAATATTAAATACTCCTTTGAGTATTTAATCCATCTAAACTGCTTCGGGCTTTTACAAGGTATTTGTCACCTCAATACTTGCATACAGGGAACAGCAATCCTGATAGAAATAGAATCTGTCAGAAAACATGCTATCTTACTTCGCTGTTTAATGACAGGACCTCAAAGCATATTTGGGGGGCATTTGATTGCACAGTTCACATTAAGCTGTTGGAAATATAACAGTGGCAAATTCCCAAGGCAGTATTGATTATTTTCATAAGGGTTATCAACAGGGTATAGAGTTAGGCTATTACTGGACAAATCACAGGGGAACTCCTTTATTTACATGACTTACTGTGATGGAATAAAAGGGGAGAAGGTATACTGTGGCAGTGATGGCATAAAGAGAGATGAGAGGCAAGGTTTGTAGAAAGAGATAATAGCATTTATTAGACTACCTGAAACTATTAGGAACAAGCTTTTAGGCTCAGAATCCCAAGAAAGATTGCTTTTGGAGCACAGCATAATAATGCACCCTTGAAGTAGCTTTCCAGTAACCAAGCAGTGTCGGTAACCAAACATGTTAGTCTCAAACTTTGAAAGACAGTGCTTTTTTTCACGTCTTTCTCACTCCTAATCTGGGCTCCTCCCTCTTCAGTCCTATCTCTCTCACTTTCTTTCCTCTCCCAAACCCCGCCGCCTGAATGTAACTACATTGTTAATTTTTTTTTCCACCTCCAAAGTAAACTCTAGCAGTGTGAGATCCTTCACTACTAGCTTCAACTTTGTGCACCCAATGACACTCCCAAAATTGTCAGCACATAGCAGGGTCACCCTCTACCTCCACGCTCTTCTCTTTCTCTCTCTACCCAAATCCAGAGTCTTTTATCAAACTTCTGTACTTATGGCCAAGATGTTCCAGTACTCATCTCCTTAGGATTGGGATTTACCTCTTTCCTGGGACACCCTGGATGACTTTCCCTGTCTGGCAAGTTGGGCATCCTCTAGGAAGGAGCACCATAGCCCCAGCCTGTTGTGTAGCTGGCAGATATCTCCTGATTAACCTCAGTTCCCCTTCAAATAGATGGAGAGGAGAGAAGGTGGAGAAGAAGGGAAGCCCTTCCCAGCCAACCAGCTGTTCCTGCACTCACACAAAAGAACTTCTTCCTGGAAGTCGCAAATCACTTTGGATTTGTGCTGGCACAGAGACCAAAGCAGGAGCATTTCACAAGCAGCAATTTTTGTCACTTGCTCTCAGAACATCCTCTCCAACATCGCGAATTGTAGCAGGTCCAAGGATGCACCACTGTTACTGTAATTTTGCACACTGATGTGTCATCCCGGGGCTGATGTGTCTCTGCACAGTGACAGTCCACAGCCTGCAGGGGCCCAAATGATTCACCAGTGTGGGCACACTGCGTCCCCGTGGGGACAATCCAGCACTCTTCCTAGTTCCAGCGTACTATGTAGCCAGTCAAAATATAAACTTCTGTGTCCATGATCCAGCAGTAGTTATTTTCATTCCAGGTCTGAAATGTGTAGTTTAGCACAGAGAGTAATACTTTAGAAGAAGGAGAAATCTCTTAACAACTATTTCTACCAATTCTGTGGTGAGAGTTAAGGGGCTGAACGTTAGGGAAGGGAAAGGAAAAAGGATAGAAAACAGTCTGATGTGTGCACAGTGACTTTTAAAAAGTATAAAATGGAGGAAAGATAGGTCTCAGCAAATATGATGCTCTTATGTTGGAATGGAACAGGGCTCTTAGCCCCCCCTCTGTGAGGCAGAAAATTAAATGTGAAGGATCATTAAGATGAGAAGATCTGTATCTCTGCAGAAGACCATTGCCAATGAGGTGAAAGTGCCTGCAGCACTGAGGGAGAATAACTCCTCTGATCCTGATCGTGTTATTCTTTATTAATCAGACTGACCAGTTTAGGGATGTGAATGTGGATGAGGCTTAAAAAATCCTTAGGAAGCATCTGGAATGCGAATCCCATGGGGAAGGAAAGGAGGGACTTGTAGGAGTAAAGTTCATACTCAACTGGATTAAAAACTCCACAGAGAGAAGGTATTTGGTAGAGGAATAGAAAAGGTTATCAACCAACATGGAAAATATATCTAAGAGGTCAGCAAATGTAAGGGGGAAATGACACTCAATAAAAGTAATCAAAATTAAGCTTTTTAAAAAATAGAATTTAAAAGATGCTACAAGCATGCAAGTAATACAGAACAGCAAGGGAAGAAGCATGCTAGGCTCTAAGTACACATCTAAGAAAGGTAGCCCTCCTCCTCTTTGAATTTCAGTAACAACAAGGATACAGAAGAGGGAGATCATGACAGAATTACAATACTGTATCTAAGGCAGATAAAATACTCCAACTCTCATGGAGCACAAGCTGAAGAAAAAGAGCAATTTCCACTGAAGGAAATTCAGCATGTGCAGTAGCAAGGCAGCAGGTAGCTAGGACTGTCAGAGTATGTGTCAAACCAGGAGTGATCCTCTGTGTCTGCAGAACAGCAAAACTAAGGGAATGAGTGGGGTGGTAGAAAACCCTGTGCACAACTGGAAACCTGTTAGTCAGAATCTAATAGTATAAGACAATTTAAAATCCATTACGAAGAAAAGAATAAATACCAAGAAGTAAATGAAAGTTAAATAAAATGCAGCATGCACTTAACAATAATAGATTTAGGTTTAGATTTGTAATATTGTCAAGAAAATGAAAGTTGAGAAAATCCAAACCATTTGGATCTTATTAAAGCACTTGACACAGCAGTGGGAAATCAACAGAGACCCTGAGGGAATGGAGAAGAGTGAAAATAATGTAATGTGGATTCAGAATCTATGAGTGAGTAAAACAACAAAAGGGTACCTTGGAAGGAGAACTATCATCTTCCTATTTCCAGACAGTGATGTCTGCTACTTTTGGGGCCAAGGATTTCTCTGGGGTCTCGTCTTATTACCCTCAGGGATCTAGCAATGAAAGAGGAACTGCAGCAAGGAAATTTGCATTAGGCACCCAGCTGGTCAATGTACTGTCAATGGTTACGTCCCACAGTTCAGGAACACTGGTGGTCTTGAGGCCTGGAGTAATAGAAGTGCAATGCATTTAATGTATTCAAGGAAGGTATTTGCTCAGTTTTGCAAATCATTTACCCATGCTATGATAACCTGCAATAAGTATATTCAGTGTGCTCAGCAGTGATTAGGCTTCCTCTGGGATTCTTCGTCCAGTGTTGGGCATGAAACTTAAAGAAAGAGGTGCAGCAGTCAAAAGCAACCAGAGGAGGTAAAATATATGGGGAGAAATTTAGCAAGCATGCCAGTGAGAAAAGAATTAGAGATGATTAAATTAAGCAAGAAAGGTTCTAGAGGTCATATGGTAACTGTCCTGAAATACAGAAAGGATTGCCTGCTTTAAAAGAAAGCAGTAATCTGATTTCTATGTCTGCTGCTGAGGGGACAAGAAATAACGGAGCAGCCTTAGTGTGCAGTGGGGAGATTTAGTTTAAGATTCGTGAAAACCTTTCTTTAATTAAAATTATAATTAAGTACCAGCATCGATTGCTAAGGACACTACAAAGTAGCCACCCCTGGAAGCTTTCATTGTACAAATGTCTCTCAGGAGTAATTTTGGCATATTTATTCACTGAGAAGAGCAATGGAGTAGTTAATAGATATCACCTTTTCTAGAGTGACCTCCACTCACACTGTCTTCTCCTCCTATTTTTCCTCTGTGCCCCTATATAAACCACGTCCCACTAGTGAAATGAACTGATGGTGCTGATGGGACTCTTGACAGTACACAGGTAAACTCATTGGCATCAGCCTTCTCTTAATTTCTCAAGCAACACATATTTAGGACTACTAATGGCCTATATCCATTGGTTTCTTGCTGAAATTTTGCAGCAAAGTATCACAGCTACCAGCTCTGTGGGGCAGTGGGATGAGTAAGGAGGCAGCTTGGTTAGCAAGGGGTCAGCTTGCTTTGCTTCCTAGGGGTTGATCTGTGGTAGAGTCACAAGCAGCCAATATGCAGAACGGAGTCAGGTGTTGTTTGAGCAGCTCAGTTCAGGGGCTCAACCGAGTTCTGTAAGGCAAGACTCAGGTAGGGTACATGCCTGTGTCAGGACTGTAGGTACTGGCCAGGACCTTCAAAGAGTTGGAGTTACCCAGTGCTGCTGTTCGTCCAGCTCATCACAAGAAGGAGAGCTGTGCATCATTCCTCAGTCTCAGGAAGCCAACTGCATCCATTGTGTGGGGTCAGAGTATGACGCTTGGTGGAGGGCTTGAATCACAGACCAGCCAGTTGCTTCATTAAGCACAAAGATACCATGAGCAGAGGAGTCTGAAAGTGGGGACAGTACCTCCAAGCACAACTATTCACTGACCCTGGTCCCCTGCTGCTCCATAGGCACCTGCCCCTGACATTGGCAGCAGCAGATCTCCATACATCTCCAGGCTGACACAATAAGACCACTCTTACATTTCAGTAATGAGTCTTCCTTGCTGTGAGGCACAAGATACAGCCTCTCCTAATTTCTGCCTGCTCTATTTTCTATTATTCTTTACTAGCCATATTTGAGAGTTGAACAGAAAGCAAGCAGCTTACATATAAAGCCTCACATATAGGCACCACGTATATTCAAAAACATGGGGGAGTACAACACCTATTCAGGACTGCATCTTAAAAAAATGAACAAACCCATTATACGCAGCTGACCTTACCAGATGTGCAGACGTGTGATAACCTCCTGTGTCAAATGGTTCATTCTCATGTAAAATTGCAAAGCCGGTGCTCACACACACTCGGGCTCTGATATGTCTCTGCCTTGCCTGCACAAAGCGGCTCCTCAGGCTGTGGCTCTGCTGCCACCCATGTGTTTACCACCTCGCTGTCTAAGCTCTAATGAGAGCAGTGCCTAGTAATGCAGGTGCCTGCTCTACCCTCTAGACCTCGGCAACAGTCGGAGAATGTCGGCAGAAGCTCGTTATAAATGAAGGCCCAGTTGCACAATCACAGAGCAGTGATTGAAATCTTGAACTTTCACTCATCTGAGTGGAACGAGCGTTATTCTCCTCCCACCTGCAAGTTGTGTATTCATTTACACAGGACAGAGGGCACCAGGTGGACCTGGAAAGCCTCCACATCCATTTGACATTGCAAGAATGCATGCAAGTGCCCAAAGTGCAGAGCAAAAGGGAACAAGTTAGACACCCCTGGTTTCATTTATAGAGTCAATGTTGCTTATTTCCCAAATAATTTCTCTTGTCTGTAAGCAAATAAAAAAATGTGTTCAAAATCACTTGAAAGTTTACTGCTTCAGGCAGCTGTTTTGTGCTTGGATATATGCCCTTAGATGAGACCCTCTGCTAAAACCATACAGGGTTTATTCAATGCACGAACCAGGGGGAGGCCAGCACTGTTTAAAATGGAACCTTATATTTCAGCTCTCTTGAAGATACAGTATATGGGTGAGATAGATACATTTTAAAGGAAATAGCTGGATGTGCCTGGGAGGTAGTTAAGGGGTTAGATGTGTATGTTATAATAAGGTGAACTGGTTGCAGCATATATAGGATCTGTAAGGGCATTTTCAAAAACTTCAGGGTCCCACTCATGGTTGATTTGACTAGTGTTCCTGGCAGCCCTATGGGGAGTTTTCTAAGTCTTTTTACAGTCTGCCTGTATTTTCTTTTGTTTGTACAACTTGATGAGCGTGTGCTTTACCAGGAACAGATAGCGCTACGTGTTGTAGCAGTAGTGTTGAAGGTATGCAGACTTTTTACAGAGATCTCCTGCTTATCTCCCTTTTCACTGAGGCTTGCCTCAGACCCACAGATGAATGCTCTATGAGTCACTCAGTGGTTTGACAGCAGAGATAACTGCAGCGAACTGGCACATATACATGTAGTTTTCTGAGTCAGATCTTGTACCTACCTTTTAGAGGGCTGAACAAGGCAGTTGGTTTTGTTCTAGACATTGTTACAAACCCTGGTGTTCTAGCTATGAGTTCTGTGTAGGATGTTCACAAAGTGCCACTAACAACAGGATTGCTCCTCCACTCTCTTCCCCCCAAAAAAGACTGGGCTGGTGTACAAAACGTTAATGAAGGAATACAAAGGAAATATAGCCTCGCACTTCTATATTAGAGAAAGGTCACACACATCACACCCATACTTATATGTAGAAATAATTTGTTTAAAAATAAGGGAGAGAAATAACTTTACATAAGCAAGTACTATGCAGCTTACAAACCCTGTGAAGAGAGTTGTTGAGCAGATTTCTATTCCTTCCAGCTTGTTCAGAGTTGCATTTTATGAAGACCTTGCTTCTAAACTTTCAAGTAGCAACAGTCCAAGGAGTTTACTAGAGAACTAATAATCACATAACAAACTTTCTATGAAACATTTAAAACAGTCAATCACACTTTAGAACAAGAATGTTGTTCTCCATTAAACCCCACAAATTGAATTATGTTCTTGGCTAATTCAAAGGCAAAATTCTATTGATTTCTGTGGGTCTGGGGTCACATCTTACTCATTGGTTACAAAAATTCTATTAAAATATTACTACTATTGATTAATTTGCATTATTTATTAAATTAATTTGCATGGAAATCTATTTTTCAGTAGACTAGTTTTTTTACATTGCTGCTTTTCATGGGTTCATGATCTTATTATTTAAAATATTGCTTAGCTTGTTTTAATGTGAACTGTGAGAAAACAGTATCATTGTTCATGTTCTTTATACCTATATGTAGTTGTGAGTGGGTCTTAGCAAAAATATCAACCTGATTGTACAGAATACCCTTATTTAAATATATATATATATCCCAGAGTCCTGTAGCAAGTAATCAACACAGTGTTTGTGATCTCTGTAATATTGCAAAATTCTGTAAGCTACGAAGGGTTTGCAAGGGAGTACTGCTGTTTATAAATGGAAGGATATGAATGAGTTTGACCTATATGGATTACAAAAGAAATATTAACTTTCACCAAAAAGATGATATTTAGAATGAACATAAAGCTATGTTTATTCTCTGAAATAAGGGATATTTTTCATATATTTCAGCTTACCTTCCTCTGTTGAATAAATTCTTCATGCAACCCTCCATTAAACCTACAGTAAATCAATCCCCCTGTGAATGCTTTTCTTTTAAACCATTATTATCTTGTCCTTATCTACTGTTATCCCCTCTTTCCCAGGAAAGAAAAAAAAACCAACTGGCTATTTAACTCCCCTCTTCTTTGCAATAGGCCAGAATTTCATATTAGAGTGGAACTTTAAGCCCTTTATTACTGTTTTACACATAAAATGCAAAGCCACACAACCTGAAATCTATGCCAAGTTACTCTTAAAATAATATTAAACATTCACCTTTCCATGCGTTAAAATTGTCCCTGCTGCAGCATTAGCTACAGCAGAGCCCATTGGGGGTAACTACAGCTCTAAAAAGCAGCCCCAACAGCAGCAGTTACAGGGTAGAAGGCAAAAGCAGCTTTCTAGCTGCCCTTTCAGGTAGAAGCCGAAACCCATCCAGGCAGATGGAATGTTTCAAAAACAGGAAAAGGTAGGAGGCATCTAGACGTACTGACTCTTGGAGTATGAGCTTTCAGTCTTCCCGTGCAAATGCTGGCTGTCAGTTGAGTAGTGGGATGGTGCAGAGTATCTGTAGCTTCTGGTTTTCCCACAGCAGCGATAAAAGCAACAGAATATGGCTCCGGCAGCAATGAGGCAGAAGGCAGCTGCCCAGCCCAGGTAGAGGGCCTCTCCAAGCTCCCTTTTCTGGGCAACATTGACGGCGGGGTTGTAGAAGTCACTGATGATGGTGTTGGCAACCCAGCAGACTGGAATGAGCTCAACGACACCCGAGAGGATGAAGAGGAGCCCAGCTGTCAAAATTATATAGCCCTTGGCCTGCCAGCTGCTCTGCATGCACCGAGTGCACTTCATCCCAATAATGGCAACCACAAAAGCGAGGAAAGAGAGCACCGACCCAGCACACATCAGCCCTCTGGATGCCTGCAGGTCCGGCGAGAGGGCCAGCACGGAGTCATAGACCTTGCACTGCATCCTGATGTTGGCTTGCCTGATGCAGTGCATCCACAGGCCTTCCCAAATGGTCTCAAACACAATGATGTTGTTCTCGATGAAGGCAGACACTCTCCACTGCGGCATGCCCGTGACAGCGAATGTCCCGATCATGCCAATGCCACCAAGGAGCAGCCCAGCAATCTGCAAAGCACCGCCGACCATGTTGCCTTTGCAAGGTGAGCACACCTCAGTGGGTTCCTTCAGCCAGATGCACACTGCTGGCAAAAAAATAAGCAACCTTTTCCAAAGAAGTTGGAAAGCTGTCCCTTGTGCAAAGAAAGTTTCGAAGTCAGTCAGCACAACTTCCAATCAGCTTAAATCTGGCACGGGCTACCTGGGACTTGGCTGCGCCTTCATCACCTTTGTAATTCCCCTGCCACCACGGACTCAAAGAAGCAAACTGAGCAATCAAGTGGAACAACTTTCCAAAGCAAGAGAAAGCACAGGGTGTGTATAAAGCAGCAAGAGCCACTTAGGATAAATGTACCGTCTGAGGAAAATGCTTTGCATTGAAGTCTCTTACTTGAAAAAAAAAAAAAAAAAAAAGAGGAAGAAAGCCTTACCTTTAACTCTAGCTATTGTCTACAGGCTTGTCTGTGCTAAGGAAGTGGACTGGTCTCAGTAGAGAGACTTATGTGTGCACTGGTGCAGTTACTGAAGCTGTTGCACTAAACAAGAAAGAATATTCTGCCTTGGCTCAGTTCAGTGGCAAATCGCCAGGAGGAAAGCAGAGCCCCGCTCCCTGACACAGGGCCTCTGCTCCCAAAAGTACTTTTGTTCTGAAGCTTGAAGGAGAGTACTACGATGGCAGGATCAAGGAACAAAGCAAATCAAAAGATAAAGTAACGCTGAACCCGATACAGTTCTGAAAAGGATAATCAAAGCTGCAAAGACCATTTAAGAGGTAGAAAGGAACAATAAGAGACCCCTATCCTGCTAATACCTATTCATTTTTATAGCCTCATACATTTCTGTTGCTCTACTGAGTGATACGGGGATAGGCAGGTTTCTAGAGATATCCATATGGTGAAATGATTGCACAATTAGGTCTACAGGATGGTGATTGAAGCTATGTAGCAAATTGTTTTCCTGTGCAAAAGTGAACCCAGCAATTACCCTATGATGGGATGTAGTGCAATGGAAAGCATTGGTTCTCCAAGTAAAGACCTATTACAGCTATTCATATACAAACAAATACTTCAGAATAACATCATTTTAATTAAAAAAAAAAGTGAACCTAATAACTATGAAGAGCAGGTGAACTGTTCATTACAGGGTTCTTGTGTGATGTGACAAGCAGACAATCGTGGAACATGTCAGGTGAAGAGATGTGAGAAAGTCGGCAACAGAAACCACAGTCAAAAATCTCGAAAAAAGCCCGGGCATGTCACCGTGGATTCTTTTTATAAAATATTCAACCTGATGTCTGCATGTGCCTTAACATGGAAAATAAGAAATTAGGCACAAACTAGGATTTTTTTGTCATATAGTACTCCACATGTTAAGACAAGAACTATTGTGTTGTACTGTAAAAGATCAATTTAGGATATAATTAACTGTTGAAATACTAGTCTCCTGCTGCTCATTAAATCTTTCTTGCCTCTATTTCTTTTCCTACCATTTATATAACTTCAAAATCAGAAAGTAAATGCAAAAAAAAAAAAAAAAAGCAGTGCAATGGCAATGCTAAATATGCCAGCTTGTTGGCATATCAAAGATAAAGATAAAAGTCCCACTTACACGTAATATTTTATGCTCCCTAAGTGTGTTTCTGTGTGTGTGCACACAAAGCTATGGTTAGGAGGCAAAGTAAAGTAAGAAGCACTCTACAAATCTTTCCATATTCAACTTAGCTTTCATATCCACCTGCTTTTCCAACCTCTGTAGCAGGCTGCTTCTTATAAAGACGTGCTGAAAGGATGAAGGCAGGTCACCTCTCCTTTTGCTTCTGGTCCCTTAAACCCTGATTTGTGGCCTGGCAACTTTCCATTATGCCCTTTTGGTTTTGTTTGTATCTGTGCAATCAAACCTGCTGCCTGCAGCATTGAGTGCCTTGCTCTGAAATGTGTAGTCTGGTGGCAGCTGCAAAAATATTTTTTAAGGGGGTAAGGGGGGAGAGGGGGACTCCAAGCAGGAGTCTTTTTGGGTTCGGTCCTCCTACTGTGGGGCTCAACAGTATCTGATCCCACCACAACTACGCTGCATGCTCTGCATTTCTCCTGTCATTCATTTGCATTTGCAATTTTGGCTACTGTTTGCCATCGGTCAGCTTCCCCTGGCAGTTCGAGCCCCTGTTGCTGTGTCTGTGAGCAAGACAAGAGGGGGCCCCTATAGCCTCTGAGTTAGGGACTATGACTGCTGTGTGAGCTGAAGGCCCACGTTGGTTTTGACTGCCCCTGGGCTTTACACTGTGCAGCCCCATGCTCCAGTGCCCCACTGTGCTGCTTGCCTTTGCTGGCAAGAAGAGCAGGAGTGGGCAAGTGCCCCCCAGCCAAAGGCGAGGTACGCTGCAGGTGCAAAGTCACTGGGGGGTAATAGTTCTGCTTCTGCTGCAACCTCTGGTCTCCTGTGAAAGGTGTAATTTTCTGGCCAGCAGTAAAGGGTGACTTGATTCTGTTGGGCAGAAAGTATACACGCCCGCCCAATGCATTCATTTTGAGAGGCCATGCTAACTCTTACTGTATTGACACAGGAACTGTATAGACTGCTATAGCATGAGAGAGTCTGGATCTGTTTAACTGAAATTGCAATTTGCTGCTTTGCATGCTGCAAACTAGTCCTGTCATACAGACCCATAAGTGATGGGGTACAGGACTTTGGGAAAACCAAAGTCATCAAAAAAAAAAAATCCTGAAGATTTCCAGGGGGAAGACGTTGGTTAAATCCTGTTCCCCTAAAAGTGAGAGAAGGAGGATTTTGAGGAGAGGCTATAAATGCACAGTATTTCTCTGCTAAAATGGATTTGGCATATCAAATATATAATAATGTAATTATCCTTGCATGGCTTTGCAACCCCATGGTTGCCATTCAAATAGCAAAGAAAAAGCTACCAGCCTATAGCAGAACAAGTAAACAAGCACTTTAATAACATATCAGTAAGTAAACACAAATGTGATACAAGCAGCAGGACTGATTTTTCTTAGAGACTACTGAAGTTCTAATTTACAGGACATGGAAAATAATTAGCTGAGCAAATATAATTTAACCATGTTATTGATTAATTTACAAAACCATTAAAGCTCCCATATAAATTCATGGTACGATTGTGTCTGCATCAAGGATTCAGTATTTGCATATTCTTAGAAGGATTAAATTTTAGTGCTTTATCTTGCTTAAAACCATTTTCACAAGGAAATGTAAGGAATTCTTATTTAGCGTTATGGATTGCATCTGCTTGTTTACAATTAAAACACAGTAAGGGGGCAAGTTAAGTATCTCATTATTTGTTCCTCTCTGTATTCAAACATGGCATTTTATTATGGGTAAATATCAGAAATACCTGTGACTAGCTAATCATATTTCACTGTTGGCCACAGGATCCTACCTTTTTTATATAAAACATGTATGCACATACATAATTTAACCATTTTTCTTCTCCTCTCCTCTTCTCTCCTCTCCTTGCCTTTCTTGTCAGGGAATTTGGGTCGGACTAGATGATCTACAGAGGTCCCTTCCAACCCCATGTCATTCTGCGATTCTGTGAATTAATATCCTTAAAGTCAGTGTCAAAATTTTCTGTGTGACCTGTGTATTTTCCTGCTCAGTGTTCCCAGCTCTGCCCTCCTCCCCTTTCTCCTCTCCAGAGCGGGTGAGTAAGTCAGCTGCAGGCACCCGTTGTTCTGTATTCTTGGTGAATAATGTGAACCTAAAGTAACTACAGCACTGACTGAGCAGAAAATACATAACATTTCAGGGCTGGGTTTGGCTGTCCTGTCTGTTCACTTCAAGCAGGATCCCAAAGTCAGGATATTGTGCTGTGTCTCTGTGACACTTTGGTAGCACCGTTCTCCAATGAATCCCCTTGTGCAAGAGCAAGAAGAGATTTTCTTCTGAATACTGCTTGCAGTTTGGGGAGGAGGTGAAGTGAGGAGATAAGTGACAAGATAACTATGTGATTAGCTCAGCTGCCACTTATCATAATTTCTCACAGCTTCTCTGGGAACCTGCTGCTCCCCACCAGGGCAGTACAGCCCCCAAGTCTCTCTCATGACCCATTTTCAGCCACTAAAGGTGTTTTGGAATGAAATACAGTAGGAAAATATGTTTTAAGCATAATGTCCTTCCTCTTCCTGAGCATATACCATTTTCTAATTCAGAGTTGTGAAGTGCTAACAGCAATCACTGATGCTGAGGGGGAGGTGGGGAGAAGGGGAAGAAGTGGTTGCTCAACACCTCCAAAAATCTCACCCTGAATCAGTAGTGCATTGAAAAGAATCCTGATTATTGACGCTCTTATTGAAAAACAGGAGTGTTGAAGTCAGACAAGTTGTTCAGCATTTTCCTTCTTGGAAGGCTATTATTACTGTGTCAGTGGATATGCACTGCTCTACAGCTCGCCCCAGGTATACCGTAACCTGGCACTTATTTTTCCCCAAGATCTTTTACCTAATGTGGCAGAACATGAAAAGCCAGTTCAACATACCTAGTGCAAGCACAAAGAGTCACATACATTCATAATCAGCTTCACTGATGAGCCAGTTCTTTTCAATTGAAGTAGCTTTTACTCCTGTACCTTCCTTCTCCATCACTTACCTCTAACAAGAGACCACTGTCTAGATGGCAAATGTCACAATGACAGAAGTGCAAAAAATAATAATCCTTGGCTAGCTATTTAACAGCATTGCAGAAAGTACTTCAATTTTTTTTGCCTAATATCCCAAATAGCTTTACACATTTGCTTCTCTTGCTCTTCACGCTTTAAATCCCATGATGCATAAAATCCATGACAATGTGATGATGTTCCCCTTGGATTAACATGCGGTGCAGAAATTTCAATTTCCCTTCATTTAACTTCTGTTTGTTTTGTGAAGTGTTAATGCAGAAAATTTCCCTAACTTGAAACAAGGACCCACAGTTCAAAAATAGGATTTCTGAAGATACCCAGTGGCTAAAAAGCACCAGAGGCAACAACTTCCCATGTTATCTGCCTCTGTACACTTTTAGAGACAGCCGAAACCTTATGAAGACATGTATACATAGAACTTATTTCTGAATCTTCATAATAATTAAGATCAGAAAATGTAATGTTAAAGGAAAGGGTGGAAAACTAGCCACTTGGCAACACGACAAATGAAGTTGCTTTTTTTCTTCATTCACAGAGAGATGTGATCGCTAATGTGAAGGTTCGAGATGAATAAATTTCTTCATTGTTTTAGAAAAAGTTCCATGATGATGTGTTTGAAAGAAAATTTAAATCACAATTTAACCCATGCAGATGGTCGCCACAGTAGTGTTCTCTAGGATCTCCTGCAGATAGTCTACAATTTACAGATGCAAGACTTTCTTTGAAATGGAATGTTGCCTAAACTGATTTGATTAAAAGTCCTACATCTCTGGACAAAACCTATCACTTGTGGCATTTCTTCTCCAACCCAGTTGAAGCATCACCATATTACATTTCATTTTCTTTTCTAAAAGCTCCCCAGGCTTTTATTTTTAGCATTCCTAGCATTCTTGCTGTGACGGCCTGCCCATCCTGAATTATAAGACTTTCACATTTGTGAAAGTCTTTATTCATTAAAGACAGAAACAACTGGCCAATGCTCATCTTCTGTTATACCCCAGATGCCTCAATGACTGTGACAGGACTTCACAGGTGGAAATGAGAGAAAAAATTCAGGTTTTACCTGGTGGCCTAGAATCTATAATATGAGTTTTGCAGAGGAAATTATCAGAAGGGATAAGGATTGTTTTCAATTCATTTAATAATGTTTAATCTTTTGAGGTAATAAGATCATTGTGGTGATAATATGTATATTGTAGAAACAGCCTGGCGTATTTGAGGCATAACAGTAAACTCGCAGTGATTTGAAGTAACCAAAGGAGAAGGGTTAAAACAGGGACTCAGACAAGCAAAGATACAAAGTCAAAATGCGTGTGAAGTTACAAGACTGCAGGAAAATGTTGTTTCTGTAGCCCAGCTGTTAATCTGGAAACCCCCGGAATCGGCACAGGCAAGCTTTAGAGGTAATGCTGCGTTGTCAGGACCTTACACAAATACAAACAGTGTGTATTTCCCACTCATGGTTTTTGGTCTTCTGGATAGGCTTCTCCACTCTTTTTCCTGACTTGTCTTTTTTAAAGATAAAAAGATAAAGATAAAAAGAATTCAGGTTTGTATCCCAGGAGTATTCTAACATGGTTTTGCCTCTGCAATAGCTTACCTGGCTTTTTGCGCTAATGGATTTTTGTAGAAGAGCAGAATAACATCTTCAAAATCAGATCAGGCATGATTTCTGGAAAAACAACAAACAAATCAGCAACACAATAAATATCCTCAAGCAGGCCAAAGGAAGCTCTACAATTTTAGTCTTTGCATGGCAATCGCTGTAACGTGATATGGGTTTTGTGCCAGAAACCAACAGCTGGCAGGTTGTCAGAGCGCTCCCACAAATCTTTCGAAGCACAGCCCAGCACTGTTGATGCTGCTGCTCCTCTCAGCAACCGTCCCGGAGCTCTCTTTGGCCTCAGATGCAGCAGCATCAACTTGAATCCGAACCTTACCTCTTCTTATGTGTTAAGCCCACACAGGTGCCAGGCAGTGCTCTAGTGTTAATAAGCATTCAGTCTCCACAGCATTTTTTGACGGTAGGAGAGAAGAGACAAATATGCAAGCCATTTTAAAAGAAAGAAAGAAAACCCCTTGAGCCTGCAATAACATTGCAGAGCAGAGAGTCCATGGCTATGAAGTGAGTCCTAGTGGCAATCTTTCACTAGCCACATCTTATAAATCACTCTGAACCCTGGAATATGAGAGATAATGGAGGTAACAGCTGGTTGCAAATGTTTTTCACTTGCTGCTTATCCTTTTCAAACTCCCACATTACAGGGGCAGAAAGGAAAAACATGCTGTTCCCACACAAGGGAACTTATCTCCTGCAAAAGTAAAAAGGCAGAAACAATTTGCTGTCTTTTACATGGACAGAACACAGTCAGGAAATAGTCCAGTTCAGGAATCCAGGCTTAGGTACTTTTATGAGAGCGCAGCTGGTGATGTTTTGAGTGCTGGCCTAGGGGAACAAATTTAAACTCATATTCTTTATATATGGGTGCAATCCCCCTGAAAGCACTTTGCAAAGTTCAAAAGGGACAAAGCTTTCTCCTTCTAAACATCATAATTGTCAGTAGTGCTCTAAAAAAAGGCATCTAAAGCAGGTGCATATAACTAGGAAGCTTTTAAAAACTGAAAGAAGGATCAAAATATCATATAAAAGAGATTTTAATATTTTCTCCTTGAGCCACTTCTTTTCCAATTCTATTGGGAAGCCATGTCCCAGTTTGCTTCTGGGTTAAAACTTCCTCTTTTATTGCAAATTCTCCTTGTTTGTCGCTTTCCTCTGCTGCATCAATTAGCCACATGTGCCAGGGATAAACAATATTCTCACAGACTGGGTTTTCCCATGGCAGATCCCTCACGAATCCTGTAGGAGATCCACTCATGGAATAATAGCAACACCAGGTAACTTACAATGCCAAAACTCCTCAAGATCAATGAAAAGTGTTCCAGCTGCCATGTTATTCACAGATCAATATCCTATTAAATAAGCTGGGGTGCTGCAAAATAAATCTTTACAAATTCACCATGAAATACCTTCCTGACTAAATGCAACAAATGCTAGATGAAACAGGTGAGTGGAGACAAGAAAAAGGAAGAACTGTCTTGATATTTCAGTATCATTCATAGTATGTACCCAAACATACAAGAAATTTTCTGAAAGATATTTTAACCAAAGTGATCTCGATATTTGAAGCAAAGTTGTTTGTTTACCAAAAGGCATAAAAGAAAACAAAGGCAAAAAGAAAGGGGAAAAAAAAAACCAAGAGGAAGACATAGTTCAGTGCTAGCAGAAGATCTGGCAACAAAGACAGAGGAGAGAAGGAAAAGAAGGCATCTGGGGAAGGTGAAGTGTGCTGGGCTGTCATGTTTTTTCACTTGAACCACAGCAGGAAATCATTGGCTTCCAGGGATCTCCCCTCTTGGGGATTGCTTAGAAGCCCTGGCTCCTTGGAAGATGCAGCTCCTAGAATTTCCATTCTTACCTGTCCAAACCCATTTCTCTTTCTGAGAACACTGCAGGTACTTACCCAAACTGTCATTCAGCTCTCTCATGCTTCAATATACAGCCCTTTCCCCAATATCTCATGTATGCCTGCTGATTACTTGACATTGAGAGCTTCTCATCTCCCACATTCCCTGATCCATCTGCTCTCTGTATACCAAGGTGGAAAGGCCACCCTGCCTGAAGCGAAAGTCTCTGCCCAAATTTGTCTTTGTTTCCTCTTGGTGTGAGTCAGACTCATGATATTAAAGAGCATCTATGAAGAGCGCTTTAGCAATACAGAATGCATATGCACACTTGGTGATGGTTTTTGTATTTGTTTGCAGCCTTCCCAACTGTGTCTTTTAGATCACCACCTTCTCCCAGATATGTGCTAAAAGCTTATGCCAGCAAACTCACATTTGAATTTGGTCTATTAAAATGTAAACCATTGGATGGCACATGTTCAGCTGGCACAATGTGCTCCTACTTTCATGAAAGTACTGAACAAAAATACTTTGCAGAGACACAGCAATCATCCTGAAACATTATCAGTGCTATGACACTGCACCCCCTCTGATAACTTAAATTCATCCTCATTGGGAAAATGTTCAGTTTTCTCCAGCATTTCTTTGTTCGGCTCTGTGACCTGTTCTACCAGAATGTGAGATTGGGATGCACACATGGAATGCAAGAAGAGCCGGGTGCAATTTTTTCAAGGACAATATTTTTCAATCCAAGCAGGGTTTGGCTTTTAACAACAACATATGCTGCAGCAAATGTTCTTTTCTGTCAATGTAATTCATTATCAGATGAACTTTCCAAATGAAATATTTAAACAATGACAGAAATTCTAAATATTTAATTCAGAAGTCTCACCAGTGAAAGTTAAAAAATAAGTTGCTAGATAAAAATCCACAATTTTTTCCATGTGATCTATTTTAAAAAATAAAACTATTCTCTCTGCATCCTGAGAAGTATTATTGAATTGAATTTTATATGAAGATTCCCATGAAAAACAAAAGAAAAAGTTTTTAAGAGGAAAGTAATTAAAATAGATGTATTTCCCCATCTATTTCCCAAGGATATTTATCCTTTTTTTAGAGGTAAGAAATCTGCCACACATAGTGCTTTCCCCCGTTCTCACACACATACACACACTTTTTTTTCCCTTTAGAAAGGCTATAGGAGCTGCTATGTCTTGGTTATGTATGCTAAAGGAAAAGGAAAGCAGTAACACTGTGCAACAGCCATGACCCTGCACTGCACAGCAGACCTGACTGAGAAAGCCTTAGGCCTGAAACTATGGACCATTTCTCTAATCTTGAGCCTTCAGTAGGTGTATGCATCTCCTGGGCTATAAGTAGAAGAAAAAAAAAATACAAACCAAAAAACCCACAACAACAAATCAGCATTAACCTGTGCCCTGCCCCTAGCACAAGACAATGGAGAAGTTGAAGACTGAGCCTTCACCTGGTTTCAGTCACCCAGAGACATCTGCAGTCAGAGTATTTTTTCTTTGGCATTATGCTGAATATTTCAATTAATAATAAAGCAAAAAGGAAAAAAAAAACTATTAAAAATAAATGCTTTTAATATATTTATGTCCAGTCTATCTCTGCAATAGCCCAAGTGAGAACAAGCCATAGAGTTTCAATTAGAGTATCAAATAATGTGTTACTGATCAGTTATTACAGACAGCTGCCATATGGTGTTCTACTCCACCTCTGTTAGAAGATATATGCAAAACTCTCATTGCCCTATTTTAATAGTCTCTAGTTCCAAAGAAAGTTAAACAGGAGCCTTTTAAGTTTTGATCAGAGGACAGGCTGATCATTTTTTTGTCCTTGCACAACTTGCCTGGCTGCTCCATGGAAACAAGTGTGACATGTGAGGACATCTTGCATAAGCCCCCCTGGGAAGAGCATGCCAACATTATCACCAAGGAACACACATGGAGTGGGGCGGCATTGTATCTTCTCTAGCCCCCTGGATTCCTCCACTTGAATGTCTGGGGACAGCAGGATTGTGCAGAAGTGGTTTCCACCATAATGCCAGGGCAAGTGGGATCTTCCTCCATCATAGACAGTGAACCCATACCAAGGGCCATCCAAGAAGATGCTTCATGTGTCTGTGCTTCCAAATGAAGAGAAAAGATGCTATGACATATGCATTGAGTGCTCTGGCACCACATCCTTGCTGGAGAGGACTACAATAGGTAGATGTTGGTGATACCCAGATGCAGCTGCAGCTTCACAGGTGCCCACAAAAGCTATTTCAGCCACAGAACAGTGATATTCTGGTGCTAACACCAGCACAGAGAGGAAAGGACTGAATTAACCCCTGGCAAATATAGTTTTCGTGAAGTGGATATGTATCAACCAATGTCCCAAGAGATGAAGGTGAAGGATTTCTGAATCCATCAATTGCTGTCCCAGGAGCATTCCTGCCCTACCTCCCTGCAAGCCCTCCCTTCCCAGCCAGGGATACAAGGGTGAGGTTCCAAGGTCTGGTGTTAGGATACATCTGCACTGCACACCATAACAAAGCACAGAGCCAATGGAGCTCCAAATTAGGTTGGGTGTCCAAGCAGCTCCAGGTAAGCTGCTTCCTCTGCTGAGCACACAAAATTACCTCCACTTGGTCTGTCACCCTGCAGGCTACATACATGCTTCAGGACACATGTCCCTTCTTATCTTCTGACAGATAAATAGAAGAGCCCATACACTGTTGCAGGATTTAATTAATACGGTATTTCTCTTACTCAACTTCTGAAGTCCACCCTCGGAAACATGTAGGGCAAAGGAGCTGTGTAAGGTCACAGTCAGCAATAGGTCACCCCTTCTAATCAATATCAAAAGAGAAAAATACGGATTATAGGCATAAACAATCCCCTAAATGTGCAGTTCAGCAATATTAAGTGACAGCAATCTGTCCACCTGCTTCAGACAGGTCCCACCTCAGTAATATCTGTTTATGGCTATAATGTCAGGAACCCCTCAATTAAGTGAGGCGATACCTAGCACTTGTCAACAGCCCTTGTTAGCTGGTAACACACTACAATTATTAATTAGGTTTCATGATACTCATCAGATGTAGGCTGCTAAGTACGGTATGGTTATCTCTGTTGAGTGACAAAAAGCCACTAATGCAGCTACAGCTGTCCAGCCATCAGAAAATTATGTATGTGGTTCACACCTCAAAATTTCAGTGGTTATCATCCTTTTCAAGGACTGAAAAGTCTCCGTTCTTCTGTGCTTTCCTGAAATACATACCTGCACTGTCAGCATTTCTAGCTCATTTTCCCTTCCCGTTAAATCATCAGCAATTTAGAAGCCATTAGGATATAAAAATTGCTTACTGGCTGCCTGGTCTCTGAACACGTTGGCAAAATAGATTTTCAAGCCTGTACACAGGAGTAGGGAGCAGGGCCATGCTACTCAAAAGTTTCTGCTAATTCAGGTTTGAAACGCTACATGGTGCCTGCAAGCCAGAGTTAGTGGCTACTGAGGCGTGAGGAGTGCACATCAAGAGCAGGAGGACACGAGTCTGGAGGCAGTAGCTAGCATCTCTTAAGAAAATTAATGGGCCAAAAAGTCTGCACACAAGTCAGAATGCAAATCTGCAGTGTAATCCACTGGGATGTTCGCTTCAGTAACAGTCAAGTTGCTTTTGAATAAAGCATCCAACAGGGCAAGTGGTGAACAACCCAAACTGCCCAGGGCAAGATCAGAGGCATCATTTGATTCTTGCCTTTCCACACAACAGTGTTGGTGGAATCCAGTGCGGGGTTTGGTGTTGTTTGTTGTTGTTGTTTCCATTTCGTCAGGTTTTGGGGAAAAAGGGAGAAAAGGTCTTAGGAACCATGTGTTGAAATGTCTCCAGATTTGGCGTACCTCCCCTATTCTGACTGTTGCAAGGCACCCAGCAGCTTTGGGATATGTGCATTGGATCTTTCAGAGAAGTTAACCTTGAAAAGAGATGTCTTTAACTTTTATCTAAGAGAGAATAACATCCCAAAGACAGGAGATTGAAGAGTGTGCCTGCAGCAGTGATTTAAGCTAACCTTTTGCCTTTGCTCTACAAGAGCCTGGAAGGGCTCACACGGTCCCTTACAGTTGTTACTGGCATCCCACTACAGCCTGAGCTTCCCATACCAAGAGAAAAGTGGGTTGCTCAAGCCTGGGAAGACAGAGCTGAGACTCTTCTGCCAAGGCAGGGACAGGGTGACATGAAAAGCAGAGCTGAAAAAAACCCTGGAGAGTGAACATGCCCGTTCCTGATGCCTCTGGTCATGAGCAAGGAACCCAGCAGCTCCCTCCCACTCCTGGACCTGGCACCACTGGAGTCACTGCCAGGGATCTGGGCATTCCTACCACTCCAGTGATGGCCACTGCCAGATCTGCCAAAACCTGTCTTCCAGGCAAAGTCTCCAGTGCTCATTTCCTGCATGACCAGGCAGCAAAAATGGGGTCAGCAGTCATGTCCCCCCCCCAGGGTTTCTCCGCTGACGTCCTTAACCCACAGCCAGGAACAGCCCTGTGCCAGGGTGGGTGGCATGTGGGTATGCTTGAGACCTTGCAGGGGTTAAGGGCCCAATTAAGCAAAGTGCTGCTGGCCATGGTAATGAATTACTTTGCCAGCACAAACAATTAAACTGGTAACTCAGTTACCAGGTTCAAGCACTGTGTCTTTGGGAAACACTGGCTTAAAATGTGAACAGGTACTTCAAGGGTCCACTCCATACCCGCTGAACTACCTTGTGTACTTATGCCTGAGAGTTTAAACAAGATTTTTGCGTCAGGCTTTTTGAATTTATTTTAGTTGATTGGATCTAAAACCTCTAATAATTACACCCATTTGTACTATGTATACACAGCCATCTAATACAAAGTAAGTCTTGTATCAGGGCCCTAGCTGGGCTCTTCGAAGATGTTATACTGCATCTTATCTTTTAAGTTGGACCACCAGATTAGTGTCTTAAAAGTAACAGTTCCTATGCCTTGAAATGTTACATCACAAATATTACAGCAATTTACTAATAAATAACAATAACACTGATGAAAAAAAAATCCTTTCGTATTATTAAAAAGAAGTACTACCCCTAAAATCCCTTTTCTGAGCAGTTAAAAAAAGCATTGGATACATTTGACCAACAACCTGAGGCAAAATCAGTAGCCTTGGCTTCTATCCAGAAATTAAAGATGAAATAGGTAATGGCTGAAAAACATACTAAAAAGCTGCCTGCACCCAGTGGTCCTGATGGCAAATTCTCATCTATCTTGCTTTTGTATTTCTACAAGAAATGTATGAAACACATGCTGTTAAATAAGAATTTTCCCTCTGTAGGAAAAGAACGTACAATTATGACTCTTTGTTGCTGTAAAAAATAAGCCAGGTTGGAATTCATTGCAATGGTGCCTTCTGCAGCACTATGCTTACTAAGTGACAGACATACATGTAGCTATAAGGAGACTAAACAAACGAATGTGATATTGATAGATGAAGAAGAATGAGAAATATGAGGAAGATATGTGACGATTATGAGGAAGATATGTGACGAAAAGCACACCTCTTTAGTTCTAATCCCTTCTCTTCTCTCCTCTGCAGTGTCCCAAATAAACCTTATCTAAATATTTTATTCTGAAACTATGATGTCTCTTATCTTTGTACACCATGTCTTTGTATTTGATCTTAATCTTCTTCTGTTTAGCTTGTACTAGCCTCTGGCCTTTTCATATTTAAGGATTTTTCCTTCTGCAGAAATTTCCCATTAGGATTAAGAAAAAATATAAGCACTTTTGTGGGTAATAAGCACATAGGGTCTAATGTTATACGTAAGGGGAAAAAAGATGTGGACATTTTAGCACAAATTCATTTTGCTAAAAGTTAGACAATTTGCATATTATTTTTTCTTATAAGAATGTTTTCCATAGGATGAAGGCATGCTGAAGGCAGTGCAGTGAAATTACACCAATTTACAATATTGCAGCACATCAGATCTCCAGCCTGCTGTCTCAGGAGTGTGCCTGTAGTTCCCATAAACAACTCTGAGGCTCTTTGGGGGAAACATTTACTTTATAATTTCACCACAAACTAGAAAGTCAACATCAGCTATACTGTTGCTAAATTATTCCCTCCTCACAAAAGCATCTGTGAAAGAACATTACAGATGTTCTTCATCATTACAGATCTCAAACACACTTTTTTTTTGTTACAAATTCTCATTTAAGATTGTTGATGAATATTAATTCTCATTACACTAAAGTACCACAGAATGTGCATTCAATCATAAATTCCTCATAAGACAATCAAGACTTCATATTTTCCATTGCCACTTGAGTTCCTTCTGGTGGACGAGGAACTCTTCAGAGCTGAGTCTGAACATTGGAGGTAATTCACCACCACGCCTTTCAGAGCAGAAGCAGAATCCTGGTTCTTGTGGTGGCTTTTCTGTACTATAAGGCCATTACCAAGAGAGCCTGATACCAAACTGGCTTTCCTTTTCCTCACATATTTCAGAGAAAGGAGTGGAATAAATAAATATAAGCATAAAAAATGGTTTTCCTTGGCAACTATGTATTTACTCTGATTTATCATGCTGTATAAAACATCTAGACCCATAATATAGCTCCACTGCCACAAAGCTGGAATAGGCTGCCCAGAGAGGCTGTGGAGTCTCCTTCTCTGAAGATATTCAAAATCTGCTTGGATGTGTTACCGTTCAGCCTGCTCTAGGTGACCCTGCTTTGGCAGGACCTCCAAAAGTTCTTTCCAACCCCTACCATTCTGTCATTCTGTGAAAGCTGCATCTTTAGAGCATGAAGGGAAAGCCACACTATGTTCACCCTGGCTGCCACACATAACAACAGATTTGCAAGCACATAATTTAGTACGGGATGCGTAAACTCAGCAGATTCAGTTCGGGAGCTCATGCTGAAGTGCAAGCCACTGATGGGCCATTACTGCCATTACTTTTGCTTGCTAAGTGAAAAATCAGGATGACCAAGTGCTTTGATCAACTTTCTATTCAAGTAGAGATGACAATTATTGTACAGAATTATCTGCAAAATTTGTGCAAAATATTTAGAGTGAGTGATGAGTCCCTGGGCTTATGTTTCCAGCAACTTGGCCTCAAGTTTACTGGCTTCATAATTATAACAGAAACTCCCTCCCACTTAGCCACCCTCACACCATGCTGCCTGAAGTTTTATAAACCCAGATAGCAAATTATGAGACTGAGGTCAGGCATAGCTGAGAGAGGAAAAAAAAAAAAACCTGCTGTAAAGAATTCAGCCTGGATATTTATTAATTTTCCTCTTGTTAAACACCCAAACAAACCCACACAAGATGTTTGCTTCCAACCAATGCAGACTGCAAGGTTTAATTAGCTGAAAGCTCCACAAATTGAGCCCTGCTGAGTTTGCAGTGCAGTGGTTACAACCCAAGTTTTAAAGGAGACAAAAATGGCCTTGGGATATCTAATTATGTCATGGATCAAAGTGAGACAGTGAACACCTGAGTTCAGGTGATAATATCATCAATTTTTTTAAAGTGCAATGAAAACTATCATTATTGTTCTAAGGTCTCTCTGAACCGCTGAAATGTTGCATTCCTGAAGAGAAGCACAAACATGCAGCTTACACAGAAGTAAACATTGAGCACACTCAAGATGAAATGCTGTGTCACATTCTTAAGACTTCTGTGGTTGCTTTTTTTGAAACATTTAATATCTTGGCTAACTCAGGTAACAGTTGCATTTTTCTTCCTGCATGTCTGTTTTAATAAGCTGATAGTAATCTTGTCAAATGTGGCTTGCAGGGCTTAACATTTCTTTAGATTTAGTAACATCTTTATTTTTACCAGTGTGTATTTAAAACACACAGTCACATGCCAGTTCAGGGCAGGAGCGCAGTCCTGATCCCTCATGAATATAATGGAATCTTGCACCATCGTCTAGCATGGAAAAGACAAAAATAAGTCACCCCCATGGGGTTGCTCTTCCTGAAGCCATCCCTTGCAGGAAAGACTACCTCCAAGAATCCTTCCCTTTGCTCACTGGTGGCCTTGCTCTCATTCCCTACAAAATGGCCTCAAATTTCCCTGTGTCACTCTCTGCTGTCTTGGGCACAGATGCTCCGTCTTTTCCAATGGTGAGTTGTGCCGAAGTCTAACAGCTATTGCTTTGGGGAAGCTCTCTGAAAGTCATCCTTTCCCAGAAAAGAAGACTTCCAAAGTCTGTCTCAAAGAGTCGTGTTGCTTGCTTATTTGCTTTGGCTTCTCCTGGCTTGGTTCCTTGGGGAATTGGCTTATAGGCTCTTCGCTCTTGGGAATGCAGCTGTCTCCTGATTACAACACTGTCTGTCCTCCTAATTTCCCAATGCACCATTTATCCTCTCTGCTTCTTTGAACAGCATCACCCACTCCCTGGTTTGTTTTGCACAGATGTTCAGTATATGGATGGAAAAATTCTGACCTGGGCCATGAAAGAACTGCACTGGGAACTCCTGCCCCCAGAACCCACAATGTCATGTCTTATCGCAATTGTCACCATAGTACTTTGTTGCTTACTAAATAAATATTTAATTATCATTTGTTATGCTTTTTTTTCATATAGCCTTGACTTGAGAAAAACGTTGTCAGCTCAGCTAAAGGTTGGAAAGCATCACTTAGAAAGCTAAAGTAAGTACTGCGGAGTCCTTAAATTTCAGCCCTGGGGTATAACTTTACTAAATGATCTGTAAGTGAAAAGGAGCTCATCAATTTGAAGCTAACTCCTATCTGTGTATGTCACAAATTTTACCCCAGACTCCCATGGAAGGTTGATACATGACTGGGGCACTGCATCATGCCAGCTATTGCTAGAATTGCTTCAGCAAAATCATTGAATTTGTATTGGTGTAGGGTTAGCTTAACATAAGGAAAAAGTAGGTATGTGATCAGTGATGGTCAGTGCTGTGATTCTTTACTTTGATGAATTGATGCTGACAACAAACTGTCCATTATTTCAGGATTTGTCTTCCAGTGCTTTGCTGCTTGAGCACTGATAGCTATCTGTGCCAAATACATATCAGTTCTGTCCTGTCATCATTTCACACCTACTTTGCATAAAAGTCAGCAGGGAGGATAGCAGGGGAAGGAGGCAGTCAGTGGGGATGCCCCTTTGAAAACAGTTTCCCTGCCCATTCCCCTGATACCACCAGGCTGAAAGTCCTGGGCTACTGAATCTTAGCAGGCATTGAGGGCAGTGGGAGAGGTGGAATGGTCCCTTCTTCAGCCTCACCCTTGCTATACCTGCAGGACCAGCAGCACTGGACATAACAGATGGACTAGCCTACCCATCTTCCTGGAAAATCTTCTCTTTCCAAAGGGACATTAACCAAAGCCAAGCCAAAAGCATCAAGTTGTGTCCACACAGAGAGTATCCAGCACAGGTCATAGCAGGACAGGGAGAAAATCAGCACTCAACATAATAGCATATTCTGGCTTAGGCTATAAAGTCAGAAGCCATGAGAAGGAAAATGCCTCCCTCTGGAGCAATAAAGGGCAGTGCATGGGCCCAAGTGACATGGACCAATCTGTGTCAAATGCCACTTAGAAAAGCTGTCTGGAGAGGCTGTCTTGCTCAGAGCAGCTGTGGGGTGGAATAAAGGTGTGCATATGCTGGGAAGTTAAAACCAACTCCAACTCTTAATGACTGTTTTAGTGGTGACCTGGAGCCCACATGAAAGCAGGAAAAGTGCGCTGAATGTGCTCTCTGGTTTATTACCACCCGTTGTCTAAAATAAAGCGAGTCAAAAAAATTGTTAAACCCTGCTGCGGTCTCAGGGAACAAATCAGCCAAACAAATAATTCCACTGCTTGTTGTTAACACGTCCCAGAAATGTGAAACAAAAGGTACAAGCGATGTGTTGCTCTCCTCTCTAATTTTAAACACGGTTCTGCAGACAAGATGTTCCTTACCACAAATTCATTACAAAGCAGCAACAATAGAGAGACAAAGCGAAATAAAAACCCCACATCTCCCTGGGGAAGTACAATCCATTTCTAACCCTTTTACCCTTTTTTTTTTTTTTTTTGGGCTTTTCTGAGGACAACAGGACAACTGCAAACATAACAGAGCTCTGGGCTATTGCCAGGTCATGGTTAAAAGAGAAAAGGCGGATGTGAATTTACACTATTCTCCAGTTTTCTGTGCAAGAGAGGGAAAGAATGACAGCAGAGGTGGGAAGAATTAGCATTGCTTTCATAAAAGATGGACAATTGGTTCTCTGAATTATGGAAAGATCCAGCTTGAATATAATAATTAGCACAGAATGGAAATGGAAGTTTCTTTCATAACGAATAGCAATTACCAAGAAGGCTTTGCTTTAGAAGCTAATGTGAGTTTGTAATGAATAGAGAACTACGGAGCGGATGTACAGAGAGCAATTTAATCAGCCCAGGGATATAAGGGGCCATGGTCAGCTCCAGTCAGCATGGTGGAATTTCAAACACATGTATTAAAATATCAATAAAGGAAACAATGAAGTCATTCAAAATATAGGCTAAGAGTTAGTCACTGCATATTTCTCTGGACTGCATGGTGCCACCAAATCAAAACCTATTCATTCCATTCACCTAGGAAGTCAAAATGAAAAGAAATACATTGTCCATACGCTGGAAACCCAGTGAGGCCTGAAGTCCTCCATAAGGATGACAGGCCACCCAAAAATTGCCCAGCCCTCCAGGGACATGACGGTGAGCAGGAGCTGCATATGCCACAGCTTTTGTACCTGCAACAGAAAAAAAAATAAAATAAAGTATTTGCCACTTGAGAAAACTTAGCAATGCAGGAATTTCTAAGGCAAGCAGAGAAAAAGTGGCAGTGAGGAGAGGCCAGGACATGGGCAGGAAGGAGGCAAGGTTTCACAGAAAGGGAGGAGGGGGTTAATCTTCAGGGGAAGAGCAGAATACCAAAGAAATCAGCGAAAACCAGAGTCCCACAGGTGCAGAAGGAGGAGGGTGGTACCTTCAAATGTTCCAAAATCCTGACAACATGAATTAATCTTGCCTTGAGATTTTTGGACTTGGTCCATCTCTCTCCTAATACTTATCAGCTATATATCATCTTCACGCACCTGCAGAAACATTAATCCTACCAGTCTTCTCAGGTAGATTTGTAATGCTATTGTCCTCACCTATAAATAGAAGAGCAGAAAGATGATAAATGTGTCCAGGTAGAAGGTCTTAAACTGTGTCTAAACAAGGTGTCAAGTCAAGTCAAGTGGTGTTTCAATTCATGCTAGGTGACACTGAGGGTTTTCTGCACCTTTTCTCCCAATACAAACAAGTCCAAGTGAGCTGTACTTTCTCCTCTGTCTTCCCAGCATAAACTCATATATAGATCAAAGTTGCAATTAATAGCTGAGGAGAAGGGATCAGCCTTTAGAATAGGAAGGTAAAGAAAGAACTTAATGAAGGAGTATCAATCTTGCTGTGGGCAAATACCAAAGAGGAGAGGGAAATGTCAGTGCAGAGACAGGGGTATGTGACACAGGATTATTGCAGACTGGATCATAGGCAAGGAAAGGGGGAATTAGGAGCAAACCCTCAATTGCAGAGGAACGACTTTGCAAGTTGAGACCCACTGTAATATTGTTTATGCAGGAGCTGCTGATGAGGAAAACTGACTTCCCTGCTCGCAGCTGAGACGTGGGCAGCAGCGGAACTCACACTTTCATCCAAATATTTCACTGAATTTCCCCCAAGTGCTTTTAATATCTCATCGCTTTCATTGTGAGTTGATTTGATTTTCTTTTAGTGCCACCAGCTGCTCCACACACAAAAACAGTTGGCTGTGAACTTCAAAGTTTAACACTGATTTTCCACTGCAGTTTCATGCCAAGGTTCCTATAGGAGAAGATGGAGAAGGCAAAGTAGCTTGTTAGGGACACTATTCTCATCTATCTGTCCCGGAAAAGTGATCTTCAGGTACAATACATTGTTCTGCATACATAACTACAGTCTTAGTTGATCCAACCCCAGGTCCACCTAGTCAACTCTCCTATTTCCAAAGCAGCTAGTGACTAAGTGACTAAGTTAAGTAACGGTGCGTAAAGTGATATCATTCCCTAGAATATTCCCAGAAATCCCCCTTGTGCAATTTTCAACTTAGAGTCTTTTCAGTATTTCCCTGTTTACCACCCCTCGGTGGATTTTGCTCCCAGTCATTTGCCCAATAGCACTTTGAGTCAAGGTAACCAGCTGTAATGCTGTGCAGCTCACAGTCCCACATCTGAACTGCACCCCACGTGAAGAATAGCCTCCCTCTGCAGCAAGCTCCAGGGATGGATCTCATTTGACCCCTCATAGCTCTTCTGTTGGGAGACTCTGTAAACAACCATTCCCTGTTCACCCTCTCCTTGTCACTAGTGATTTAATACACCTCTCTCATATCCCTTTGTTGTCGTTTCTTCCTCAGTCTGGAGAATCATTGCTCATGCAGAAACTATTCCATACATCCGACTGTCCTTGTTGTCCTTCTTGGTATTGTTTCTATGTCAGCTGCATCCCCTCCGAACTGAGAGGCCAGATGTGAATACACATTTAGGACACAGGCACAGCATGAGTTTTTGTGATGGCTTTCTGTTTTTATTTTTACGTCTTTCCAAATAATGCCTATTTTTCAACGTGCTAGTGTGATCAAGAACAAGCGCTGTGATGATGTTTTCATGCAAAAAATGATTAGAATCCTAACAGCTCATTCTTCTGGGGCAGCAATGACCTTAAAGGCCATAATTTTATATGTGAAATTAGGATTGTTTTTCCTGTGTACACCACTTCATGTTTCCCTACAATGAGTTTCACTGACCACTTCATCATCTCATCATTCACTCTTATAATGTCCTTCTGCAGTTCTCACAATCAGCCTTGCATTCACTGCTGTGAATAACTTAGTATGATGGGTGAATATTGTCACCTCATTTTTTCCATTTTCAGATCATTTAGGAACACATTGAACAGCACAAACTCCCCATACAAATATGCGCAGGACTCCATTCATGACCTTCTTCCACTGTGAAAGCTGACCATTAATTTTCGCCTTCTGTTTCTTTTTAATTATGTGTGCACAGGCCTTCCTTCCCCATGGCTGTTTAGTGCTGCAACAACTGGTGGTGAAGGACCTTGTAAAAATAACCCTAGAAAGTTATCAGTTAAATTAATCACCCTTGCCTACATGCTTGTGGCCTCTCTGCGCTTGTAAAAAAGGTCTGTAAGTAGGTGTGGTCTTTCAGTCTTCTTGGATATGAAACCATATTGCAAGCCAGTGAAATTTCTAGCAGTGATTCACCAAATGTCAACAACAAAGTTCTCCCCATCCTTATGTGTGCAGCTTTATGGTTGAGTAATTCTGTAATTGCAGAACGAATTCCTCATCTTCAGCACAGTTTATGCTGGTCTGGGCACTTCCAAAGAACTGCTTTCAGAAGAAACACAAGAATAAAATGTGAAATAACTGGGAATAGGTGTTGTAACTTGCAAATAAAACAAACTTTTATGCTAAAGTTGGTATTCAGTATTTCAGTTTGAATTTTACATTCCTATTTCGCAAAACATTTTATCTTTGCAGTTATTTAAACATACATATATCACAGCCTTCTTACCGCTCTGAGTGTGGGTCATTCATTTTTTAATGAAATGATTGGTTTTGTTAGTTCAATAGAACTAATGTAAAGTCTGGGTTCATGTATTTTTATCAACTGCCTCTTTTTATCCACCTTCGGGCAAATCACAAGTAAAAGTAATGCATCAGTTCTCTAAAGTACATAAGGAGATGATCTGAACTGGTGATTTGTGGTCCCAGCACTTTGAGGATTTTAATGCCAGGAGCTTGAAAACTCTAGGGACCAGCTTCTACCTATTACTCTGAGAGTGGAAAACATGCTTTTTGCAATAGCAACTGGCTGCCACAATGTGAATGAACCAGGCGTTGACCTGAACAAGCTGAATAAACTAAAATGAAAAATAATCCCTCTACTGTCAGAAAAGACTGCTCTTGTCGGTATTTATTTGGCACTTCAGCAAGTCAGTAGCCATCCACCAGCTCAGCAGTCTGCCTTTTGTTTAAAACGCTGGCACCCAAAATGTGCTACTTTATATTGTCACCTTGTAATCTAGTCTGACATTTTGAAATAAATTTTTAAAATATTCCTTGCCATTGATTTTAAAATTGTTTCTCAGAGAAAGAAACAGTTACATTTAAAGAATCAATTTCTGCAGTAGACATGAAATTATATCTACTGTGAAATCTCTAATATCGCATGCCAAGTGAATAAATCTTGCAATTGTGTAGAAAACATTACACAAAAGCACAGAATCACAGAATTGTTACAGTTGGAAAGGATGTTATAATTGGAAAGGATGTCTGAGATCACCAAGCCCAACCATACACAAAAACACAACCCACTCCCTACAGTCTCGGCCACTAGAGCATGCCCTGAAGTGCCACGTCTACACATTTCTTAAATACCTCCAGGGATAGTGACTCAGCCATGTCCCTGAGCAGGACGTTCCAGTGCCTCACCACTCTTTCAGTAAAGCAATTCTTCCTAGTATCCCGTCTAAACTTCCCCTGCTGCAACTTCAGACTGTTTCCTCTGGTCCTACCATTATTCACTTGGGAGAAGAGGACAACACCCACTTCTCTACAACCTCCTTTCAGGTAGTTGTAGAGGGCAATGAGGTCTCCCCTCAGCCTCTTCCAAACTAAATATGCCCTGTTCCCTCAGCCTCTCCTCATATGACTTGCTCTCTAGACCCCTCACCGGCTTGGTAGCTCCACAACTTCAATGTCCTTCTTATGGTGAGGGGCCCAGAACTGGACACAGTACTCGAGGTGAGGCCTCACCAGTGCTGAGTACAGAGGCACCATCACTTCCCTACTCCTGCTGACCAAGATGTTCATGATACAGGCCAGGATGCTGTTGGCCTTCTTGGACATCTGGGCACACTGCTGGCTCATGTTAAGCTGTCTGTCCACCAGCCAGTTGAGGAAACGGGTTGCACCACAGCAAGTCTTATCAGATGCATCTGGGATGGGCTCATATGCATCAAAAGAGTGTTTCCTTCCACTGCTCCTGCTGTTAAGTCTCTTGTTGTGTCCCATGAAACTGGAATAGAAATGTTGCAGTAAGTAGTAGCAGACAACTGTGTAAACATGACAGAAAAATAATAAAATTACTTATCAAGCTCATTTCAGGCCAGAGAATTTTAAAAATATTCTTGCATTAAACAGATGCTGGGCAAGACCAGCAGAGGTGATGAATGGATATGGAGTGCTCTCAGAGAAGTTTAACAGCATGCGGTCCCTTATGGTCCTTCACCACGGTATTTAAATATTTTATCTCTTCCTTGCACTCAGGATTATGTATTAGGAGAAGGAAGGAGGATCTGGAAGATTGTTTTCCTGTGTTCTTGTTAAGCTTCGCTCTCTCAAGCCTGATGCCCATATGGCCTGTTAATAATGCAGCCCCATAATTTAACACAGTTTGCCTTGAAATAAATTCTGAAGTAAGCATGGTCCAGGATAGTGCTCACTTAATATGAAGTGCATGGACCGAAGGGAATCAACAAGCAAACCATACTATAAATGTGAAAAGATGGAGGAAAAATAGAAGCCTTCCCAAGCACTTCAGAAGTTTGTGCTATTATTAGTATCCTGTTGAGGTTTCATCATGCCAGTTTAAATGAAAAAGGATTACATCTTAATATTCTTCTGCAGTTCCAGTGACTTCCAATAAAGTGCAAAGTTTTAATTAGAATGATAAAGGGTTTTTTTTTTAGAAAAAGCCTGTGATTTCATTCGAATACAAGCAGGGAGGATGCTTCAAGACAACTAGTGAAACATGTAATGATAAGTTAGCATTAAACAAACAAACAAAAATAAACCAACAAAAAAAACCAATAGGAAGAAAAGGGAAGGAGGGAAAAAGGAATAAAGAAAGAAAAGAAAAGAAAAAAAGAAAAGAAAAAGAAAGAGCTAAGGAGCTGGACCAGAAGTTTAGCTTTGTGTTAGTAAAGCTAGGAGTGAACTAGGAAGATTTCCGAGCTGTGAGTCTCAGTGTGATATAAATGCAGGGCTTACAGGTATCAAGTTGGCTGACAGGTACAGATATACTCCTTTGGTTGATCAAGGGACCACCCAGCCATGCAATGGCTGCTCTTTGAGTGACACAGATGGGAGGAAAGAGGAGCACTTTGGGCAATACTCATGTGACAGCCATAATCCTGGACATCCCACATTTACCATGCCTTTGGGATTTAAGACATTATTTCTTCTTCTGAAAGCATAAGGAAATACAATGGGGCAAAAAGCAAGCAAGCCATTTAGACTTGAGAAAGACTATGTCATCTCCACTGTGTCATGACTGCAATTAAGCCATGTCTCTTCATTAGCAACCACAGCACTTATCCACACAGGTCCCGCTTAAAGAGAACAAATAAAAAACAAAGCAAAGGTGAGCATATGGTTTGGCCAGTACATTCAATTTTACTGCACCTCTGTAAACTGTGTCCTGCAAGGTCAGAAGAAAGGCCCAGGCCAGCAGCTGGTAGAGGTCTATTTAAACAAATGGAAGATTTTTGAGTGTTCATATGGTTATTTTTACTGCCAAAAGCTGGCCTGACCCAGACTGACCAGCAGGACAAGGGCAGCTCTTGTGCAAGGGCACATTTCCTCCAGCAGCCTTGTGTCACCTGTGCTGCCTGCACTCACTGCTGGCCACAGTCACCCCTGGGTTGCAGCCCCAGCTGAAGTCCACAGGGTTTACCACATCAGGGCTCTCAAAGGCCTCTAGTTTTTCAAAGAGAAAGCGAAAAGTTTTACTAAATATGAAATTCAATTCATTTAATGTGCTTCCAGGGATTATTCAGCAATAGTAACACTTTTCATTTGATTTCTGCCCACGGCACCCCAGCTAACATAATGCTTAAGTATCCAGAAGAGACAAAAATAATTATGTAACTTTGTGATATCCAAGCAATAATAATGAAAAAGTTCTGTTTCTATTACAGTTATAGAAAAACAAGACCTATTACTCACATAACATTTAACTCGCTTTCAATATGGCAATGCATTTCTTCTGTCTCAAAGCATTAATAAAATCTAACTGCACTGTGCATGCTGTTGAGAAAGCAGATTTCCATAGACATTCTAAAATATCTGAAGCTTTCTGTTTAAGCATGAACAGGTAACTGAAATGTTATTGCAACAGTGAAACTACAAACTCTTTCCAAATTGCATATGTGGTCTGAAAAATAGATAAATACGTATGAGGTTGATAAGCACAGTATCAGTTTCAGTGACTATTCTAGGGAGCTCAGGTCTTTCTCCTCTCTCCCCTCAAATCACAAGTGGAAGGAAATTTGCCAAGTTTTTTCTCCTGAATTGTTCTCTTTACAAAAGGAGTTGGAAAATCACAGAAGGAAAACAGAGCACGTTCCTTCATATGTGTCATCAGGATCTATCAAGTCTCATTCTGCACTGGTTTGCGTGCCTGAATCCCATAGTGTTGACATATGCATGAATTGGAAAGGAGAGATGAAACGCCCAGTAAAAAATGGGGAGTAGCTGACTATATGGAAAGCCCTGCCAGAAGAGATGACACACCACTCACTAGTGACGCTCTTTCTGAAAGAGGAAATCTTCTCTGGCATGCATTTACAGGATTAGTGCCCATAAGACTTGAGACGAAAATTATTGTTTCTGTCTGTACTGGGGAGGCCTCAGCTATGAAGAAGTACATACCTTTGGGAATTGCGCTCCAGCAGTGCCATAGGAGAGTCGGAGAGAGCACGGTGGCAATCCTTGTAATAGGTCTCTTAGCCTACAGGTCTTCATGAGGAAACAGTTAAGGAACCAACTTCTGAAAATACTTTTAAAAATTTATATACATACACACACAGACATATATACATCACATGTCTGTTTTCTAAGAATATTCCTTGAAAGTCAATGGCAGTACTCTACAGATCAAATTTGGCATATCACGAATCCCACAAAACAGCTTACATCCTAATGAAACAGTTCAGCACAACACCTAACTGCAGATTTCTTGATGAACCATTTACTGTATTGATTACATGACAAGCTACATAAAACCTACATTAGCTATCCACAGAAAAGCTTAGATTTTGGCTAAGGATTAATGTAAGGGGTTTTATGTGATGCAGGCAAATCTACTTTAGCTTTGCAAGACTACAACATTCCAAGGTCTAAGAGAATTTACTGTACAAAAATCCGCTTTTCCCCCATACTTAAAGTGTATAAGAGAATATTTTAGAGCATAATTCTTCATGATCTCCTCAGTGCTATCATGCCCCAGTTATACCAGCTTTTGTAGATTTTAATATTGTAGTTCTATCGTAGTCAATGGATATATACATTTCTATTTTGAACTTACCTAAAAATCATTCTCTAAGTTTCTGTTTATCTTTCCAAGTTTCTTCTAAAAGAAGAAATAGCAACACAGCATCTAGACAGATGACTAGAGAAGGAAGTTGCTTATGAAATCGTATAAAGAATTTGCACCCTTAGCGTTTTCATGACTGCTGACTTTTCAAATCCTACTTTGTGACTTTCACAGTTTAGATTTTAACTCACTGAACTGGGAGAACTTTGGGATGCGATGGTTTGATACAGACACTGCTATTTTTTGCTAAGCACTATCTGCAGAGAAGAACAAAGAGATATATTAAAAGTACCTACAAATCGGTATACAGTTTTCAAACGTGACTGTATATCACAAAGATTTCCTGCACTGCATCTACACTGGAAAGCAGTTAAATCAAGCTTAGATGTACATAATGAAACACTTTTGACATACAGAGGATGTTTCACACAACTACCAGATGCATACTTCTGTTCACTACATATCTATCTAGTAACGACTTGCAGTTTGAAATATTTTCTTGTTTGTGTTAACATCAGATGGCTGTAAACAGCAGAAGTTATGTTCCAGCTAGAATAAGCATCTTTTTTGGAATGCATCCACACTGATTCTGAGAGGTTTAGTAGCCCCTTACCTCCATGGGAAGCCCTAGGCAGCCTCCCCTAGCACTCTGCAGGTGGGGTACGGCTGCATCCACACAAATCTCTGTAGCACCAGTTCTCTGCATCCCTTGTCCTCTCCTCCTCCACCAGCCCCTCTGCTTTCCCCAAAGGCAATGAGCACCCTGTCTGGGCAGTCATCCCATAGCTTGATCCAGAGCGTTTAATATCTGGTTAAGGCTATGATAGGAATAAGCTGTTCTCACCTGTTTATCCAGTGCTAAAAGCCCAGGAGATAGGAAGGAGATCATCCTCCTTATGGTAATTACTTTTACATTTCTTGTTTCTTATTTGTGAAATTTCTACCAGTATTACTGGGACATTTGGATGACTGCCATTTTAGAAAGTGTGCATAAGAGATGTTTCATCAGTTAGCTTAATTTTCTAAACCAGATGAGAAAGATTGGTCAGTCGTCAATGAGCCTTTTATCAAATCATGAGCAAAACCTGCACTTCACTCAGGAGAGCAATGGAAATGATGCTACTTTTTTTTCAGTGCACATGATCTCAGTTTGTAGCTGAGGAGCTTAAATCCTAACACAAGTTCAGCAAAATGGATCCCACTTCTTGCTACCCTTTTATCTATTCCAAACCTTCAATTTGTGTATGAATTATCAATGGTTTTTGGTTGCCTCCTGTGCATACAACATTCTCAAAACATGTATTTCTGCTAGATGTATATAGAGGCTTGTATTGCGCAGCTCGGAGTGTGTAGGTGTTGCATTGGTAATGCATCACTCCATTTATGCTTATGGTACATTTAGTTTATGATTTTAGTGTAGCGTTTCTGAAGTACCCTTCTCTTTTCATTGGGTGCATTCAAAACAGTGCATTGCTATTTGCAAGTTTTCTGAAGTCCTGTTACATTGATCGTTATGAATTCACAATAAATAGCACTGTATTTTAATTGGATTGGAGGAGAGTTGGGGTTGTTTTGGCTTGTCAGGAAGCAAATTTAATATAGATGTTCATTAAAGGCATGATGCCAGAGCATGTTGAGGATGGTACCAACTGCTTGTTGCAGGTTAAATTGAGGCAAAGGACATGGCAAAAATACAAAAGATTTCCTCATATATGTACATCTGCAAAGAATTGCTGCTTCGCTCAGGCCCTGACTGGCACACAGTATTGGTATGAAGGAACCAGTGATTTTACCACTCTTCACAACTCTAGCCTAAAATTTTCCATTGTCCAGAACATGCTTCAGTTGCATTCACTTATGGTTTTGAACCAGCTAAGAAAACATTATGGTTGTGGGTTTCTGAAGTTGCTTTCTCGATAAGACACTAATGATGGGTTATTTGCTCTGCCATTTTATTTTATTAAGAGGATTGCATGTGGATTCTCATGCACATTCTTTCTTCATGCTGCACAGATCTACAAGAATATAAATTCCTAACTTAAATGAGAATAAATTAGATTTGGGAGATGTGAAGTCCCCAAAAAGAAAAGAAAACAAAACCCCTAATCAGAGCATTGTGATCACAGAAGACAGTCTAAAGAAATTTAATACCATGTAATACATATTTAAAATGCAGCCTTTTACAGCAGTACATTTTTTTCCTGTTTGCTTATGCACAGTAACAAGTAGCACTGAGACACAAAATGCATTAGAAGCCACCACACAGCACAGCCTCCCACGGAAACAGCAAGGTAATTTAGCATCAGCTTCTTGTATAGAGACGCAAATAGCAGATTCTGGTAGTACCAGGCTGCTGCAGCTGGTTGCCCTGTGTCCATTCTCTTATCCCTTTGAGAGCATATCTTTGCAGTTGCTCTGCTTGGCTGTCACTCTGATGTATTACTTAGTAATCTGCACTTTTCCTTCCTTATGCTGAGAAAATGATTGTTGTTATAGGAGCTGTCTTCCGCAACAACATTGGGATGTAAATGTAGTTTCTTCCATGATTCAGGGAAATTTTCAGTTCATGGTTGTTAAGAAAGGACCAATTGAGGGCTAGCTCAGCCGAAGGAAGTTGGTGAAACTATTCTGCCGTGAATTCTCAACCCAGGGTGAGTCAACATGAGCATCCTAATTAGCCTCAGGGACAGGAGTACCTGTGTTGGACTTGGCTCTGTAGACATGCTTCCTAACAAAGGGTCAAACTAAGCACAATGATGCACTCCAGAATTGCACCTCACATTCATGTCGTAGCCCTTCCAAAATGCATTTAGTGTGGATATCAAGTCCTCAGCACCACGTGTTTTCAACTGCATGTCTGTTCCCACTGGACCACAATACTCGCTGATGTAGACAAAAGCACCAGCATGATAATCCAAGCTGTTCAGCCACATTATCCTCCCTCTGAGATTCAGAAACCCTGAGCTTCTTCCTACGTGGTTGCCTTTACTGATGAATCACTGGCAGAGACAGAGATGTTATACAGCCACAGAGTTTACATCATCTTTCTCCTAAACACCCCAGTGACCACTGGGGAAGCAAAGGTACGTAGAAACTTTAGATCCAGAACAAGGATTTTGAAGACTTATTTTTATCAATTCATGGATCTGTTTCCAATACAGCAGTCTCCTTCCCTCCACAAACTGAGCTTTTCTATTCTATTGCTTAATGCCACTGATATGTGTTAAGTTCCAGGAGGTGTCCTCTCTCCAGAAGACAAGAGTATTCTGTTCACAGTAAACAATATTTCCGAAGGAAGTTCAAGCTGTTTCCAAAACTGAGATTGAACGGGGTTGAAGTTCATCCAGTGAACTGCATTGTACTCTGTTTGTGCAGAGTTTTGCCTCTAAATGGGTAAAAGACCATGCTAGACATTCATTTCAGTCCATACATTTACTGTAGTGAGAGCCATAAAAGTCATGCCTTTGAAATTTTGAGGACTTCCATCAAATCACTTACTGCTGCCAACTGCATAGAACAATTTAATTAAGGTTAAAAAAAAGACCATCATATGCAATCAGGATGCTATTATTACAGGAGAAAACCATTATACTAGTGACCCTACACCCTTTAGAAAAAGATACAAAATCGTTTCTGCAGACAGATGGAAAAATACTCTTTAATGAGTCACCTTTTGACAATAAAGAATTAAGACTATCTGGATTTCAAGAATTATGAAAGTTTTTTAAAAATGCTTTAGTTTAAGAGTGACTCAGATTTGTTACACATACTAGCTTTTTTAAGCCACAGGGTGGAACTGCATGAGTAGGCTACTGGTAAGTAAGGTTTCTGCAGTACCTCTCCAAGTTCATTTCAAAAAGCTTTGACTCTTTTTGTTACAGATAGACTGCAGCCAGAATAGACTGTTAGGGAAAAGTTTGCACCCTGAAAATGTAAAGGGACAATAAAACAAAGAATGTAAATATTAAAACAGATTTCGTCAGGCAAATCTTAGCCATAGCTCTTAAAACTTTCACTTAAGAACCCCTCAATAAATGTGTTGATGTAAGAGCACAGAAAGCATACATTTTATTAGCTAACACCTAATAAATCTCAGATCCTAACAGGATCTGAGGTAAATCTTTATATTTATCATTAATTAAAGCAGGAACTGCTTCATTGTGTTTTGGCTATGTGTCTTGTCCTGTTCTGTAACTTTGCATTGCAAGAGGGAAATAGGGCAGCAAACTGAGCTCCTAACAGTGCTAGTTCCCTGTTTGCACTCTAACTTTTCTTTCCTTGGGGACAGGATGTTTGAACCATAGTAAGGAAAATCAATGATTCCTAATGAATCCTCACATTTCAGCTCAGACTAGATACAATTTACTGGAGAAGTGTGCCAACAGCGGTTGACTGACTCAAGAACCTGGGAGTCCCCTGCCATTGGATGGCCCTTGCCATGCTGTACAAATGAACAGAGGATGTAAGAACACCCTCATGGCCTTAGCATGAAGCAGCGATTCACAGTTTCTAGAAGGCAGATGTCCACATGAGGAAGCACTTGATCAGCCCTGGGCACTCTTTAAGATTATATGGAGAACAGATATCTCACAGACTCCCACCATCATAGGATTTCTTCTTTTTTAAAACTTTGTGACATAATTTGTTTTGTCAAATGCCATTTCTCACCATTATGCTTTCCAGATATGTCAAAAGGCATCAACCTTTACTTTTCCACATTTTGTTTTCCTGGGTAAAAAGCAATGGAAATCTTGATAAAACATGTGAATCAGAGATGACAACTGCCTTCCTCTTAAAAAAAAAGAAAGCTGAAGAGCCAACTGAGGTTCCTGCATGATTCCAGCATAGAGGAAATGTTCCACATTTCTGTTGATCCAGAGATAACTAGGCAAAGGAGGCTGGCTGCATAAAGTCCCTCTTTCATGTGGCCTTTGCTCAAAAAACAGTGTTTGCTCCTGTATCTGAAGAGATTTTGGAAATTTTTCCGTCAATTCATCTGACATTTCCAAGAAGTCTCTTCCTAGTTTATACTTTGGGCATTGGAGGTGACATTGTGTTGATTCTACAAAGTTTAGAGATAACAGTGGAAGCTTTCAGTGATCCTTTGTGTCTTTCCTCAGCACAAAGCTTCAGAAAATATTTGGGTAAAATACTCAAAATCAGTAACAGTTTGTCCTGTTTTCAGCTGGGACAGAGTTAATTTTCTTCCTAGTAGCCGGTATAGTGCTGTGGTTTGGATTTAGGATGAGAATAATGTTGATAACACACTGATTTTTTAGTTGTTGCTAATTCAAGGACTTTTCGGTTTCTCCTACTGCCCCACCAGGGGTGAGGCTGGGGCTATACAAGAAGCTGGGAGGTGACACAGCCAGGACAGCTAACCTCAACTGGCTAAAGGGATATTCCATACCATATGACTTTGTGATCAACATACAAACTAAAGGGAAAGCTGGCTGAGGTGAGGCACCGCTTGGGGACAGGCTCAGCATTGGTCAGTTGGTGGTAAGCAATTCTTTTCATTTACATCACTTGTCCTTTTTTTTTTGTTTTGCTCCTCTCTCTTTTAATTACAAATTGTTGTTGTTGTTGTTAATAATACTCTTATTTTAATTATTAAACTGTCCTTATCTTAACCCACAAGTTTTCTTACTTTTAGTCTTCCTATTCTCTCCCCAACCTATCAGGACAGGGGGAGTGAGTGAGCAGCTGTGTGGCACTAGTTGCTAGTTGGGGTTAAAACACAACACATCTGAAAATCATTTTCCAGTTCACCCCCCTACTATTTATAGATGAGGAATCAAGAAAGTTTATTGGATCAAATAACCTAGGTTGGACTCTTCCAGTACTCAGCATCTCAGCAAGATTATCAGTTCTCCAGGATGTAATTGAGAGCGGAGTTTAGGACACTTGAGGCAGAATTTAACACTCATCTATGTACTCAGTGTTACAGATTTCTTTTGTTCATCCCTGAGAAAAGAACCTACTGTGACAAATCATATTCCTGTTAATTCGCTTCCTGAGCATCTGTCTTGCAATATTCTTGTTCCTTGTTTACAGAGAAAAGTTGAAGGATTCCACCATATGGGTATAAAAATATTATCTCAGATGGCTTATTATTTTATAGCATCCTATTTCCCACCCACAGTATGAATTCTTACTTGCACACTACCCAAACATTAGCAGCAAGTACTTAACATTGACATCTGTCCATTATTGCTGTTCTCTGTTCCCAAAGGAAATGAGGTTATGCAGTTGCACTGTCTATCCATCCATCTGCCTGTCTGACAGTTTCCCCAGCCCCCACAAAGGAAGAGCTGGTTCTTGGCCAGTCACAATGACATTTGACAGCGACACTGAAAACAAAAATTAACAAGCTTCATGAAAATGAAAGCCAAGCAAAGAAGACAGGCTTAAACTACTGTCATCACTGTGGGAAAGGCAGGCAGAGTTCAGCCGTCCTCCACCTGGCAGCAGCTATCTGGCCAATGAGCCAATATGTTCTCACCTGCCCATTGGGGTCCCTGCCTAACCTCTGCCTGCACTGTTACTTGCCTTTTATGGTAGCATAAGACTCTACGGAAGGATGACAGGTTACTATCACAAGGGAAGGGTCCTAAGGACACAAATCTACAAGAAACTCAGCTACTGGACCTAGAGGTTTCATTAGTTCTGCAGCTCATGGGACAACCTCTGTCTTATTTATGTGACAGCCAAGCCTAAAAGCTCCGTTTCTACATCAAATCCCAACTTTTCCAGCATTGTACAAGTACTGACTACGAACATAGCCTCTCCTTCTTCCTACCAAAGCTTTAGTCATTCTTATGGCAGTTTCTGTCTCATGATTGTATGTCATGTAAAACCAATAAAGATAACAAATTGTGGAATAAAGATAATATAGAGTGACGGGAGAAACACATGTAAAAAATGTATAATGAAGCCAAACTATTGCTAGTGTAAAGTCTCAAGTACAATTAGTAACTTTGGCTATGTCACTATAATTATTTAGTATTCTCACCGGATATGTCGCTGACAATACCTTCAGAGGGCCTGATTTCTCAGGCGTAGATGCTCAGTGCTGTGAAATAAAGTGAAATCTGTGTATGGGGTGCATGCAGCTGCTGATCCAATGTGAATGGCTGAAATTATTGCTCCCTCAGCCAGAAGTTCCCTCCCTGTAGATGTGATGAGTTGAGTGAACTGACCATATGCGTGCTCCAAATCTAAAGTAGAATAGCTAGCTTTTATCACACTTGGTCTATTTCTGGCACCAGGAAATGAAAATAAATCTGTCCTGTCACCTTAGCAGGCATGATTTTCCTCTCTCTCATGGACACTAAGAGTTTTTGACAAGAAAACTACCTTTTATTTGAGGAAAAGCTGGGGGAGAGGGAAGGGAGACAAGAAAAATAAACATAATGTAACATCTCAAAAATTCAGCCAGCCTTGCAATTCCAAATTAACCAGGGATCAGCAAAGCCCTTCACCTCTGGCCAACCCAAAATCCTCCTCAGGACCCTGCAAGACACAGAGGAACCAAAAGGATGGCCACTCCATGAGTTAAATTCCACCCAGGTTATGTTGGCCCAGATGGCCCATCCTGGCTCAGCTATAATGCTAATTTTTTGCCTCCCTGAATCTAACCACATTTCCCCAAAAAAAGGGCTTGGGGAAGTGTAGCTGGAAAGCTGCCTGGCAGAAAAGGAGCTGGGGGTTCAGGCTGATAAGTGGCTAAATCTTAGCCAGCAGTGTGCCCAGGTGGCCAAGAAGGCCAATGGCATCCTGGCTTGTATAAGAAATAGTGTGACCAGCAGGAGTAGGGAGGTGATTGTCCCCCTGTACTCAGCACTGGTGAGGCCACACCTTGAGTATCTTGTCTAGTTCTTGGTACCTCAGTACAAGAGAGATGTCGAGGTGCTGGAGCGAGTGCAGAGGAGGGCAATGAAGCTGGTGAAGGGCCTGGAGAACAAATCTTATGAAGAGTAATTGAAGGAGCTGGGACTGTTTAGTTGGAGGAAGAGGAGGCTGAGGGGAGACTTCATCACTCTCTACAATTACTTGAAAAGACATTGTAGAGAAGTTGGTGCTGGTCTCTTCTCACATGTAATTAGCGATAGAACAAGAGGGAATGGTTTCAAGCTACAACAGGGTAGGTTTAGGCTGAATATTAGGAAAGAAATTTTCACAGAAAGAGTGGTCAGACACTGGAATAAGCTGCCCAGGGAGGTGGTTTAATCACCATCCCTGAATGTGTTTAAGAGTCGTTTAGATGTGGTGTTGGGGAGAACTTTGTAGAGTAGGGCTGATGGTTGAACTTGATGATCCCAAGGGTCTTTTCCAACCTTAATGATTCTATGATTCTAAAATCAGCCTGATACTGTTCCTGACTCTGACCCTGCCCAGTCAGGGCTAGCTAATCCCAAAAGGGACTCCCAGTGCCAGCAGACAACCCTTGCTGGAACATGCTGGGCAGGTTTCCCTCTCCAAAGCACCCCACAAGCTCAGGGTGACCTGTGTAGGACAGGTCCCTTCCTGCCTGAGTTCTGTGCAACTGGAGCTGTATATAATAAGAAGTCAACTAGGCATTAAAAATCATGCAGGCTCTGGGGAAAATGCTGGAAACTGTGTTTGGAGGACTATAACACCTCACTGGTTATTACTGGGTCACTTCAGTGGTTCATCACAACAAACACAGCTAATTCCAAAGCATTAAAAAAGCCCCAAAATGAAAATAAGCATTGGGTAAGGAAAATTACACTTTGCATAAAGAAAATAAATTAAGATCATGAAAGTTGCCCCCTCCTCCCCCCCAGTTTTTTTCCATATAGGAGCATAGAAAATAATCTCCAAACCAAACAATTACAGGGGTTTCAGTTACACCAACTAATTTGGTCAAGATCAAGAGGATTAAATTCTCCCCCAGTTATTTTGTCAAGTTTTGTTTTAATTTTGCTACCTCCTTTTTCTGCCCTTTGGACAGTTCAAGAAATCACGTGGGGGACTGAGGAGGGAGTTTCAGTACCCTGTGCAAGTCAGCATACATTTCAGAGAAAAAACTTGCAGGAGCAGAAAATTCTTCTTTTTTAACCTGAGGAAGGGTTAAACCCTTTTCTCCTACCCATAAATCAGGAAAAATGGGAACAACTTTGCCTTAATTCTCTCTGCTGAGTAAGAGTGTTGCCTACATAAAGTCACCATACAGCCTCATACCAAAGGATTTTAAGGAAGAACACTCCATATTCTTGCTTTTATTCACAGTTTCTGCCAAAACTATTTGCAGGTGCTTTTCGTGGGTGATGATGAAGGGCTCTTTCATCTACATGTGGTTACTTTGACTTAATTTCCTGCAATTCATTCTATCAGCTGCTGCAATTATTTCTCTTCACAGAAAACCTTCGTCGTCTGTTATCAAATTCCCGGTGCTGTGCAGCCAAGTACCCACAGCAATACTTACCACTGGTGTCAGTGCTGGAGCCGGACATGTCTTCTTCTGAAGGACAGATTAGTAAATGGGCTCTGTTTACTTCTGACACTTTCCTTCCCTGGGGCAATAGTGTAAGCGAGTCCAACTGGAAAAGAAAGGAAACACTATTCACTCATATATGGTTTATTTTGAAAGAAATTTCAGGAAAAAAATGACAGCCAGTACAAGGAAAAAGAAACAGAGTCTCCACCGCTCACTTTTGGCTGCAAGACATGCTTTCCTGTTTCAATTAGCCAGTGTGATATTCTGTGGTATATTTTCAAATTAACAAGGGGATGTGTTGTGTCAATGTAAATTGAACAGCAAAGATAAGAACCTTCCAAGCAAACATTGCCACCAGTGGGTCAACTGGCCTTGTATGCGTGTTGGGCAGGTTGGACTGGATCACATCCAGGGGGTTTTTGCATATCTCTAGAGAAGGAGACTCCACAACCTCTTTGGGCAGCCTGTTCCAGTGCTGTGTTACCCTAAAAGTAAAGAAGTTGAGATGGAATTTCCTGTGTTCCAGTTTGTGCCCAATTGCCCTTTGTCCTGTTGTGGGGCACCACTGAAAAGTTTGGCTCCATCCTCTTGACACCCATCCATGAGATATTTATAAGCATTGATGAGATTCCCTCTCAGTCTTCTCCAGACTAAACAGGCCTAGGTCTCAGCTTTTCTTCATAAGAGAAGTGCTCCATTCCCTTGATCATTTTGTATATATATGAGGGGCTTGGGGGCTACAGGAAAACTATTCTGCACTACCTAGTCTCCTTTAAAAGAAGATGAGTTCTAACTGGTTTTAAGCACAAGGAAAAGTAGCAAACCTGTCTTCATAACATTTTGAGACATTAACTTATATCGGGACAAAGAAATCAGATGAGAATGGCTTGCTTTCTGCTTTTTTATCTTTTAATCTTTTTTCTTCATCTTTTTTTGCTTTCTCTCCTCTTTATACCTCTGTCTTTTTCTAATCTTTTCATCTCCTTTGTGTTCTCCTCCTGCACATCACCAATGCCTCCCTCCAGCCTGGTTCCACTCAGAGTTGAGAGAAGCCCAGAAGTGGTGCAGGAGAGTTCAGTGCAGGGCAAGGTTGGTGTGGACAGGTTGTACCCTTAATTTCTTAGCACATGAATGCAACCCATTCTCTTCTTGGACATGAGTGCAAAAGTCTGATCTTTCTTCCTAAACAAGGCTGTCTAAAAGGCTACAGCCCAGCACTGAAGGGGCACAACCAGTTTTTGGTTGTTGATGATCACAAAAAGCCACAGGAACTGTAAAACTTAACGTATTCTTTGTGTACTTCCTATAACCACTAATGCCTCTGGGCTATTGACTCTTTGTTTTCCTTCATGTTCTCTTTTACACTAGTGGCATTTTATCAAGTTGATAATTCAGTTATATAAGAATCCCCTGATATCAGCATTAGTTTTGCCAAATCCTTTATCTGCTGCGTGAAAACAGACAGGCATTTTGTTGAAACAATAAATCCATTATGTCAACACAATTAATTCTGTTCACTGACTAAAACATTCTGTCGAGGAACAAAAGGCATTAACCTAATATCTTTATCTAGTTGACAAAAAACAAATTAGCTCAGAGTCTTTGATGTCATTGTGGTTTATGCCAAAGAAAATCCTTCTTGTCAACATACCATTTTATCATCATTTTGTGGGAAGTCAGGACACGTGGTCTTTACCAGGGCTCCGTCAAGTCACACAGGGAGAGTTATTGCATCTGCTTGTGCCTGTATTTCCCTCTGTCTGTCTGGACCAGGGCTTCTGCAGGGAACCATTTCTAATTATGTGCTTGTACCATGATGGTCTGTTTCCTGGGTTAGGGACCATTCATTGCTCTGTGTGTTCATTTTTATAACACAAAAGGAAAGGAATGGGTTCCCTCTCTGCTTTTGCAGCACCGACAATAAGCACTTGATTTCTCTTGGCACTTCTTAATGCTATTATAGACCAAATCACTTTCAAAGTCATTGGTGAACACAAGGGATTTGGGGGCTCCAAGTTTCTAAATGAGAACAGTTATCCATGCATGTGTCCATATGCCTTAAGGAAAGTACCTCTCTTCTCACATGTATATGTCTTTTCCTACAGCCATTGAAAATTAGAGGTTCAAATTTCACGTTATTTCTTCAGGGAATTGTTTCATTACAGAGAGATCTCAGGTTTCACTGATGCCCTTAAGAGTGGGCTGTGTATGCACCCGGAAAGGAAATTTCACACTGGGGTAATGTTCTTTCCCCTCTCCCTTCTCCTCAGAAAGGGAGAATTACATTATGAGATGAGTTTTTAAATCAGCAAAATACTCAGTCTTGCCTCCCTGGAGCCTAAGGTACAGTGGTGGTCTCCCTCTTGGCACCAAGATGGCTCCTCTGCAGCAGGCCTGGGACTGGTAAGTATGAGAGCAGATGAGGCAGGCAAGCCCAGCCTGTTGTAGAGGATGGCCTCCACAAGCTTGGATGGGGCCAGATTGCAGACACAGAGCAGGACCACCACTGACCACAGCAATTCCTTTACCATACATGGATGTCTATATCAGGACAGCAGCTCTTCCAGCCATGGGAGCAGCCCACATGCAACAGTTCAGATTTGTTTTCCCACAGGCACAGGGTTTGTGCAACACCTCCAGCACTGCATTTGGCCGTGCCACATAAAGTCAAGGGCTCCTCTGTTCACCCCCTGAGGAAGGTCCTCCTTTAAAGATGCCCAAGTCATTTTGCACAAACAGCACTATACAGCAGCATGCAGATCAGTGTTGTCTTTTTGCTGAATTAAAAGGTTGATATAGAAAGGATCCTGGCCGAGATTTATCAAATCTCTGATCTACCAGAGAAAACCTTTTTGTGTCCCAGGTTTGCTTTTCTTCAGTGTCCATCTGGAAATGGCATGAGAGGCACTTCTTTTATTCACAGTGAAAACAAAGACATTTCTTGAGGACAAAAAGGGTTGTGAAGCACTACTGTGTGCAGTAATCTGAGTTAGACCTAGGCACAAATACACTTTTAGAAGATGGACAGTTCACAGTGATCACTTGGCAGTCCACTCCAGCTTCCTTACACATCCTGCAAGCAGCAGGACACCATCAGTCTTTGAAGTACTGTAGGTCTCACACACAAGACTTCAACCACAGGTCAGGGCACAGGGCTGTATGATATTCATGCTAGCTACTTGCTTACTAGGAAGCTACACTTGCCTTATCTATGGGACTCATATTTGGTAGCAGATTTAAAGTGTTCATCTTAAAAAGAAAAAAAATAGAAAGAATTAAAAAGATGCTTACAACAAACATTCAAGGAAAATCCTAAAATTATTCTTCATCATATCTAAGCCTCCTTCACACTGCACATCTACATCTCTCTCTCAAACTCCCAGTAGTTAGGTTTTTCTCCTTACACTGTCTAAAGGCAACAGTGTAGCTCCATGCAATGCAGATAGAATGATTGTGAATTGTGTAGTTATCAATAGATTGCTGATTAGCAATTTTTCTTCCATTTATGCCTGCAGTGATTAAGAAATAGCCAGGTCATTCTTTCTTTTTATTTTTAAGAATTTTTTTTCCTATTCTGCTGGAAAATAATCTGGTTTGGTTGTTCTGTGGTTTGGCCCTCTGCTGTGGTCATGCATTGTTTCAGAGTACCTTGTGAATCACAGTTGTGAGCTGAATTTCTAATGTCCTTATGCATATGCTTACCTTTAAGCTGGCAAGTGATCCTTGCAAGATCAATAACACTGTGTTTAGATACGTACTTGGGGGCTTTGCCGGACTGAGACCGAAGTGCTCAGAACATACAAAGTTGAATTCCTGGTGGATAACTGCTGTAATCTTTAAAATTGTTATAGTTTTAATTTAACAACAAAGGCTTTCTCATTTATTAGGTAGCTGCTGTCCCCTAAGTATATTTGCTATGACGTTTATTTGAGTGATCGTCTCAGAGTTCCCACAGACCTCACCTGTTGTATCAGCTTAAGTAGTTCGCTCTCTGAACTTCAGAGGTAGTACAGAAGTTATCAGCAGGATCAAATTATATGATAGCTATTTTGCTAATTCAGTTAATGAGATGCTTTTCCACTGTGAGACAGATGTTGCCTATGCACACAGGCACAGAGAGAAACCTAGATCTCTGAAATAGAATTACTGCCTTCAGGAAATGTTCTGCTCAATGTACGTGCAAATGCTCATGGGAAGCCATCCTGTTTCACCTAGCTGAACTGAAATAATTGGCTAGGGATTTTCTATCTCCGATTTTAAACTTTTCTGATATTATCTGGGATGCTTCAATACTCAGTTTCTGAGGTTTTACTGTGTTTCCTAAGCTATGCTTACTGAAATCAGCTGCAAAATCTCATTAAACCATTGCTTGAAATCATATCATGGTCAAAGCCAATCTTTCTAATGTACTGTCATAATATTTTTAGATAGCATCTATACAGAGGTCCCTTAAAAAGAAATAGTCTTAATTGTGTATTGTTCCTCTGTTATGTTTTTCCATTTATTTGCACAGTGTATTAAATCTGCTGCACACAAATTATTCACTCTTCCTGAACAAAAAAAAAAATTAAGTTAAACTTTCAAAACAAAACATTTTCTTTCCAGATGCAGAATCATCTCTTGCTTTGTAGCAAATAAAATGTTAGAACATAACACAAAAGTGTGCAAATACTTACGGTCTGGTAGGACAGAACCAAAAGATGGCAATGCCATGTTGAGCTGCTCTTAATATGTGGTACTGGGAGAAGAAATACAGATACTCATTGAATCACAGGAGAATTGCTGAGGTTGTAAGGGACCCCTGAAGACTGCCAGTCCAAGCCCCTGCTCAGAGCAGGGTCACACATAACAGGCTGCCCAGGGCTGTGTCCAGCTAGGTTTTGAATATCTCCAAGAAAGGAGACTCCACAGCCTCTCTGGGCAACCAGTTCCAGTGTTCAATCAACCTTAAAGTAAAAAATTATTTTTCCTATTTTCTAAACAGAATACTGTACGTTGGAAAACCATTCAGATGTAATCTTCAAATAAGGGCTGCAGAATTGCCCTCAGGTCGACATCCAGTCAGCAAAATGGTGGCAGTCACAGCTGCCGTGCCACAAAAGGGCATCAGGGTGAGAGACATCCAGAATTGTAGTGAAGTAAGATGGTGTCAACGGTGTTTTTGAAATAGGTTAACAATGTCACAGAAATGAGTTATTGCCACAGTATTAGCACACGGCCCTGCCTCAGCTTCCCTCAGGCTTTGGCACACCAGTTCTATCAAAACTCTTGTTTGTAACTTAAGGGTGCTCCCACCCCAGCCACCCCCAGCTGCAGGATGCTCGCTCGCCCCAGAGAAGACGACTGTGTGGGCTGTCTTGCCACCGCACAGTGGGACAGGCTCCAGAAACTCACTTTCTTCTGTGGCCTATTCTAAAATGGATGGAGGAAGGGGCTGCAGACAAATATTCTCCACTGCTGACTCTGCTGGGGCAAATGCGGCTGTGCATGGACAGGCAGACCAAAAGGGTGAGAGTAGTAACATTTTAAAGCCATTTAACGCTTATAACTAGGGCTTGCCTGTCAGCTCCTGTATCTACAATGGCATCATAGGTGAAACACCACATAGTGTAGTCTCTGTAGGCCACATGTAGGATAAGAAGGGACAGTGCACTTGTGGAAGGGCGCAAGTGAAGTAAAACAAAGTTTGGGGTTGACAAAAGTTGTTCAATATAAATGTATATAGGAGAAGGGGGAAGAGAAACTGTTGATTGATGAGTGGTACCACAGTACCGGTGGCTGGGTAGGGAAAATCACATCTCAAAGCATTTGCACAGAGGATGGCTTGAGGGATGTTTGGGGATTGCTTTCTCCCCATTTTCCAGGGTAAAAATGGGGAATTTTGGGGACTGTGGGTGAAGGAAGAGGGATAAGTAGTTTAGGAGGAGTGAGAGAGCCACAGCTACAGGGAAGCAAACACATTCAAAGCACATCAAAACCATATTCCCCAGATGGGCTAACATGACCCCTAAGCATTAGGGAGAAGAGCTGGGCTGGTGGGGAGGCCCAAGACTTTTTGAGACAGTGAAAGACTGGTCTGGAAAGCCAGCAGGGAAAGGAGAGGGCATACCAGGACAACAGCACTGGCATCTCTCAGTGGTTCAGCACATCCCAGAGGGCAATAGCAGTAATAAACCTCCACCACATCACTTAGATGCATTAGACAAAATGCCCCGTTATGGAAGGGCGGCTCCAGCCACTTCTCCCTGTGAGCAGAGTCTGGGGGTGGTGCCTCTCTCTCCTAAGATCCACCTAAGATCCACACTGAGGTCCAGAAACACAGCAGAGCTGAAGGAGGGTATGGTCCATGATGCAGGAGGCTTACAGCAAACCTGAAGGAATATTTGTCCTCTCCGTTGCCCAAGAAGCTCTTCAGAGTACTGCATGACCTGTTGGTGTTTCCAGAGCTTCTGTTAACACATGCATCCACAGCAAGTCCTGGAGGTCTCAACAGCTGTGTGGCTAAGCTATTGGTTCAGATTCTCATGTCCCTGTTAGAGGCCAGAGTGCATGTGGGGTGCTCCTGGAGCAGATCCTCCAGTTTCACTTAATCCGAAAGGTCTCCAGGTCACTGTCATCAGAATCTCTCTGGGATGTGAATTGAAGCAGGGTCAGTGGGGTGATTGGGACATTGGCTTGGAAAGCATGCCCCAGAACCAGCTAAAACGCTCATGCAAACATGTACTGAGGGCTCTGCTCTGCGACTGTTTCTGACTGATCTAGTATACCAGCTTTTAAGTGAAGCAGGACTTTTATCAGCCCAAAAGCACTGATTAACTTGTCCTCAAATGGTATTTTGTTGTGGAGTCCATTAAGGCAGCGTAGGGGCTCTACTTACACATTTTGAAACTCAGAGCTGAATCAAAGTCCAGAGGAAAAATGGAAAAGAAAAAAAAAAGGAAAAAGGTATTTTTATTTTTTTACAACTTATTCATAGCTCTCATTTGAAGGCAGGCTTTTCAGAGATGAACGCCTGACATTTGACTCTGAAATCTACTGTCACACACCACAGCCAGCAGTCACCAATCATTCTCTTGAAATTTTCATAAATGAAAACTGCAAGACTCATCATCCTAACTTAATACCCAGTGCAATGCCACAGCACAGCGAAAACAGCCAGATGAAAATGCTAAAACCCACTAATGTAATGCGATGAGCCACACAGAAGTGTGGTATGATGTGCTGTAAGCTGCAGAGCTTTGTGCTCAGCATTCAAAAGCTCATACATCAGCACCGTTGTGATAACAAGACTTTTTCTCCTTTATTCCTGCTGCATTAGCAACCCACAGAGCCGTGGTGCCGCCAGGACAACCAACGTGGAACCACCTCCATTAGCAGAAGAGAGAGATATTCAGAGGGTGCAGAGCTTACTGTCAAGTTGGTATATCCACAACTCTTTAATAAGCAGTTATAGGAAACAATTACAACCTCGGTCTTATTTTATCTGAAAGCACAACAAGGTTCCCTCAGAATTTCAGAGCATATCATGTCACTGTAGACCAAGCCACATTCACTCAACAAGGCAATTCATCTGTAGCTCATTCCTACGTGTCCACTGGTGTTACTCTGCAAGAAGGGAAAGCTAAGCCTAGGATCAAGAAAGACAAATCCATATTACGAGAAATTAGGAGAAATTTCCATAAGTAACAAATGACAAGAAAGACCAAAATCCCCTGTCACACCAAAGAAAAGGTGTATTTGATGGAAATGTAATCTCATGCAAACTTTAATGCATGCCTTTTTGTGTTTTGCCTTCAAAGGAGAAAAGTAAGCCTGTTTTCTCTCTGCATTGAATAGACTTGCACATCCCAGCCTTTAAAACAATTCCACACAGGCGTACACCTTGTTTTAATGGCATAAGTTTATGTTCTCTGTGAAGAAGTTACAGTGGGAAGAACTTTCTCCAGCCGTAAGCCTGAGCAAATTGAGCCACCTGTGTCATTTAATTTTTATTTATTTATTTTTAAAATTAGGCTGCCAGGGATATACTGAGCCTGCTGACTTTTAATGGCATTTTCTAGCTCCTGCTGTGATGGTGTGACAGCAGTTTTCACAGTGCAATAGGCTACAGTGTCCCCATCAACAGCATCACCATTGCACCAGATGGGAATAGCAACAATCAAGGGAGTGCAAGTGTATTCAAAGGAACAGCCTAAACGTAGCTCTGGGAGCCCCAGCTGAAAGGAACTAATGCAAAACCTCCTTCCTCATTGCCTTAAACCCCATCACTGCTCCTGGAAGTGTTCTTCTGCTGTAAGTAAAATAACAGACAGCCACCCATGAAAATGATTGTAATTGGTTTTTACCATCCTGCGACTGAGCACGAGAGGTGTTTACATGTGCATGAGACTGTTTTGGCAGCATTTCTGTCTTGCCCTTATGCTGTGCTGTATTAACAGTCCCTTCAGGCTCAAATTCAGTTGAAATTAACTATATTAGCAAAGTGGCATTATCCTTTCACATGACTGAAATCAGTAGTTTTCAGAAACACATATTGCATACCATATCTCATGGGTATACCAGTGAAATAACCCAAAGGAATTCAGGGATGTTTCTCTGAGAAGGTAACACATCCAACAGCCCAACTGAAGTGCCTCTACACCACTGCATGCAGCATAGGTAACAAATGGGAGGAGCTGGAAGCCACCATGTTGCTAGAGAGCTATGACCTAGTTGCCATTACTGAAACCTGGTGGGACAAATCCCATGACTGGAGTGTGACTATATATGGCTACAGGCTGACCAGAAGGGACAAGCGAGGAAGGAGGGGTGGAGGCATTTTCCTCTACATCAAGAAATGTGTAGAGTGTGAGGAGCTGTTTCTGAAGAACAGCCACAAGCAGGTTGAAAGTCTATGGGTAAGAAATAGAGACTGAGGCAACAAAGGGAACCTTGTGGTTGATGTCTACTATAGGCCACCTGATCAAGGGGAGCCTACTGACAAAGCTCCAGCTACAGGAGACACCTCACTCACAGGCTCTCATCCTGCTGGGGGGACTTGAACAATCCCACCATCTGCTGGAAAAGTAGCACAGTGACCTGTAGGCAATCCAGGAGACTCCTGGAGTACGTCGAATATAACTGCTTAAGCCAGGTAATAGACAGCCCTACCAGAGGAGATGTGATACTGGACCTAATGGTCACCAATGGTAACATCAAGATTGGAGGCAGCCTGGGCTGTGGTGATCATGCACTGGTGGAGTTCACAGCCCTGAGGGATATTGGTCAGGAGAAGAGTAAATCAGGACCCTGAATTTTAGGAAAGAAAAACTCCAGATGTCCAAGGAGTTAGTCAATAGAGCCCGCTGGGAAATTGCCCTCAGGGACAAGGGAGCAGAACAAGACTGGCAGATTTTTAAGACACTTTCCACAGAATGCAAGAGCTCTCAATTCCAAGGTGTAAGAAATCAGGAAAGTAAAGCAAGAGACCAGCATGGCTGAGTCAAGACCTGCTGATCAAACCACGGGGCAAGAAGGAAATGCACGGGCAGTGGAATCAGGGACAGGCATCCTCGGAAGGGTATAGGGATGTTGCCCAGTTGCATAAGGATGGGGTCAGGAAGGCCAAGGCAATGCTGGAACTTGGCAAGGGATGTAAAGAATCATAATAAGGGCTTCTACAGGTATGTCAGCCAGAAAAAGAAGGTCAAAGAAAGTGAACAAGACTGGAAAACTATGGATGAGGAGATGGCTATGGTACTCAGCTACGTTTTTGTCTCGCTCTTCGTGGCAATGTCTCTTCCCACACCTCTTGAGTGGATGGACTGCAAGATGAGGACTGGGGAAACAAGGTCCCTCCCACTGTAAGAGAAGATCAGGTTCATGACCACCTGAGGATCCGGAGCATACAGAGGCCTATGGGATCTGACGAGATGCATCCTAGAGTCCTGAGGTGGCAGAGTCTCCATCTCTGGAGACATTCAAAACCTGCCCAGACACGTTTCTGTGCAACCTGCTCTAGGCCAACCTCCTTTGGCAAAGGAATTGAACTAGATGATCTCCAGAGGTCCCTTCCAACCCCATATCATTCTGTGACTCTGTGGGAGAATTGGCTGATATAATTACCAAGACACTCTCCATGATATTCGAAAAGTCATGGCAGTCAGTTGAGGTCCCTGGTGACTGAAAAAAAGGGAAACATTGCACCCATCTTTTAAAAGGGTAGAAAGAAGGACCCTGGGAACTACAGACCTGCCAGCGTCACTTCTGTGCCTGGGGAGATCTTGGAACAGATCCAGATCCTCCTATAAGCTATGCTAAGGCACATGGAGGACAGGGAAGTTATTTGAGACAGCCAGTATGGCTTCACCAGGAGCAAATCCTGCCTGACCAAGCTAGTGGCTTTCTGTGGTGGAGTGACTACATCAGTGGACAAGGGAAGAGCTATGGATGTTGTCTATCTGGACATCTGTAAGGCCTTTGACACAGTCCCCCACAACATTCTTCTCTCTAAATTGGAGACAAATGGATTTGATGAGTGGATTGTTCAGTGGATGAGGAATTGGTTGGATGGTCCCATCCCGAGGGAAGTGGTCAATGGCTCTATGTCCAGATGGAGATTGGGGAAGAGTGGTGTGGTGTCCCTCAGGGGAATGTACTGAGACCAGTACTGTTCAGTATCTTCATCAATGACATGGATAGTGGGATTGACTGTACCCTCAGAAGGTTTGCTGATGACACCAAGTTGAGTGGAGCAGTTAACATGCCTGAAGGATGGGATGCCATCCAGAGCGACCTAAACAAGCTCAAGAAGTCAGCCCTTGTGAACCTCATGATGTTCAACAGGACCACCTGCAGGGTCCTGTACATTGGTTAGGGCAACCTCCAGTATCAGTACAGGCTGGAGGGGCGGGGGTGAAGGGATTGAGAGCAGGCCTGCCAAGAAGGACTTGGAGGGTGCTGGTGGACAAAAAGCTGGACTTAAGCCAGCACTTGCAGCCCAGAGAGCCTATGGTATCCTGGGTTGCATCAAAAGAATTGTGGCCACCAGGTCGAGGGAGGTGAGATTGTTGGGTGTGCTGTTCGTTGCTATGGTGGGGTTGTTTTTGGTGTGGTGTTGTCAGAGTGTTGGTGNGCAGGCCTGCCAAGAAGGACTTGGAGGGTGCTGGTGGACAAAAAGCTGGACTTAAGCCAGCACTTGCAGCCCAGAGAGCCTATGGTATCCTGGGTTGCATCAAAAGAATTGTGGCCACCAGGTCGAGGGAGGTGAGATTGTTGGGTGTGCTGTTCGTTGCTATGGTGGGGTTGTTTTTGGTGTGGTGTTGTCAGAGTGTTGGTGGTGATTGGACTCGATGATCTCAAAGGTTCCTTCCAATCATGAAGATTTTGTGATTTTGCCCCTCTACTCTGCTTTGGTGAGACCCCACCTAGAGTACTGTGTCCAGCTCTGGAGCACTCAGCACAGGAAAAACAGGGACCTGCTGGAGTGGGTCCAGAGGAGGGACTTGAAGATGATCAGAGGGCTGGAGCACCTCTCCTATGAAAACAGGCTGAGAGAGTTGGAGTTGTTCATCCTGGAGAAGAGAAGGCTCTGGGGAGACTTTATTGTGGCCTTTCAGTACTTTAAGGGGGCCTACAGGAGAGATGGGGAGAGAGTTTTTAGCAAGGCCTGTTGAAACAGGACAAGGAGTATTGGCTTTAAACTTAAAGAGGGAAGATTTAGGCTAGGTATAAGGAATATATTTTTTTACATTAAGGGAGGTGAAACACTGGAACAGGTTGCCCAGAGAGGTGGTAGATGTTCTGTCCCTGGAAACATGCAAGGTCAAGTTGGATGGGACTGTGAACAACCTGATCTGGTTGAAAATGTCTCTGTTCATTGGACTAGATGACCCTTCAAACTCTTCTGCTTCTTCAAGTAAGACTGGCTGTATTTGTTCAGACAGTGATGGAGGAGATGTAGAAATAAAATGCTCCATAAAAACCAGACATCACACCCTCAAGTTTGTGAGACTGTTGCCTTTAACTCCAAAAAGATCCAGTTCTTTATGAAACTGGAGAAAAGCCCTTTCCTAGCAGTAAAAGCAATACAGATAGTTAAATTTTGGGATGATCATTCCTCACTTCTTCCTGATACTGCCTTCAGGACCAGAGAGCAAGAATCCACAAAAAGGCTTAATCGATATACTATGCATCCCACAAACAGATCTGTTTTGCCACTCCAGATGCAATTTCAATTAATAATAATAGGGAGAATGTTTGACAAGTGATAGGACCATTCAGAGATCAGTATTGCACACTGATGCTGCAGTTTCTTAAACACAGCTGTGGAGATTACTTGCCTATGTCATGACACTACCCTAAACTTCTGCATGTTTGGGATCAAAGTTTTATTATCCTGCAAGTTTCTTCCTCATTCCCCAGTATTAGTATCTCTAGGGATGGGACTTCTTTGTGGACTGACAAAGTGCTTGGGATAATAGTTTTGCAAAGTCTTAATTCCTTTGATTCATGCTAAGCACACCCTTTGCCTGCTGCAGCTGTATATTTTATATTTTTCATTAGTGTAGATCCATATGGCAGTATTTTAAAGTGTACATAGTTTTAAAAAGCAGATATAGGAGTAAAGGAAGGAAACCATTACCCAGCTGGTACCACAATATGTTTTCTGTTTAGAGCCCAGTCATAAAACCAACCAGGTAAAAGTGTCCCTGCGGATTTTCAACATCAGAACAAGCATAAGTCTTGCCCTGTGCTGCAGACTTCAGCCTAAGGCAGGGTTAAAACATGTGACTGTGAGAATTAGCAAGAAGAAAAATGGAAAGCCCCACTTGGCAGCACAGAACAGCTCTGTATGGGGGTGAAGGGGGGATGGTTTTCATGCTGCCCCACAGCCCTCACTGAGGATCAGGGCAGGACTCTCCAGCTTTAAGCTATTCAGCCTAAATGTCCCAAATAAAAAAGTCCTTCCCTGTATTAACTATCCCACAACTGGGGCTGTAGATTGCACTACAGTGTTTCCCTTTTCCTGAAATTCTCTTTTAATTTTGCTCTTCAGTTCCCAGTGTCATCTCACTTTCCCAACTCCTACCTCTGACCTCCACACTGATGTTTATGACCTTACAACCCCTGTTCTTTCCCCAGCATACTGAAACACCTTCTTGGGCCGTCTACAGAAACAATGCCAACCACAGCTCAGTGCTAGGGGTCTTTCCCTACATCACCCTGAAATCATGTTTTGCAGCTCCCAGGGGAAACGCAGAGAGCTGAGTCCCACAGCTTCAACTTGTCTGTGCCACTCTAGGGTGAATCTTTCCAGGCCCATCTACTGTTTTCACAATGTATTCACTGTGCAAATGGACAATTTTTATCCCAGCAGTCTCAGTTCTACTTCATTTTTAACAACAGCTCTTTCTTTACTTTTTTTTTTTTTAACAGGAGGCAGAGAAGAAGGGTCATTTAAAAATCATTTCATTACCAACTGCTCATTTTCTCATGCTTTGTGAGGTTTTAAGGGGGCAGAGGATTGGATTTTCTTATCTTTTTAAGTTGCTTTTTTTTTTTTTTTTTGCAGCCTTTATCTTCTTTTTCTGGAGTATTCCAGTGTATAATTCCACTAATAGCTTGCTATTGCAGTGACCTCAAAGGAAGCTGATACTCTTCCTCTAGTTCAGTCTTTTAGTTTCTTACTGGAGATCTAAAGGGTTTTTTTTAAATGCTGTATTAAGAACTTGTGGGAGACAATGAAGTAGATTCCTCTGCACTGCATTTCTACTAAAGCTTGCTTCCACAACCCTTTGCACTCTCCAGCTGTAGGGTTTTTCCCAAAACTCCCTAGTATCATGGAGAACTCTTGATTGCCCTTCCACTTGTCATTTTTGAGCACGCTGCTGCAGTTCTCAAAGCAAACTTCAGTGATGCTAGGCTCTTGCCTTGACCTACCCAGCCACTGACCAGCCAGGGCATGACAGGAAGACTCTCAGCACAAATCTGTAAATGTCTTGCCAAATGGCTGCTGGGACCCACGCTGCCTTGCAGATCTGGCAAAAGCAGCTGGGGAGGTGGGGTGTATGTGCTACTTTCAAGATTTGCAGGTACAAAATCTGTTTCTCCTTTATGCAATATTTCTTTATCATCTAAAGGACTGACAGGCCTCATGACTGTGCTGAGCAGTTGGCCATCTTTGACACATTTGCCTTTTAGGAGGTGCTATCCCCATTGCTCCTCTCCTTCCTAAATCCTTGATGGGAGTCTTTAGTCCCTTTGGACAGTTAGTACAACATACCAGACACAATTCGAAAAGAATCTGCCCTGCTTCATGGGGGGAGATGCCCACTGATCAGAAACATCAGTCACAGCGCCATTAGTGCTTGAACAACTACAAAGATACTAAACTCTCTAATGCTCCTCAAGGAGTCAATTAAAGGGGTTTAATTTCTGATGAGAAGAAGTGCATCTAAATCTATCCCTGGACATTACTTGTTGTAATGGAATGATGTAAAACCCCACGCCAGGTCGACGGCAGCCCGGCAATTGCGCGAGATGCCTTGCGTAAGGCACGCAACGAGGATGGTGCTTGACTGCCGCCGGAGCACGAGTGCCTTCAATTCATTTTCTTTTTATTTGTTTTATTAAAGCGGATATCCCGAGGCTTTAAAACGAGCCGAATCGCCAAGACTGATGGGCAGCCGGGCGCCGCGCTATTTGCAGGGAAAGAGTGACCCCCGCTGGCCACGGCGTAGAAAGGAGCCCCCAGTAGCACATCCCAGCGGAGAAGAGGAGGAGGAAGAGGCCCGTGTTGCACATCGTTGTCCTCCTCTGCCCTCTCCCACGTCCGTCCGCCCCCCACACACACACTCGCCTACACAAAAGCCATTGGGCTTGTCGCCGGTTTGTGCATCTACGTGGTCACCACAGTGCTCCTCAAAGAAGAGCGGCCCTTCCCAGAGCAGCCCCAGGGGTTTTTGGCAGCCGAGTGCACCCAGGAGTTTTACACAACGAGTGGGCTGGTGCCATTGGCATCATCTGCAGAAATGCTTCTTCAGCCTCTGGTCTTTCCTGGAGAGCCTGAGGAGCCCAGCTGCTTGCCAGCAGCAATGGAGGGCCAGAGGTACATGTGCACTTTGTCCATCTCTGGGGTCCCCAATGTAAGAGGGACATAGATGGACCTGTCGTATTTAGTCCAGGGGAGAGATACAAAGATGATTAGAGGGCTGGAGAACCTCCCCTGTGAAGACAGGCTGAGAGAGTTGGGCTTGTTCAGCCTGGGGAGGGCTCCAGGGGCACCTTTTAGCCCCTTCCAGTACCTAAAGGAGGCCTGCAGGAGAGATGGGGAAGGACACTTATCAGGGAGTGTAGCGATAGGATGGGGGGTAACAGTTTTAAACTGAAAGAGGTTAGATTTAGATTGGATATAAAAAAAGAGTTCTTTACTGAGAGGGTGGTGAGGCACTAGAACAGGTTGCCCAGAGAAGGTGTGGATGTCCCATCCTTGGAGGTATTCAAGGCCATGTTGGGTGAGGGTTTGAGGAATCTGGTCTAGTGGAAGTGCCCCTGCCCAGGGCAAGGGGTTTGGAACTACATGATCTTAAAAGTCCCTTCCAACTCTAACCATTCTATGATTCTATCAAGTCAGCCAGGGCTCTTGGCTCCATGCCGAAGCTGATGTTGAAGTGTTTTGGCCCTTGGCCACGGAGGAGTGCTTGGCTTTTTCCTTGCCACACTCCAAGCACCCCAGGTGTGGACTGGGAGCTTGCTCTCCTTTCATATGCCTTGTGGCACATACTTAATATTCTATTCACGCCTCTCTGCAGCTTTATGAATCTCAGCTTCTGGCTTTGATCCGGTTCCTGCAACATTAATTAATTTCAGGCCCTCTTGATCCCTTTTTTTTCAAGATGCTATTTCTAATTATTTCTCATTTCCTTGGGTTAGCTATTTCATTTCAAACAACTTTTCCCCAAGAGCAGACTACTTGGCTGTTGTAACAATGTGTGATTGCGTATGGGTCATCAGCTAATTGCATAGACGTGGCATAGGGATGCGGCACACCACCTCTCTGGCACGCAGTCTATTACACTCAAACCCAGCAGTGGTATTCGCCTCTCCAAACGGCACACAGACTCGCAGGAAGAAGTTTCCCTCCGTCTTCCTCCGTTTCATGCAGAGATAGATGGCTGTGTCATGGTAGCACAGAGTTTTTAAGCCAAAGCAGCGGGAAGGATTTCAGATCTGGTGCGGCGAGGTGCGCAGTGACCATCCACGAGCCACTTGTCACCGCCTGTGTGCGTGCTCTTTGAGTGGTGTGCTGCTTTCTGCTTGATGGCCTGACTCTCTTTCTTGATTTCGCTACTTCACTGACTTTCTGAAGAATTTGGATTAGCCTGGTAGTACTACAAGCTGAATGTAATACTACCTTAAGTAGCAAACATTAACTTGCCACTGCTGTATATATCATACCCTATTCTGATGCCATCTCCTGTCTGTGCCTTTTATTGCCACTGCCTAGAGAGAAGATATTTAACCACTGCAAAATTTAACCACTCTAACAATCCATGTCAGACTTGCTGGTAACATTTTCAAGATGTTAAGTTTCTACTTCCTTTCACTGTCATACCTTCATACTTTTTATTATCTTGGTTGGGAGGAGAAAGTCACATAGCACCAATGAGCTGGATTAATGGCTCTTTGAGTACCAGAAAGGGCCCAGTCGGGACAAAAAGCTGACTAATGAGGAATATGACAGAGGTTTCTAAAGTTATGGATGATGTGGCGATAGTTAGTAGAGACTGACTCTTAACGGTTTCTTGTAACGTAAAGAGTTGGTGAGTGTCAAAATTAGTGGGATCAACATTCAGAACAAGCAAAAGAAGGCGGCATATACTTGTCTGGGTACTAGAACTCTAAAAGTCCTTGACCAAGGATGTCTGTGTGCAAAAAGCTTATCTGGATTCAAGGGCATGCTAGACAGTCTCCTGGAGCAGGAGTCATTGGAGAGCTACCAATGAAGCATTGGATTCAATTGCCTTTAATGGCTTCTGATTAGCCACCATACAGAAGAGCACAGCTTACCCGAAGCACCTGTGTCCTCCTGCACCTCTACACAGATAGATGTCTTGGACCTTTTAGATGCCTAAAGTGTTGGTACTGACTGCATGTGGGCAGCAGGATTGACCTCGAGATCTTCTGAAGCAACTTCAGATCCTGCAGCACGAAATAGCACTATGTGCCAGTATGTAGGAGCTGGGAGCGTAGAGGTCAAAGTATCACAAATGTTTGCCCTGTTCTTCTTACCTGGACATATGTCTGTGGGTGCTTGTTTGAGGCAGGACACTGGGCACATCTGTAAGGGAGTGCTAAGGCATACCCTACCCTCCATTGTCCCTTGCAGTCAACCTTTCCCAGGGGATCTATCCTCTAGAATAGCTGCATTCTGAGGATGATGCTGACCTCAAACATCTACTGGACTCTGGGAGGAGGGGGGATTAGTACCTTTAACTCTGATGTGCCAGAACAGGGGGTAAAAGAGAGATTTCCTGATTTCAAATATTTTGCTTCAACTGGAAGAAGACAGGGGAGTAGAAAACATGATTTCATATATACAGAGTTTGGATGCAAGTCCAGTGAAGTTTTTGCAGAAAGGACTTAAGGATTAGTGGCAAACAGGCACTTCTGCCCTTTACTCTGCTTAGTAGACCTGGAGCATACCAGGAAATATATCTACACCTACAGCAACCACTCCTCACTGGGGGTGAGAGGACCAGAAGGTGACGCATGGTCTCTTCAGTTGTCCCAACCCCACAGTAAATCTGTGGTCTTGCCATTTCCTGTGGAAGATTGTCACAAAGCTTTATCTCCTGGGAGTTTGTCTATTTGGTTTCATCACAGAATTCTCATCTTTTGATAGAAAAATTCAAGATGTATTTTGCCATTTGTTCCTGACTGGAAAAAAACCCAACAAGCTGAAACTTATCCTTTGTGACCAGGTATGGGGGAGCATGGAGAAGAAGTCACAGCATCGAAGGATAATGTAGGTGGGAAGGCAGTAGGATCTCCAGTCCAACCTTCTGCCCTAAATAGGGCCAGCTCTGGGAGCAGACCAGGCTGCCCAGGACTTTCTCCACGTGGCTCCTGAAACTCATAAGGATGGAGCCTGCACAAGCTGTTCTTCCATTGGTTAAAATTATTCCCTGACTCATCATCATCTTCCACCACTTATTAAATTTCTATGACACACAAAATTGAAAGGACAAAGCAAACTCGATACTACAGCTGTACATAATGGACAAGCAAATTGGTCATGGTTTCAGCTGGGATGGAGTTAACTATCTCGCCAGCAGCTGGTGTGGGGCTGGTTTTGATTCAGGATGAGAGTGGTGTTGATGGCACATTGCTGTTAGTGGTTAGTCCCAACTATGTTTCTGCTCCTCTTACCACCTCACCAGTGAATCGACCGGAAGCGCACAAAAGGCTGGGAGGAGACACTGCTGGGACATGTCACCCCAACTGACCAAAGGGATATTCCATACATCATGACATCATGCTCAGTATATATAGAGCTGGGGAAGAAGAAGGAAGGGGTGAGGGATGTTTGGAGTGATGGCATTTGCCTTCCCAAGTAACTGTTACCCACGATGGAGCCCTGCTTTCCTGGAGAAGGCTGAACACCTGCCTGCTCATGGGAAGCAGGGAATGAAATTTCTTGTTCTGCTTTGCTTGTGTGCATGGCTTTTGCTCTACCTATTATGCTGTATTTGTCTCAACCCAAGAGATTTTTCATCATTTTTATTCTTCCACTTCTCTCCCCCGTCCAAACTGGGGAGAGTGAGCAAGTGGCTGCATGGTCCTAGTTGCTGGCTGGGATTAAACCATGACAAAATCCCTGCTGCTCAGGCAGCCTGTGGGACTTTCCTGATCACTTTATTACTCTGCCACAAGAAAGGACTCCTTACTTCAGCTAATTACTTCTTTACATTAACAAGACGGAAACATTGTCCAGACTAATGGCTAAACAGTCTTCTGCAAACCTTTCACCAGTGCCCAGGCTCGCTACATGACCTTGTGTGTAATCCTCCACCGGCCCTCACTTGTCAGGCTTAGAATGGGAACAATTTACCCAGGCCCTAAGGCTGCTTGAAGATTTCATTATTGCAAAAACCTACTCAAGCTCATGCCCGCATAAAACACAGAACTCCTACGTGTTATTAACAGGATGCGGCTGAAGGAAAAGAGAAAACGGAGGAAGTAATTTTTCGAAGGCTTTCTTTCCCCTCATTTCCCTGCAGAACGAGGCAGAGCCGCAGCAAGCCTCCAAAACGCTTGTATTCATTCAGTAATATTGGATTGGATTCATTCAGTAAAACTCACACGCTGACAGTCTTCAATCAACAGGCATGGCAGGTCTTGTAACGGAAAGGCTTAAAAAAGAAAAGTCTAGTGTTCAGCAGAAGTACCTCAGCAACTGTCAAGAATGAAATTAAAAGGAAAGGAAAGGACAGGAAGTCGCCAAAGGCACCAGGAGTGGGAACATGAGCGGTGGGAAGCACTGTTTGCTGTCTCCACGATTATCTGACCACACTTAAAATAACCCCACTCAGGGAGCAGGGTCACATTCTTCTCTGCAAATAACACGTGTTATTTGCAGAGACAATAGCCTCCAAAACAAAGTATTTCCTGTGTTGTCCTGAAGCCGGTGCAGGCAAAGCACGTCTGCTGGAGAAGACAATGAGAAACAACTGGCGGGTAAAACTAGTTAAGAAAAGCACTTCCCAAACCTCAGTGCTACAGGGTGCCTGTCCCCTCCCCACAGAAGACGGCTGCTATTCTTCTGCTGCAGGCAAGACCAAGGGGCTGTGCAAGGCTCTTCTCACAGTCTGGCAATGACACCTTGTTTCCTAATAAATCAGTTCCCTAATGTCCACCAACCTACCTTTTATGGACAACCTGCCAGAATCCACACACATAACCCAACTGCCCACGTGTTGCTAGTCCTACTTCCCCTGAAGAAAAGTGGTAGGAGTCAGGGTCTCACCCATGAGCCAGGGGAGCTTGTGCCCAGACTGCACAGAACACCAGCCCACGGTGCGCTCCTCACATTTGGACTGAAAGTCCGCACCCCAAAGGCAGAGGGCTTGGCCAAACAACAGGCCATGATGAGATTGGAAAGCTTTTCCAAGGAAAACTCTCACTTCTGCCCTCACCTGAGGGCGCTTTCCTAAACTACAGACTGGTGGTAGATGAGGAGAACTACTCCATAGCATTACACTTTTCACCTATCATACCTTCTGTGTAAGGCTTGCTGAGTGATAACCGAGTCACAGCAGCTTGAAACAGTGCAGTAGCTAGTAAAACTAAACTGTGGAGGAGATGAACACGGGAACCCACCTAAAGAAAGGTTGTAGCATTTAAAGTAGTTCATATGTGTTCATGTTTGTTCTCTGCTGAGCACATAAGTGAGCATTAGCACGCTTTGCGCCCATGATTCATTCAGTAAAGGTTGATGCAGTTTCTTTGATGAGAAACGGTTTTGCTAGCTACACACTTGAACGTGCCATTTTAAAGCGGTCTCACTAAAAGAAAGCTTCATTTTGTGCCAAGGTACACGTCAAATGGGCACACCGTGGCCAAATCCTTGCACCTAGCATTTGATTTCCTGCCTGTCTCTTTTTCTATCCTCTCAGAAGCAAGGCTCCAGGCTTGGACTTTCCCCAGGGAAATAAATAAAAATGAGGTTTCAGTAGAAGAGAAAGGAGGTTAACAAGCTCGCCCCAGCCTTTCACACAGGCCAGGCTGAAGCTCAGTACGTGCTGGCCAAAGGAACCGTTATGCATCCCAGAACTCAGACCCCACCAAAAAGCAAAGCCACGACAGACCGAACCTGTTCTAAGGGAATATCTACACATGACACAGGGCACACATGCCTAAGGGTGGAAACCTTGCTGTTAAGGAGACTCCCTACAGGTTATTAAAGCTAAGACAGCGATCTCAACAGCTTCAGCTACTGTAGGACTTGCTTGCCTCTGCTGAGAGAGGAGCATCTGTCTTGGAGCACACATGTACACGTACTACTATCTTGTTGGATTTTTTTTTTTCCAGTATTTTATTTCTGACAGGCATTTACAACGTTCCATTCATAGAACTAAAAACATAAAAATAGACCTTCTTTCAGCTTATAAAAGAAATATATAAGAACCTTTGACATAGACATGTCATGACGTTATATACAAGAACAACGGTACCTTCCCAGTACCAGCCTTCCAGTATTTCAGCGCTGACTGTGTTCCGCTGGGTACAGCATAGGACAGCTACAACCTCCGCTTCTCTAACACGCTGGGACACAACGGACAGGTAGATGATATAAAACAACGATGTGATAATAATAATACAAAGGGTATAGAAACATTTCTAAAGCTTTTACGAAAAGAAATCAGAAGATAGCAAAAAGTTAATAGAGAAAGCTTTCATAAGATCAAGTATAGTGCACCAGAAACCAGAAAGGGTGGGGGGCAAGGGGAGAATGCTAGCTGGGACACAAAGACAGTGATGGATTTTTTGGGGGAGATAATTTTCGTTATGTTTTAAAATATAGTCAGAGTGGATTTTATAAAATATAATCCTAAAGCTATTATAAAATTTCAGGTTTTCAAAGTACCTACTAATGTGTCAAACATCAATAGATACCAACAACAACAAAAAAATTTCATATAATCTTCCTTTCTTCCTATAGGTGAAACTGAAATGGGAAAAGCTATATAAATCTTAAAAAAAAAAAAAGTGCTATTTTTTGTTTCGTATTTGGAAGTCTACTTAAAAACTGTAAGATTTTTTTTGTCATGTTTTACCCTGTTTTAGATGTTTAAACAAAAGATTTTAAATGTTAGAAGAGGTTTGCTTGTGTAGAACTTGTTCATACTCTATTGCAGTGGAAAAGCTTTTATAAAGGAATTAAAATACACTAGTTTCACCCACAGTAGGAGAGTGGATGAGGTCAGTTTTTTGGCCATGAGTTCCCTGTCCCCTAAGCGCAAACTCTGCCAGGGAGTGGACCAAACGGATCTGTGATGTTGCTGGCTCCAGTGAGGTTACACCACGGATCAGTTTGGGCCACTACCATTCAGTCATGTCATTTTATTTTATTCTTTTTATTACCTAACTAAACTCCAGTCTCAAACATATACAATAATCCTTTTCCTGAAGAAAGTTATACCTAAATAAGAGTTTCCAGTTCATATTTTAATATAAAACCACCATTCCTAACCCTCTGCAAAAAGCTAGCCTCGTATCCTAGACATGGAGCTACGCTAACGCTGTAAAACTCTTATCCCTTTGTGCCCCTGCATCTCAGGTAAAATACAAAAAAATATTTCTTCAAGTGTTAAATTTGGATCTCTTTTAAGAGAGTTTGGCATCTTTATAATATCATGTAAAACTAGAGCTTCCAACATTGACGTTAAGTTAGACCAGCCACAGACCAAGAGGACTTAACACAACATAAATCCCAAACCTTTCCTCACAGGTTCCTAAAATACATGTATATTCTCTTACATTTAAAGAGGGAAAAGAGTAAGAATACTGCAACTGTACACGTTAAAAAGGCAGTTTCTTCATCAAGGAGATGAACCTACAACTGATGTTTTACGGCTAGAAAACCTTCTGTTCGTTGTGCTATTGTTTAAGCTAGTTCGCTGCACGCAGGTTAAGACATCCAGAGTAATTTGTTTTCCAGTGATGATATTCTCCCCATACTAAATTTCAGCCCCTGATTATTTTAGAATAAATAAAATAGTGTGAAAGCCCTTGGTAACGTAAGACAGGACCTTAAGCTTATTCCGTTCCAGGTTTTGAGCGTTTTACAGTTGCCTAAAGTGTGGCCGCATGGCTTCGGACCAATTCAGCTGCCGAAATGGTGTGTGCAAGTGTGCAATCTATTGGGATCAGCTCTCCGCAGTGTGCGGGGGCGGGAGGGAGGGAGGGAGAAAAGGAGGGATGGGTGGAGGGTGGGACGGGGAGACCTACTCATCCAGGTGGGGAAAGGGACCGGTTTAGAGCTCTGTGTTCAGTTTCCTGCTGGGGACAAAGTCTTCACGCCTAACCCAGATGACCTCCTCGCCGTGACCCTCCACGTCACCGTTGATGCCGGACAAGGCCGCTTGCTTCTTCAGCTGGGTCATCCTGGAGGCGTGCGTGTCCATGGCCGGGCGCGGGCGGTGTTCCCGGCACGACTGGCTGCTCGTGATGGAGGCTGCCTGCAGCCGCTCCCGAAGGTCTCGGTCGGCCACGGCACCTCTCATGGCCTCGCAGTACTCATCGTCATCGCTGAGGATGTCCGTTTCCTTGATGTCCTCCTGCTCCTCATACTGAGCAAGGTCAAACTGTTCCTCTACCCAGCGGTCAGTGTCCCCACTGTGCGTGGGCTGCTGGGGCTCTTTTTCAGGGCTGCTCGTGTAGACGGCATCTGAGTCAATGGTAAACCTGTTTCGGGCCAGCCGCCGCCTCCTCCTCCCAAGAGACTTGCTTGGGGCTGACACTGCGCACACACAAAGATAAAACCCCACAGGCTTTTTACACACAGTACAACTCTCTTTAAAAAGTTAGTCTTCCAGGGGCCCTTTATTTTAACACCACTAGGCACAAAGCAGGAAGACTCCCACAAATGACCTCGTCATTCAGCATCCTCCCTGCGGGCAAGTCACACTTCACTCAGCTCCTCAGCACGGGTCTCTCTCCAGCTGAAAAAGGAGTTTCTGCTACTCAGATCCACAGTTGGGATAATGGCCCACAATTACTGTTCCTCCTAAGCGGTAGGCAGGCAGCCAGCCAGCACAAAATGCATCTGTTCAGCTCAGCTTCTCACACACAGTGCCCTGCTGTCAGCACACGGCAGAAACCAACTAGCCTTACTCCTCGGTACGGGAAATTGCTTTGTCTCAGACCTAAGAGCAACTCTATAGGTTTCCAAGCAGCTACCTCGGTGCTGAAGATGCTGCAACTGTTGTGTTATTTAGGGGGAACTAAGTTCCCTGTCCAGGTTCTGCTACTCCCTTCCCCGCTCCCTCTCTACTGGGGGAGGGGGGCGGGAACCAAAGAAAAACCCCAAACTAGAACAACTTCCAGAAGTTCCATACTCAGCATCAGCTGGTCTACTAGCTTTTGCAACTGGCCCAATTAGCCAATTCACATCTTCGACATTGGGACATCTTTGTAAGAGGCTTGTGAGGCAATGCAGGGGACGAATCCTGCAGCTGAAGGGCCTGCAGGAATTGCAGCGCTTTACACGCACGCACACACAGCTCCACGGCAAGCAGGTGAACCCCGAGATTATGGCTTGTCCCTCTCCACTAATCAGCACCTTAGCACTTACAGAATATATTTATTAAACTCTAGTTTGGGGGAGGGGTTACATTTTAATAACCCCGAGCCTCAAAACACGCATTAAAGTACAACAGCTCAACAGTTGCAAATTTTAACTGTAGTGAGAGGTCTGGACTCCAAGAGGAGATTTTATTCTCTGCAGAATTCATCATGCAAATATACCAATGAGCCAAATTGAAAAGGGGTTTGGCATCTACAGCAGAACAGCCCCACGGGCTGGCTGAAGAAAAACTGTGGCAAAACAGTTGCATTTTGGCCTTCCTTTTGGCCTCCTTTTCCTTACAATTTTAAGTGTCTCTGAGGCAGGTGACTAGTAACACCCCAAGTGAGAAGCCATGCTGCGAATGTTATTGGTCTGGCCTGCCCATTACAGAAGAGGAACAGAAAGCCTGGTTGTCTACATCACTGGATCTAATGAGCAGAAGGGAAAAAAAAAAAAAAAAAAAAAAAAAAAGGGAAAAAAAACCCAAACAAAAAAGCCCCAAAAAACAGGCCGGAAAAAAACCACGCAGCGGTGCTGTGTACTTTTCAGTTGGAAGCAAATGTTTCTTCCCTCCATCATCTAGTGTTCTGAAAAGGAAAACCTGCTTTTCCCTGGGATTTTTTTCATTGCTTTTGCCTGAGGTCAACTGAAAAAGGAAAATCCATGGTTTAGGACAGGCCATTATCAAAAGAGTACTATCAAGTGCATGCTTCTCAAAACATGAGAAGTAGAAGCATGTGCCCTTTAGCAATAGAGCTGAAAGGGCTAAAAGGGAGGACACACAAAGCTGTCTCTTTGAAGCCACTCACTCAGGGGAGCTGATTTTTTTTTGTACATTTTAGTTTAAAAGTGCTAGGGTTAGCTGAAAATTCTGTACATGCTTCTAGGAAATATGCAGCAGGCTTCTGCTTTGTTCAGCTGAAACCCATTCCCAGATTAAAGTGCACAGCCAATCGGTATTGACAGGAATCCCATTTCTTCCTTCCACACCAGAAGGACCACTCTGAAGCAGAGCCTTGAGTGCAAAGCAAGGTAAATAGAGGCAATTTAAGGCTCTCAAGGAAGTGAAGCATGGAAAACCAGCAGTTTTTACATATGCAGGAGAGAACGCTAATCCTAATATACGAGTAATTGACACCACCGCATGTCCTACAATGGTGCTGGGGTTACTGGGATCTTGAAAGTCTGTAGCCCTACAGTACCTGCCCTGTTCATGGCTGGCCTTGCACCTTTTAGAGCACACAATCTTTTTCCACCAAAAGGAACATATTGCTGGGATGAGGGCAAACTTTCGGTTTTAAGAAGCTGTCTTCGGTGTTTATCCCGCAGAATCGAGTGCACTGCCTTCAGAAAGTCCTTCCTGTGTTCTGGTGAACTGAAAAACCAGACAAGAATATAGAAGGCAGAGTTATCTCTTGGGAACTGCTAAAAGCTCACTGTAAAGGAGATAAATAATGACCAGTTCTGTAATTTAAGACAGTGCAAACTGGCATATACTTTCCCCAGAGAAGATTCAATCTAATACACTATTTTCAAAGCAAAGCTAAATCTATAATCATTGCAATGGACATTCAAGGATATAAATACACTGTTCGTTAACAAAACATTTAGCTATTCACCCCTCTAGAGGCTTCCTTTTCCTCCAATGCCATCTATGCACTTCTCTTTGTCCGATAAACATCAAGTTGACCTATGGTAGCTAATTGAATCTCAGTTTGTCTCCTGTAAACACACACCAAGCAAGAGTCCTGCAACTATCTACTACTTAGTAATAGGAACTGGCTTGGTATCAGCTCCGTTAGACCCAGGTGAACTTGTGTACCAGGTCTTATTTGAACTCTAAAACAAATCAGGGCAACCATCACAACAAAGATGGACAAGGTTCACTTAAGGAAAAGGCAACGCCCTAAAAGGACAGGTTGGAACTTGGTGGCATGAAAGCCACCAGCTGAACAAGACTCATGAGCAGCTACCTGACATAAAGATCCAATGCTGGAGTTCAGTTGGATGTAAACTTGTGAAAGCAAAATTGCGATAAGGATATTTCCATGAAGGCTCAAAGCTCATCAAATAAATATACGCCTTTATTTTAACACTTTCTACAAAATTCTGCCTACCCTTTCCCCACTTCCCCTACCAGCTGTTCCCAGATTGCCTTAAAGGAAAGGTATAGGCAAACTGGGATCCAGAGATGTAGCTACCATTGAAAAATATTGGAATGCACTTACCTACAGCAAAGGTGAAACGTTCTTTCCGGCCTGCCTTCAGACTCAGATTTAACATGGACAATCTCACACACAGAATTGGTCTCTGCATCTAAAGCAAAAAGCAAGCAGCACTTGACATAACAGCTTCTCATATTTAATCCCAATTACAGTATTTATTCTATAATCCTGAAAAAATGGTTTTTAAGATCACCCAGGTCTTATGACTGAAAGGCAGCAGTGGGCAAGCGACTAATGAAACAACAGACACTTTTAAATAGCCAAATTCTAGTAGTATTTTATATGCATGCACTCAGACTCATAAAAATATGAAACCTTCCCCCCCAGCTTTTCAGGTATTCCACAGAGTAATGCCACATTTTACAGCTACCTCCTATGTTCTTTTCACTTTCATTTATGCAAATTGTTTAAAATTTTGAAATTTAATATACTAAGCTTAATAATAACATTAAGAATCCTGCCAAATTCAAGCAGTGGGAATATTACCTGCACTTGCCAGCGCTCGAACCTGCAGCGCTTCTAAAGGTATCATGTGGCGAAAGCGGAACGGATCCCAGTCTTCATAAATTGAAGCTCTATGTGATCCTCCCTGGAAGAATTTCAAAATTCCGTTAGGAAATGAGACACCTTGGGAGAGTCAAACACGAAAGTCTCCTTTTGCTTTGCACTGAGAATGCAGAGCTAGAGACTTATTGCAATGCCTATTCTCTCACTACAGCACTTCAGTAACCAGCATCACTGATGTGCCTATTTATGAAGGTCTTCCTAAATTCTAAACAAAAGCAGCCATTAGACCAATCAAGTCTTATCAATGCCTTCAACAGTCATCTGTGACCAATGTTGCATTCTCTCCTCTCCAAGTGCACATAAACTGACAAACATGCCTAACTTTTGCCTTAGTGACTCCAAAGTTATTTTGCCACCAGTTGACTTCAGCAGACAATTATACAAACATTTCAAATCGCACTTTAATTTATGCCATACGTGGGAATCAAGGAGTTTTCTGTAACACAATAGGGAACACAGTTTATAGTAGCAAGACGTATGTTTACTGTCAAGTTCAGCTTTAACTTTGAATCCCAAACTCCAGTAGGATACATTCCCTGATGCATCCTGTAGGCACACCTAATTTAGCTAAGAGCAGTCAGCACTTGTTCAGTGGCATGCAACAGCCAGAACTGAAATGAGGGCGTTGCATTTCACTAAGTTGACAGGCATCAGCTCTCATATTTGATTCACTTACACGGATCAAAGAGCCAAACACAAGAGAGGCGTTCAAGGTTAACACCTCGTTTCATGCAAGTCCACTCCACAGCATGGAGTGGTTGTGGCAAGCCACAGGAATGACTAGCCCAGCAGAGAGCCAAGGATAAACTAATCGAAGGCTCATAGAGTGCTGTGCCCGGGTTGAGCAGCAAGCCACTCGGCATTACTCCAAACCTCCGTTGTGTGGCAGAGAAGAAGAACCATGTATGCAAAAAACACACTCTAGCACCACAGCTTTGTGGAAAGCTGATCTCCATCTCGGCACCACAAAGGCACACAGCATCACCAAAATAGTCTAGGCAACTTACAAGTTTCTTCTTCTGTTTGGAACCATCCTTGTATACAAGGACCACCGCAGTTTTGAACACTAGAGGAGAGAGTTAGAAACAAAAGCCATGTAGTCAGTAAGGTTGGGAATGGGTCTCCTCTGCACCCAAGCACACAGACCTTTCAACTCCCCAGACAACCCTTATCTGAGTCGGGGGAGAAGGCAGGAGTAAACCTACCAACCCCCTTGCAAATCTTCTGCCCACCCCCAAAAAACCCCCAAAACAAACAACAACAACAAAATCAAGCTCAACCGCTTTTACTACACAAAACCAGTTTACTTCAAAGTCACTTGAAACTTAAGAGTTTAAGTTACCAGTTATTGGAACAACTATTCAAGCAGAAAGAGTTCCATACAAAAATTTAGAAAACTTTAATCGCCCTGGCTAAGTTCACCTCAGACGAAGGAGCAGCATCCAGCTACACACAGCCAGTCAAGCAGATGAGACGGGGCTTGGCCAGAACTTGCACGCCTCCCAAGTGGGACAGTGGTCTACGTGGAGTTAAAAAGTGAGCACCATTGGCAGACAGATTCCTTTTTTCCATCCACATGGAGCTGGAATTTGTCTTTCAAGACTCCAGTTTTCCTTGTGATCTCGTTCTTCAGGCCTCAAACGCACCCTTTGTTTTACAATTGAATTGCACGGACGCTTAATTTTAGATGTTTTATGAAACCAAGTTAAAGCTTTTTGGAGTAAGAGTTGCAGCTTTCATGAGGCCCCTCAGCTTCAGGATAAGGCCAGGTGCTTTCCCACCTTACAGGAAAGCAGTCAATTTTTATATGCTCTTCCAGAGCAAATCTGAAAGAGTCTTCATTTGTTATCTCTTTGTTATAAAACAAAAATAAAAATCATTGGCTTCCTAACTAGCATTGCTTTCTGGAAACAACAAGGAAAAAAAACCTGTTGTGTGTACAGAAATTTAGGCATGACTGAAGAAAATCTAGCATGCTCTGCATTACTTATATAATTCTGAAAGTAAAAGAGAACGATTTAGACAATAAAAGCGATCATGTACCTTTCAAAGGGACCACACTCCAATGCAGTGGAAAGACCTTGAGATTTATGCCAACAGCAGTTTCAATTTCTAGTTTGGCCACCCAAGATAAACTACTTGGAGGCAGACAGACCACTCCAAAGCAACTCACTGGGAGTCCTGGCTTAGCTTTTAAGCACTTTTTAAATCCTAGATATGCAGGTTCTGGCAAAAGGCACAGAAGAAAAAGGCAAAGCCTCTTCAAGCCCCCAACCCAATCATATAGAATGTGAAGTAGAGTTACTTGGCATTCATTAGACTACCAAACTGTATCTTTTCAGAGACAAATAACTTTCTATGTAGCTCTCAACTCATAACCTTGGATATAGGATTAAGAAACTCTTGCACTATTACAGCAATGATCTCCAAATTCTTCAAAGATTTGGATTGCAGCAGAGACAAATACAGTTTTAGGCTCCAGCCAGTCTTGCAGAAGGCAATAATCAACTACCTTCAACAAATATCTGCTAAGGCACAGTCGACAGCTGTTTAGGCATCCAAAATAAAATTACTAGGATACAAACCAAATGCTGCCAGCTCAGGTTCCTTCTTCCATTTCCCCAGCGAAGCAGGAGGATTCAGCCATATCACTGTGTTATGCAAGAGCAAGTCCCCCATCGAAAGGTCTGCAACCTGCCAACACAAACACACGCACAACGACACAATGCATAATCAGTTCAAGAAAGCTTACTTGAATTTTCAGTTCAAGAAAACTTGCTTGAACTTTATTCTTAAGCAAACGAATCCCCCACAAGCAAACTTTTGGAATATTTAATCACATGACTGCAAGCGTGTGCAAACAGACTGTGAAAGCTGGCAATAGATGCATGTAAATCCTTAATTGGTGAGCATAGAAGTCACACTCAACAGTCTGACTTTCATAATTTGGTGGGAAGTCAAGGCAAACTTCAGATTTTTTCCTTGCATTTTTTGATCCTCTGTCTTTCTCCCTACAAGTTCATTTCTATTTTGTTGGAACATTTAAGCATAGCCCCCATCACACACACAGTTTGGGGTCAAGTTTAGAAACCACATCACATGAAGCAGTCAAAACACGTCCTTCCCACAGTTGCTACAGCTCTTGATTTCACCCAAAGGCTCACCTATGGAAACAGGTGAAAAGGCTCACCTCCACATTGCTGGAAACAGACTAATAAAGGAGTTAATATCTAATATTGCAGCTACCAGAACTTTGACTTTTGATCTTCCAGTCTGACAAATCAGGGTCTATCCCCAGTCTAGGGGCCATGTTATCCAATTTCTCCACCCTCCTCTCAGTGACCCCTGACTTTTGCTAAAGGATGCTACAGATACCATCAGCACAACAACCTGAAGTCTCCCCAAGAACAAGAGCAATGCTAAGATACATGTTTACTGTCTCCCAGATTAACATCAAGCCACAATTGCCCTCCCAATAGGCATCCCACCACTGATTGCTAGCACCAACCCTAGTCTCTACCCACCGTTTGATTCTCCCTCCCCTCTACTGTAATCCAGCTCTCACACCCAAAGCTTCCTCAACACTACTCTATCCCAGACCTCCTTTGCCTTGCAGCCTGATGCCTCCTTATGGTTGTTGGTTTTCATCCTGGCTGCTAGTGAACCCCCATTCATGGAGTTATGTTGCACTCCATATTTCACAGGTGTCTCTCTACCTCTTCCTTGAGTCCCCTTTAACCTCACTCCATTCCCTCCTTAGCGCCCCCAACTCTTCTTCACTGGGCTGCTGGACTGCAGACCCACATTTTATCAGTAAATGGAGAGTCCAGGTCTCAGCCTGAAACTTCAAGACACCTTCCATAGGTTTCTGAGATGGTCAGCCAGGACTAAGCCAACCTGGATCTTCACGTTTGCATGTGTCACATGAGACATCTAGACCAAAGCCTAAGGCTCTCTCATCTATCAAGCCCACTAACACACTTTCTACAAGAGAAACAGCAGTTTCTCACACACTGCATTTTGATGTCTTTAAAGTGATTAAAAAACTAAGTACAGACTTGCCTCAGCATGCCAGTCCACTCAGACTAGTGGGGCAAGATTATTTATGTGGAATGAGGAGAGCCAAGACATAGACCTCAAAATAGTGAGCTGCAGGCTGGGGATGTGATTTTGACCCAAGCACAATGTTGAAGGTGAATTAACCCACTGCTGTTTTACATTGGTCTCACTCACTGAACCACACATGGAAAAGCAGTTTTTGAATTGGATTGGGATTTCTGTCTTTGCACCAGGATCCACTTAAATGACACAAAAGGTAAATACATTTGATACAATTTAACATTCATGCTACAGGCACCAAAATAACAGCCTTTTTCCTCTTAAATTTGATCATCTGTTACCTCTTTTTTCTCCCCTGTTTGTTCTGCTATGAGTTGATCAAACACTGCCCCATATTCTTCATGGATTTTCTGCATTTCATTAATGTGGCTGGCGACTTTGTTCATTGTTTTTATGGCCACTAGAAGAAAGACAGAGAGATGGGGAAGAGACAAAAGGTATTTTTAAGCCTCTGGGAGGAGTGGGGTGGAGGAGGGTTCCAGACCAGAGGATAAACAGGGAAGAACAGCGTAGGTTAGTTCCTCACCATCAAGGTGATAATGTTCTTCACTGTCTACATCAGTCAGAGCAAAGAGCTCCTTCAGCAACAGAGGGTATTTCAGTATCCGCTGGATGGGCTTGATGAGGTAAGACTCCAGTGTGGAGGAGTGCTGCCGTCGGGGATTCTGTGCATCCAGAAATGCCTTGAAAGCAGTGTCTGTCTTGGCTGGAAGATTGAAATGAAGTGATTGGACAAATCAAAAAAATCATAACAGCTACCGTGATAAAGTGACTTTTCCAGCTTTAAATTCATTTATCCAGAGACATTTTGCAAGGAAGTGCAGATTTATCAGGTCCAATATTAGATTTATGCACTTCAGGTTTTGAGCTACTGACACTTTGCCACAGATACACTATTTATGATTTAACATCAGGCATCTGCCTACCACACCAATACATGCAGTTTTCAATTTCACTATCAGTATCAGTATTTCTGGCCTTGCAACTATTCTAGAGCAGCACAAACTGCTTTAATCAACTGTTCCTTTTAAGAAAAGGCTCAAATTGGAAATTTGTAAGCAGTCACTACTGATGAGTCTAGCCTGGCAGGTACACCTATAATATTGCTGAGTCTACTAATTGTTATCTTAAAATGCAGCACTGAGCAACAATAAAAATAAAGAGCTAGTAAGGAGGCAGGAAGCAGTGAACTTATGATAGTGCAAGATACTTTGGGAGTGCAGACAGACTGGACACTTGATTGCTGTCATCTTTTCTACTTGACTGCTACTGAATTTATAAAAATAGACTTTTCTCTTTTGCTCCCTCTACTAGCACATGAATTTGGATGGGGAGGGAAGTATGAAGACGGTGGCATTTTTAGATACACAAGTTATTCAGTGCAAAAACAATTCCACACAATTGCTTTTATTAGAGTTATTTATTAGAATTACTATTATTCCCCTGACGAGTTTGGGTGGATTTTTTCACAGACAGTCACCTGATTTCAATAAAGCAACTTCAGCTTCAAATCCAAAAGCCAGCTGCACCTCAGCTGAGGACACCAAATTACACTTGAAATACACTCCCAGGCTTTTTAAGAGATCTATCTTAAGTTCTGTTTGTGCAAGTATTCAAGAACAACCATTTCTCATTTATAAATACTGTTAGCAATGAAAAAGCAAACCAATACAACCATATCTATCTAGTCTATGGCCTCATCATTAAGATCTAACAAAGTGATGCCGAAAGAAAGCATGGATATGGCTTGCAACAAATCATTTATTCATGTATTCCATAGAGCTGCCAAGTATTGTTTGCAGCATGGTAAAGAAGAGTTTACAAGTAAAAATGAAAGGGGAAAAAAGCGTGCAGTTAAAAAAAAAAAAACACACACACACACACACACACACAAAACCAAACAAAAAACCCTCAAGAAACAGAAAAACCCTAAACTTTTGGCTCTCAGGCATCCAGATGTTCTTTGAAAAATTAAGTGCTCCTCCCTTAATGGTATTACTCTTACAACTGGAACCATTTGTTTATTTAATGTCGCAGCCAAAAATGAATTGCATAAAGCACTGCTAACTCTAAGAGATTAACACTTCACAGGGGGAAAAAACCATCATGCCAAGGCTAGGAGGCCCATAGGCATTTATAAGCCAGACTACAGTTCTTTTATCTCCATCTCAGCAAGCCAAGCTTTGCTAGGAATTTGTACATGGAAAGTTCCCTGGCAAATTGGAACAAAGATGAGAGGAAGAAGAGAGGGAAAAGGGGGAGCATGGTGAAGTTAAAATATTTAGACAGCTTCCATAAAACATTCTCCCAGGCTGATCCTTTCCTAGTAGCTGTCAGCATTCAACCACATTGGCCAGAGCTTCATTGGGATTGCCACTAGCCAGGATTCATGGCACAAACTCTAGGAGGATCCAGAGGTCATTACAAGCATCACCACTCCTAGTTCCAAAGTACACAGTGCTCCATTAGCACATGCCACGTCACCCATTTATGAAAACTTTGCACATGACTGAGAAGAAATTCAACATGCCCGGGGAGAATAAATTAAGCACGTGGGGAAAAACTACATATGAGGTTAGGGACCTCAAGTAATGAGCTACTTGCATTGATGGTGGTCCAAGAACACCCACGGCATGGAGCTATCTGCGAGCCTGTCAGGTCAGGTGGACTTAACTTCCCTACTACTAAGACTCCTGTAGGGCAACCAGGCATGTGTGCGCCACCATTCCTCCATCACAACTTGCCCTGCACAGTTTGGGGTGCAGTGGACACCTCTCATCATCTAGAAGGACAACCTGCGCCAGCCCAAATCAATGTATCAATGTGACATCTCTCTCTTTTCATGCCCAGGTCTGTTTGTCCAGCACACAGCTCTTACCTTTCACCAGTACTTTGGGGACCTTTGTGTGGCTGGCGCAGAAGGCACTGTACAGCTTGAACCGGTCGGCGTAGTAAAGAAAGGATCCACCCAAGGAAAACAACACTTTCTAGGATTTTTTGGAAGGAAAAAAAAAAAAAGCATTAGGAAGACAAGCACATGAAAACCAGTTAGTTATTTTCCCTTCTGCCAGGTTACCTGAAGTTTTGATTTAGCTTTTGAATGACAGGACACTGCATTTTTAGAGTGTCTTCACACTGTCTAGAGAGAAACAGGCTGAGTCTGGGTTCAGGCTACGTGATTAATAAAATTAGCCAAGTTCCAGTTAGGATGATCTGGAGCCACCACTGACTATACAGAGAACTAGGTTCACAGCTACAGAACTCTATTTAAATGCCTGAGTTTATAACCTTATTGATCTAAGTAATGACCAGAGGCCACAGGAAGAACTGATTTTGTAGTGGATCAAGACAGTAAGGAGCTACAAGCAAGACTATAATCCCTCCTCACAACACACCAAGGTCTTCACTCTTTTGAAAATGTGTTCGTGTCGGGGACCAAACAAAATCTTTCTCTAAGAGATCTAGGCCATGGACAAGCGTTTTCTCAGCTACCCACTTTGGAAAAAGAGAACATGGGATGGGGGATAAGACAACACATAAGCAGCTTGCCTACAGTCAGCAGAAGGAAGCAAATTGCAGAACTGAAACCACGAAGCCCTGAAGTCCCATTTTGCACGCTCCTTTCAGACTATGCCCATGGGACAGAACCGAAAGTCAAGTTGACGCACATGTTACAGAAAGAGGTGGAAGAAGCAGCACCCAGAAATCAGCATTCTCTCCATAAGGAGGCTTCTTCTGCACTCCTTTTAAAGCTCAGAGCACTCTGTGGTTACAAGGGCTTCCTCCACTAAAAAAAGAAGTATCTCTGTGCTCTCTGTTAAGGGTGCATTCCCTATTCCTACAAAAGAAATGCTGCGTCCTAGTTATGCAAGGGCAGTGTTCATGACTGCTGCTTATTTTAAGCAAGCACCTGATGGCAGAGCCACACATGCACAAAAAGACAACTTCTTTTGATAGTTCTTTCAGAGCTGTATGTTAGCTGAAGAGCAATCCCAGTGGAATTATCATTATTCATCAAGAAGTCCTGTCCTCTACCAAGGTGAGTGTTCAAAGCAAGAGTAAAATTCCCTAAAGACCAAATACTGTACTAGCTACTTGCCATATATCCAGTACATGGCTGCATTAGAAATAAAACAAAGTTTCTTTTCCACATTTTCCTATTTATTAATTAAGTTTATATGCCTTTAGTTTTTCATTTCTACTTTTGATGCATATCTGCTGAGAGTTGGAAGTATTTGCCACATAATTCCACTATGCATCAAAAGCCCAAATACAGAATTAAATTTACAAAGACTTTACATAACTTTCCATTTCTAGCTTTTCCTGACAGACCAAGACAAGAAATCTGGCAGAAGGGCAAGAATAGCAGCATCTAACAGCACAAGGTGTTACAGATTTCTAGTGCTGCATATGGCTAAATGTAGCATAAACTACAATTGTAGCAGGATGTTTTTCAACGAGTTCCAGTAGTAGCTAGCAGTTAATAAGATATAGTAAGTAGATGTAGATTTTTACATGAACAGTGATGGTAGTCAGCCAAATACGATAAGGGGTGTTAAAGGACTACTTAGAACATAAACAACGCGATTACCTTAAATTGCTCCACTTTTTCAAGCTTTTCCAGGTCTGGGACCAGCCTTACTCCATCTTCAAGTGTCTTCAAGAACTCTACCTGGAATGCTACCATTTCAGTCAGATTCCCAAAGAGAACATCCAGCTAATAAGAGAAAAAAAGCAAGATGCTGAAAATACCACTTTGCAGCTGAATCACATTTTCTAGAACTTCAGTAATTCACACTAAGTGTACAATTGGACTGAGATGTCAGAAAAAAAAACCCCTAAAGACTATATATTATTGAGCTGTACCTTTATACTCTACTCGATCCATTCTTTTAAAAGAAATTGAATTCAAAATTTCTCCATAGTCTTTGCTTAGACAAGCAAGTCAAGCTGGGGAGTTAGAAAGCAGAGCTATCTGGCAAAAAGATAAGCAATAGATAACATACCTCATCTGGTGTGAGAAACGTTTCTTTTTGTAGAGGCTTCAGGTATCTCTCCATCAGACAATTTAAATCCTAAAAATTCAGAAAAAGATTCCCATTTGGTTCCTCGAACTGCCTCTTAATATTTATTGAAGTGGCAAATATCATGGTTTACCTAGTCTATGGATTTTTCCCTTTCACACATAAGACAAAATAGTCAGATCTTGGAGAATTTAAGATACTAAAAGAAAACATTTACACAGTTTTACTCACAAAATTAATACCAGCTCTCACTACAGAGTGTTCTTCTGCACACCAGCTAAGTCATTTCAAAATGACAGCATAAGAATCTGGAAAGCCTACTTATTTCAGAAGTTTAAGTTACTATTCCAGAGACAGATCATAGAATTGAATGTAAGCTAACGAAGAGAGATACATGCATGAAACATAATTTGAAGTATTAGAGAAGAAACTAACAAAATTTTCAAGAAAGAGGAGAAATATTAGCAGACTGAAACAACACACTGAGACCCTCTTACTTTGACGTAGGTGCGTTCTGTCTCGAGAAGTTCACAGATAACCTTTCGCAGTTTATCTGCATCTGTGAGTTGTCTCATGGTGGCCAGCTGGGGTCCTGTAAATTCCTGAGGATGAGCACTTGAATCAGAAGGGTTCATTTCATGCAGACTGCGACAGAAAGCAGCGACCTGCTCTGTACTCTTTAAAAAGAAGGAAGAGGAAAGACCAGTGGTAATATTTCAAGTAAGAGCTATAGGAACAGTGTGAGCTGAGAAGCCTTTGCAGTTAAGGAGTTGCAGCTTGGGGGCTTTTTACCAGGTATCAGAGTCCAGAAATGAACAAATCATTTCATATATCTATCCTATCTCTCCTATATCTGTCCTATCTCTCAGCAACTGGGGGATATGGGGGGGAGAGGGGGGAAGAGTTGCACAATTCAAGTTAATCGAAGTTCTATTCACTAACATTCCCGGTGTCAGATAAGCATGAACTTTAATTAAAACAGGCTCATTCAGCACTTATGATAGAAAAATAAACAAGCAAAAAGGCCCAAGAATCCTGAACCAAAAATGACTGTACAAACAAAACACACACCCCAGCCCCTCTGCCAGTTCCCTAATTGAGTTTGCAAGAGTCCTGTGAAGAGCTGTGTCAACAGAGCCAAGGAGACAACATGGAAACAAAAGCTGTTTAAACTGTTTTTCGGGGAAGCAGAGCCATCTGGGGAGCCAGAGCCCCTCAGGCTTCAAACACAAGCTCTTTGGGAGAGTAACTGCCTGTCTGTTCTGTGTCTAGAAACATGCCTTGCAGAGTGAATTTCTTCCCCATAAGTCAGGTTTTTCAGAGCTGCTCCATCTAGCTGCTTTCTTTAATGTTTAATCAGCCATCTATATATAAAGTTATCCTCTCTTCACCTTCTCATGTTAGATCATCTTCTCACATCTTCCGTTACTCTGAAAAGCTTGGAGCAGGTAGAGTCTCTGGTGTCAGTGACAACACCCCCAGGCTTCTAGGGTTGCCAAAGCAGCAGCATGGCCTATCTGCATCACCCCCTGGAGGGGGCACAGGAAGGAAAAGAGCTGCTGCACTTGATCACACCTCTCTAACCTTCTGAGTCTAATCCTGCCATGGCATCTTAATCCAGATTTAGAAACTTCCCAGCACTGCCTCCATATCCCTCTAACCCATACTAAAACAATTTACCCAAAATCATCCTGTTCCAACAGGGAAAATGCAGAGACAGTAGGGTGAAAAGAAAAAAAAAAAGGAAAGAAAAAAGCACATCACCATCCTGCAGTTTGGATAAAGTGCACTGCTTCCTAAGAGATCACTTCACTCCCACCAGCTGGTAGCAACACCACCATTCAAAGCCTGCACTACTCCACTCCTTTGTGATGACCCAGACTGAAAAAAAAAAAACATATCTGCATTTTTTAAGCTGTGCAGTCTGTTCCTCTCTCAGGGCTCCTACAGTGCTACACAGCCATTACGCCCAAGAGAAACATTAACCATGCTAGTGGTAAGCGAGGGATTTCCTTTCATAATACAGTTACTTTCCCTAAAGGTATCCTATGGCTGTAAATGCTCACCTGAGCGTATCACTGCAAGGCATATTAGTAAAGATGCTTGTTATGGAAAAGATAACTTTCTTCAGGACACAAATGTAAGCAATTAGTTAATTATAACTGATGTCTATATACAATACCTCTTGGACGCAGTTTATTACAGGAAAAATATTAATCTTCAGTATATGATGTTTAACTCATACGAGGAAGAAAATTAAAACATTGTTAAGTCAAGGGCAGGGGGAAGCAGTGACTTGAACCAGTCCATTTCCAACCAACTTAGCTTCTGGTAATGGCCCATGCCACAAAGCTGGATTTATTTATTAGCAAGGTTCCACCTACACTCGCTGTACTCTTTAAGTATACCCAAAGCATATTCAAAACTTTTACATTAAGTTTGCATTAGGTTTCAACAGGTTCAATCTTGATCTCCACAGTCCTAAATACACAAAGCACAGTAGGTGAAAGTCTGGCCCCAGCACAAGCAAAAAACTCTGAGTTACTTGCTCTACTGGAAAGGGACAAAACCCTGGCAATTAATAATTGCTAATCTGAACCTGCAGAGACCCAGAATAAGCAGTGTTTCCCTCAGAAACATTTAGATTTGTTAAGACTGTTTCTTGAATGAATATTTGAGGAAGGCGTATCCAATGACATTTTGTTCCAAGAGCCAACTAGACAATTAAAAATAGTCATAAAGTATAAAACCCAGTATGGGTCAAACTGCAAATATAAACCAAGTGTTTTAAGCAGTTTGTGCTTGACACCCCTCAGCCAGCTCACCATCCAGTGCATTAAGTTGAAATAATTTGCAGGGAAAGATGGGTCACCCAGAAAGAGCAAGAATCCACTTACACCATGAAACACCAGCTAAACACTAACAGGAAGCTGAAAATTGGATAACTGTCATCCAAGCACACAGTCTGCCCCAGAACGAATAGTTACACCCACATGCCAAAAAGGAAGCATGGAAGACTTATAAAGCCATATCTCCACTTGTGCACACTTTAACAAACCGCTTGCTGACTTCAGCCATACCCATCTCCAGCCAGCAGCAACCCAGCTCTGCCTTGCCACTGCCCTGCCTCCCATCTTTTATGTGTTTCCCAAGTATAATCCAGCCAATACTCTTTGGACAAACAAAAAAATCTCAAGCACAATAATATTCACAAACCTTTTTTCTTGATTTTGCTCATTGAACAAACTGCCTTCTTTCATTCCTGAATGCAATTCCTTCTACCTCATATTTACTTTAAAAAAATAAATTTCTAGGCAGAAAGCAGATGCATATTTCACCCAGGGAGGTCCAGAACACAGCTATTTTGCTCTTCAACAGTATTAACAAAAGCCTCTCTGTCCCCGTTTTCCTAAAGCAAGTGGACAGAGAAGGTCTGGAAGAGAAACAGATCCTTTTATCTTCTGGTACCAGCCTTGTTTGCCAGTTGTAACAATGATAGTGCTGAACCAGGATTTTCCTGGGAGAATTACAGCATCCCACTTCAGGCACAGTTCTCCAAGCAATCCCATCCAGCTACCTTAAAATGAGATGGAGGGCTGGCAGAATTGGGCTGTTAAGCAAAGGCTACTTTGCAAATACATTAAGTCCTCCTCTGCAGGGGACTCAGCAGAGGAGCTAAGCTCACATCCTAACCATGCAGGAGCAGCAAGTCCTTAAACTCATCAAGCACGTTGATGCTGCCCACAGCAGGGAGTTTTGGCTGCCTGCCCTATAGTTGTGAAAGTGGAGTGCCATTTCCCCTTGCACTCACTGTATAAAGACATTCGGGTGCCTGGGCATCAGGCAGATTGCCCCCCCGAGGGACATGCAAGCACCTCTGTTTTGCCATGGACGACAAACTCTAAGCAGTATCGATCTCCCGAACAAAACTCAGGCAAATTGCATCCTTTCATGCGCTGCCAGGACCGCTAATGACATTGCACAATAACAAAGAGCCTCTACAGGATATATATATATTACAGCTCAGCCTCAAATTTATAACCTGAAAATTAAAACAGCATGAAAATTTGTTTAACTGCTAATTACTTAGCCTAGTCGCGTTGCACAGCAGATCTGCTCACCAAATACAGCATACGGTACAGAGAGTCGCCGGCTCTCCCAGCGCTTTCGTTCTTGAGTTTACGGTTAACTCTCCAAAGAGCCGACATCGCTGGAAAGACAGTATTGCCAGAGCTGTCACTCAGCTAGGATGAAAATCCTAGCTCTCCACATATTCAGCTGATCCGAAAGGCTTTCCCACTCCAGACAGATACTCCCCACTGCTTACTTGGCACACAGCACGGGAGAGGGCTACATTTCAATAAGGGCAGTGACCATATTTCTCTCAGCGAAGCCTTTCCCCCATGTGTCATCGCCTCATTCGCTCACCACCACATCAGCTGGAATTAAGAGCTGGGTACCAGGCAAAGATGAGAACTCAATGCTGCTTTTCGTAGGCTCGTTAAGAGGAAAACTTCAGCAGAGAGGCTGAAATGCAGCAAAGCGGAGGTGAAGGCAGCCCAGGAATATAAATGTTGCCTGTGGCTGAGCATGAGCCGATTGGCTACGAACGGCACTGCAGGAGAATATTAAACATCTGAAGGGACAGAGGCACAGAATTAAAAGAACTTTAAAAAGCCAGCTATGCTACTGGAAAACCTAGCCTTCAAATCTCCGTTTTAATCCTTTCACATCATTGCAACACGTTGAAGGTTCTAAAACTTAATGCCGCTCTTGAATAACACCGCACAGCAAAAGGCGACCTATTTTCTCTGAAAAAATACCTCTAAATGGTATAAGCATGTACACACACAGCCCATTACAGCATGCTCCCCTAAGCACAAGTGCTGCAAGGTAATTAGTTTTCATTTCAAGAGGCAGATGCCTTTAATTAGAAAGAGGGAAAAATTAGTGTCCTGCAGTATTTACCTGATGATTTTTTTAAAACACATCCCCAGTCAAATTTGAAGGACCAATACGGCAAAAAACATGCACAAAGACTGATCTCGAGATGCAACACAACACCTGTCTTAGCCTTTGGTAACACTAAGCACTCACACATGTAATTACTTTTCAGGGTACCTCCTTTAAGCTTCAATTTGTCCGACAATACTTAAAAGGCCAAAACAGTCAGGTCACCACAGAGGCAAGTAACCATTTAAGAAATTACTCTGGTATGAAGTGTTCCCAATATTTTGTTGGACTTCAAGACTGACAGAGGGTCATCATCTAGATTTCACGAACAGCCTGAAACTTGAATTCACATGTTAGATGAAAACAAACCTGAAGAGATGGCAGAGAGCAGACCTTCCCCCACTCTCCTCGTGGCTCCCACACAAAATGAGGAGAGAAGGGAAAGACAGGAGTCCACCCCAGAGCAGAAGAAACTGGGAGTGCAACTCAGGCCATCGCCAGCTGCATGGCTTGAAGGAAAAGACCTGCACCCCAAAAGTATACCTGCTTGATACTGTTTACATAGATTTCACCCCAACAGATACTACACCTAAGAGAGCTGAGAAAGCATCATGAAATTAGGGAGCGAGTCCAAAGAATAACAGCTATCCCACACCACAAGCCACCTTGGAAATGTGGCTTTTTATTGCAATAGTTCAACAGACATCCCATTTTTGCTTGTAATTGTGATTCTTTTGACAACAGTGATGGAGAAGTAAACTCCATGTTATCAGGTCTTTAGGATATACAGTAGGTAAGATTTTCACAGAAGGGAGGAATCCTCAGAGCTACTAGTGAACCCTTCAAATCCTTCACCACCATCAACAGCTTGGAGGCTTTTGCAGATTAAGAAACAAATGTACCACTACTAAAGAAACACACACCCACGTGCACACATGCTGGGCTGGGGGAAGGGAAAGAGACAGCTGGGAGGGAGGAGGAGGCTAAGAAGGGAAGACACATTATTCAAGTACCTCCTGTGTTACACATCCACCTCTCACCGGCAGGACAAAATTACAGGTAAGTCCCAACAGACCCAAGCCCAGCTTTTGGCAGGATTTCACGCATCTTACCTTCATAAAAAGCCTACCCAGCTTGTGCTACGAGAGCAGAGGAAGGAGAGCTGTGGCACTGCGCTGCGTTCCTCTCCTTTTCCCATGAATTATTAACTCTCCCCTAGGATCGCTTTGCTGGCTGGAGAGCCAGGATGTTTCCTTGGAGAAGCTCGGATCTCTTCTCCTCTGCAGCGCCCTGCAGCCATCAGCAGACCACAAGCACCACGGCACGGAGTGGTGGCGTTTGCAGGACTAAGCCCTGCCCCAGGATCATGTTATCCCAAGGCAAAAGGCAACCCAAAAATGCTATTTTCAGCTATTCGGCTCCTAATGCTACATCTGCGCCCAAAGAAGGGGAACTCTGCATTTAGGTGGAAGGCTCCAGCGTGCTTAAACCGGATTCCCTCTGCTGCCCAGTGCTGAACGGAACAGTGCTCCTGCCCTGCTTTTGGGCAGAAAAATCAAGGTGGTCTCCCCTGAACACCACCATCCGAGGGGGACTGGAAGCTGTGGCAGTACTGGCGATGAGGGGGAACACGCCCCCTCCTGATGGCATGAGGGCAGAGCGTTTCGCTTCCCACGCACAAAAATAACCTGCGTAAAACAGCGCTGAGGACATCAGCTTAACCTTCTGCACCATAATCCTAGAAGCACGGGAAGGTATGGCACTGTGTGGCCAGGAAAACACCTTTGCTTTTTTACCTCGCCCTACCAGCTGGAGGAAACTTTCCATGGCAAAACAAATGTTGCAGACTCCTTATTTGTGGGACGGGATTCGGCTGGTCTCACTTATTCCCAACACACATTGGCTTTTCCAAACATACAGTAAAGCAAAGGGATCAGGAAAACCCTCCCGGTTGATTGAGCTGGTATATATTAGGGTTTGTTTTTTTTTTCCCATTTTTGTTGTATTTAAAAATTAGCATGTGATTAGCAAGCAATGACATCCTCCCCACTACTATATACTGGAATTCTCTACAGGCATTAAAAATACAGTTCGAGGGTTTCTGCACCGTTTGTTAGGGAAACCACAAAGAAAGCCCAGTTAGCACAGAGCTCTTCTACTTGAACAGGGATGGTGGTATTCATGAGTTTGCCAAATTGAGCACACTGTATATATACTATACATACAAGCGTGCTTCTGTTTTTATGGAAGACCATTTTGAGCAGTTTGTCTCATAAGAAACAGAACGTGAGGTAAAAATGCCCCACTCCCCTCTATATCACACAAACAAAACAGGACATATTTCCTAATTTTAAAAGAAAACATGTACTGCTGACAACATTTCACTCGCAGAAAAAACGATTTTCCTCTTGTTGGAAATCAAGGCTTGTTAGAGTTACAAGTTACTCTTCCAATATAAGAATATTAAGTATTAGAGCTGCTAACACACATTTCTCAGTTTAACTAAATCTGCTGAGCCACAAGGCTAATCATGTAATCCTTACACCTTGCTTCAGGCAATTACAGCTCTGAAGATCCAGGAGGCAAGATGCAAAACAGAACCCCACAGCCTGTCCCATGGTTCAGAAATAGAAAGCTGTGGAAAACACAGCAAGAACATTTATTCCCCAAGCAACTATGTGTTATGCTCAGTGCTCTTCCACAGCTTCAGCGTTTAACAGAAGAGTCTCCTTTCAGAGCATACGAAAATCCCACATATTTACAGTTAAAATCCCAAAGCATTGACAAACATTTCCACGTACTCAAGAAGAAATTCTTTGTACTTACAATAAAGAGTCCTGTAATAAAACCTGGAAACAAACTGTAAGAATAATCACCTTCTCCTCATGCAAGTTTTGCATATATTTCGTGCATAGGAATGTTTCCTCGTATCTGACTTCCACTGACTGGCTATCGAAGACAAAACTACAGGCTAGCATGACATAAGAGGTCAGGAAACAAGAGGCCAGGGTCTTTTCCTTCCTCTTGTTACAATGACAAGTAAAATAGAACAGGGACCAATTCAGAACTCACTGTAACACATCTTAGTTAAAACAAGAGCTGAGAAAAACCACACCTATACATAAGCACATACTGAGTGATACATGATACCAATGAGATCATGAATTCTGTAGAAAAATAGCTGTAAGCTCTTACCATCAGCTATGTAACAAATACCTAAAATAAAATCAGTGCCTTCAAAATAACCTCAGTTGATTCTGCTGCAAAAGCCACTCATCATGATACCTTACGCTGCATAAAGCTCCCCAGCACCAGAGCAAGCGCAAACTACCAACCACTGGGAAACCCAGCCCTTAATAGATGGCAATTAGCAATCCATTTGCACAACCTCTTAGCTATAATTGGAGAGGTTTGCTTCAATTTAAGGTAGATTGGCTATAATTAGTTTGTATTTAAAAAAGAGCATGTGCGCTATGCTATTGATTTAAGGAAATACTGTTTAATTTACACTCCTCCCACACCTAGAAATCAAGAAAGAATAAGAAATCATAATAATCCACCTGATCTTTTGTTTTAGCTGACCTGCTCTGGTGAGGGAGGTGATAAACCAGAATGTTTAAGAACTACGTGGGAATATTATCACAAGATACTGAAGATGTGAACCAACCCTGGAAAAAGGCCACTGGTCTTGCCTAAGAGGTAGTGATGTGCCACAATCAAAGCTGTAATTTGTTACGTTCAATATGATCCATAAACACCTTAAAAGTAAGATTAACATTTTCCCAGGAAAGATGCTCTAATCGTGTGCAGCTGTGAAGTCAGCATATCAGCTGTGAGCAGACTGTGCTTTTGCTCCTTGTCATGTGAAAATGAAACTTTCTCACCTTGCTCGTCTTATCGGCCTCGTCAGATGACTCCAAGTCTTGTGCTTCTGCCTCCTCTGGAGCTGCCTCAACAGAGCTGTCTGGGTCGCCGCAAAGTGAATGCCCTGTTGAAAGTGAGATGCGTGTGAAAACCCAACCATCGTGTCTGAAGATTCCAAGAGCTGGGCACAACAGACATGGAGTTCCCATGGAAGGCCAGGCCTCATCCTGCACACAAGTTCATGCCAACAAGACGCTATGCCAGAGGCAATCCATGACCTCAAAGGACTACCTCAATTTACAGCGGGGGCCAGGTCTAACTACAGGTGTAAAAATAAACAGGTTATGGCCAGACACATGATTTAGCTGGAAACTATGAAAGCCAATTCAGAGATAAGGCTAAAATGCCACATTTAAATTCTTATGTTTATTATTAATTTCTTGGGTGGCGAGCAATTGCCTACCTTTATACTTCAGTGGTTTCAAATGGAAGCTGCAGTATGTGAGCAGGCAGGCTGTGCCAAGAAGCAAGCCTTGATCAGCTCTTCCTCCGAGTTAAGTCAAACGTGGTGATTTTATATTGCTTGCAGTTTTGGCCTAACACACCCACTACTGAGTTTCGATGTTGACTTTTAAGGAAACAAACCTGGCTTTAGCAGTTTTTAGAAGCCTATTATATTAACTGAAAATTAAATTTCATTTCCATCAGTACATGGCAATAACTGCGCACCCCTATGCCTGAGCACTCTTCTGGAGCCTATGGTGCTGATGCAGCTAATAACTCCTTTGCAATTTCTTGTAAATAAATGATGAATTACCTGCAAGTGACAAAAGAAAGAGCAGAACTAATCCCAGTCTGAGAGATCAGTGCACAAGTAGCTTCTTTTGGGATCTCATTCCCTGACTCAAACAACTGTAGGAAGCAGTTATTACTACACCTTAGCCATTTTTCATAGAAAAACAAATTTCATATACATTCAACTTACAGCTATGGCAAATTATAATGACCAGTAATGGAATTAAGTCTGCCAGCAAACTCCTGCATGCTTCAACTGAGCTTCAAGCTGGCATAAAGAGATGCTTTACAGCAGCTGAGTCCAGACATTAATTCCTTTTTACCTTTCCCCTTTCTTTCAATCCCATATGGAAATTTCTGCAGTGCCACTCCTGGGGCTGAACGGGGAAGAGTAGTTTCTGAGTATATCTCCCTGCCCACATCTTGCCACACGAACAGGACAACAAATGGGATTACACCCCTTATTCCATTACATTTATTTTTCAGGTAAGGCAGAAAAACATAGTCAAAGTTCAACGGATGCAACAACACAGCAAACCTCTGCTTTTTAAAACCCAGCCTGTATTAGCATTGGTTTTGGTTGTGTTGTTTGCATGTAGCATTTAAATATTTTGGTGGAAAACTGAATAGAAAAATTTTCAAACCAATTGTTGTTTTTTTTTACATTTGCTAGCCTTACAAATAGAAGCAGCCCAGCAGCACACTATCATGCTGTCAGCACCCAGGGGCCCAACTGCTATACCACTCCTATACTCTACACGGACATTTTACGAAGATGAACAGTGATTTAGCACATCAGATGGAGCACCATTTCCATGTCAGTCCTATGCTGACTCTCGTTACTTGCTACTTTTCAATTAGACTTTTCAATTTAGGTAAGTCACATATATTTGTCTATAAGAAGCATTTGGCTAGATAGCAATGCTGTGAGTAAAAAGGCCGCAGTGATGATATCACACATCTGTCATACTGATATATTTCAGTATGGCCTAAAAGGCTATGATACCATGGATGGTCATTTTAATTCAGATGGAACGGCAGGCTGCTTTCAAAATCAAGAGATTTGGGGAGAAAAAAGGGTGATTACACACGTCTAGTATATTTGTTTATATTTATACTGGACTGAGATATGTTTCATGATACAGAAATTGTAATCTCTAAGAAATATGTTTTCTACATGAATATTAAATTCTGCTGCCCTTTGCTGCAATTGAAAAGGCACTGCTTCTTTTTCATGGAGATTTATGTTAATGCATAACGCTGGTTGGCAAACACAGCCTAGGAAAGACTGAGGGCAGAGATCCAGGTCTGGGTTCCTCAGTACCCAACTTCGAGCTGCTGTTCTTGCAAGCTTTCAGCCACAATTACCAAAACCACTCTGCACAACTATACAAGATTTCCATTTTGTTGAGTTTGGAAGTAATTTGGAAAAATTGGAATTCAGAAATCTGGAAATAAATTCATAACATAGTCTGAGTACTAGGGCAGAACGAAATTGGACACCAAATGAAATTAGAAGGACATAAAAGGCAGTTTGCAGCTGAGCTTCTGGAAGACGTGCTTCTCTTCTGAAAAGATAGGGTTCACCCTGTCTTTTCTGTGCCTGCCAGGGGTTGTTTGGCAACACAAAATCTATTTCAATGGGGCTTTTTTTCTGTAAGAAGTTAGGTTTTCTGATCCTTACCCAGATTTCATCAACTTGGACAATTAGCATTCTGGTCTCTCTATGAATGTATGAAAAAATTCTTGATACCCTTTTTTACTCTGTTAAAAAATAAGGGCAAAAATGTGGTAACTGTCATAATTAGTTTTGGGCAGTCTGTGTTTTTTCACTGCAATTAATTTCCCATTATAGGCTGTGTGAAATACATCCTACAGCTGTTTCTCACCCCAAGCCAAGGCAAATAATGTTTGTTTGGGGGTTTTGGCTTTTGCTTTTAAGCTACCACTTTTTCTTTTCCTGTGTATTAAAACACCACTTAATCTGTTTCCTGCAGTATAAACACTTTTACCCAGTAGACAGCAATCTTTCACTTATGCCTTAATGAGCAGTCACACAGTACATGTGCTCAGGGTATTTCTAATGTCTGAAGCTGCCAAAGCCAATGTCGACCTTAGCAGGTTTATCTGCTGGTTGTTAAATGCGGGCAATCAGTTCAAATAAGGCAGCACGTTCCTGCCTTTTAATACCTTCCAGTTACCGTCCCATTTCTGTCAGGTTCATTACAGCATTGTATTTTTGCCCTGTAAATCTTTATTTAGCTGTGCAAGTAGCTCTGAGGACAATGTGCTCGTTTCCTTCTGCCGCACCTGAATGCTGCCCAACCCCTACCATTTGCTGGGGACGGTAACACATGGGATTCACTTGACATTAAGGAATTAGAAAGGGAAATCCAAAAAAGCAGCAGGAAAAGGGGGTCAAACCCATGTGGCCACCAGCACAGATGGAGGTCACATAAGCTTCCAAGTTGCTTCAGCAGTGTAATATCTATGACATTATGAGTAATGCCCATTAAATAACTCCTACTTATGGTTAGAATTAACAAAATAAAAGGAAGTCTTATACCACTGGAGTAAAAGTGCTGGGGCTTAAGGTCCTGGAGAATCACATAAAGCTTAAGCACCGTGCCAATACTTGCCTAAAATTTTCCATGGGTGCTGCTTCCAATTTGCAGGGTTGCTGACGCTTGAGATTTTAATGAGCCTGCCATGATATTTGGTAACACTCTTAAAGCCCACTTCTTGGTGCCATGTTACTTGGCTTTTTAATGCAGTGGAAATAAATATTACTAGCCAAGCTCTTTCAGCTGCAGTGCAAAGTTCAGAAGTGTGCATCCCACTAACCCAAAAAGCAGGATACAAATCAGAAAACTCTCTGTGTTCATAATTTTAGCATCATGATGCCTTATTCCTGAGTATGTGGAATTTTCAATCACAGAATCATAGAATGGTTAGAGTTGGAAGGGACCTTAAAGATCGACAGCTTCCAACCCCCCTGCCATGGGCAGGGACACCTCCCACTAGCCCAGGCTGCTCACAGCCCCCTCCAGCCTGACCTTGAACACCTCCAGGGATGAGGCATCCACAGCTTCTCTGGGCAACCTGTCTCATCGCCCTCACAGTAAAGAATTTCTTTCTAGTATCTAATCTAAATCTCCCCTCTTTCAATTTAAAACCATTACCCCTCGTCCTATCACTACGCTCCCTGACAAAGAGCCCCTCTCTGTTGCAACAGGCCTTGCTAAAAAGTCACTTCCCAGCTCTCCTGTAGGCTCCCTTCAGATACTGGAAGGCTGCTAGAAGGTCTCCCTGAAGCCTTCTCCAGGCTGAACAACCCCAGCTCTCTCAGCTGGGGAGAGGTTCTCCAGCCCTCTGATCATCTTCATGGCCCTCTGCTGGACCCATTCCAACAGGTCCGTCTCCTTCTTGTGTTGAGGACTCCAAAGCTGGACACAGTACTCCAGATGGGGTCTTATGAGAGCAGAGTAGAGGGGTAGACCTGCTGGCCACTCTTCCCTTGACGTAGCCCAGCACACAGTTGGCTTTCTAGGCTGCGAGCATGCACTGTTGACTCATGTTGAGCTTTTCAACCACAAGCACTCCCAAGTCCTTCTCCTCAGGGCTGCTTTCCAGCCATTCTCTACCCAACCTGTATTTTGGGCAATACTGAATTTAGTCCCTTCAATGGCAGCAACAGGGAAGTGCTGGGAAGGGCAGCCACCTGCCAGCGTGTTACGTGCTGTAGTCCAGAAGCAACAACAGGCTCGGATGGCTGAAAGCTCTGGTTTGTAATTTTAAGGTGCCTCAGTCTCTTAAGCAGGTTGTTTTATACATCTGAGCACCCCACGCAACAGCTTGCTGTGCCACTGAGGCAGAAATCTGTGACCACTGCAGTCAGGTGGCAAGCGTCAGGGGCCAAGGAGCTCAGTACCGTGTTCTTCCCTGCCTGCCTCTGCTTGCTGCCTGCAAAAGGGGCCTTGTGCTCCTCTGGACTTTTTTTCACTGACAGAACTCGGCAATACTGGAAGTCAAACACAGCGACTGCTTAATTGATTTCAGCGGGAAATAAGGAGTGACTCCATCCAAGCTGAAACCGCAGGAGAAATATGGACCAGGCAGAGCAATGACTACCCTGGCTGAACCCCAGCCAAGACACGTAGGTATGAGTGCTCCTGCGAGAAGTGCTGCAAAGGTTTCTTCCAGTGGCCAAGTGCCTTCAGCAGCTCATGTTTGACTGTAGTCTTAAAAGAAAAGAGTGTCACTTACTTGGGCAGTTCAACTGCAACTTCCTTAAACAGAAAGTGCCATTTCTAAATGCTGCTAGGGAATGTCCCTGTTACAAAAAACAGAGTATCATTCAGAAGAGACTGTCATTAAACAGAATAATTCTAATATAAATTGTTAGGAAACTGTCAGATTAAATTTTGCTTAAGACAGATTTTACCTGTAAGCCCACAACAAAAAAAAAGCTTTCTTTTTTAGAAGAATTCTGGTTAGCTCTGCAACACTGAAACTTGAAAGAAGGAAACATCATTTTTACACTGGGGTATTCTGCCCTGTTGGAAAATCCCACCAAATCGATTAACTTCCCCAAAGACCTGTTAAATTGAGCTACAACCATCAATGTTTTGGTCAGCCAGGTTATAAAGAACAGTATAGAAATGAACTGGGAAAATCTCCCTTTCCTGGAGAGCCTTACAGAACAAGCCCCACAAATCTCTTTCCCTTTCGACAGAAGGCCATTTCTTCCCTTCCCATTTCAGCTAGGTAATAAATTGCATAAATATAGACAAATCTATGCTGAATATCATTCAATTAATTCACTCTTCCTAGGAAAAAAAAAAAAAAAAGCAGATTCAATGAAACCTCCCCTGTACCAGATGTACCACGGTGTCTTTCACCCTCCCCATGTCAGGAGCCTCATCAAACACTTGCAATACGTTTGAGTAGCCTGCTTGGAATAAGCAGGAAATTTCACCGACATAAAAGTAAAGCATGTGCTCAGAGACCTTGGTAACCAGGGACACTGAGATCAGAAAAACCAGCCTTTTCATCTGCAAGTGCCAGGTCGGGCTGGTGGAGCCGGCAGGGGGAGCGACAGCACCGCAAGAATATTAAGGATATAAAGGATAGGAGCAGCTAAAACGGGAAGGGTCTGACACCCAGTGCTGCAGCGCAAAAACTAATAGCATGGCTATTAGCATGGCTAATGGCCACGTTGCTTATTGCCACGGCAATTCCGGCAGAGTTTAGAAAAGCAGGAATGAGACCTCTGAACGCAATTCTGACAGAGGCAACATCCTTAAGCTTTGGCTTTTAAGCTTTTAGAAAACAGACCTCGCGAACACCAGTTCCGCGTGTCTGCCATTAATCATGTATGCAAGACCCTCAGATTGCTGCTGCAGTAAATGCCCCTAGAATTGTTAAATCAAGCATTGAATGGTAACAATATTTTTTAACATGCTACAAAAAAGTATGAAATTAGTCATCTGCCTCAGGAAAATAACCCTGAAGAAATTAAGGTTACTGTTAGTCTCAGCTTGTTCTGAAATGCAAATTACTTTGCCTAAGGGGCCCTGTGACAGGACGAGGATGGAATGAGAAATAATGGCCATTCTTATAGTGCAACTTTGTTTCGGCTTTATATCATAGTCTTTAGAGTATGAGTTAACTTCAGCCTCTGGTTCTCCTGCTTTCTGAATGACAAAATAATAGGCTCCTTAAAAATACCTACCCACTTCATACCTAGAAGGTTGATACAGCCATTCAAAACAGGGGTGTACTTTCTTTTTCATCATTTTGTATTCTGCAAGGTGATTTATATGGCTCTCGGTTGTCCCTGCAGAGTTATCCCTCATGTTAGAGGTCTCCAAAATACATGAGCATGCAAAGCCTAAACCTCAGAAACTCTACCCTAGAGTAAAAAAAAAAGGTAGGGAATTGTGGGGAGAGCACAAACAAATATGGATACTGCTCCCTGTCCCCAAATCCCCTTCTCATATAAATAACCTCATTTATATCTCCGAAATATCTCTATGATTCTGGAGAGACACAAGGCTGTGCTTCCATCTTTCAGGCTCTCATTCCCTGGATTGAGTGCAGCAGGCTGGGGAGGCAAAACACTCCTCCTGGGGAGGGGAGACAGCTCTCACTGATCCTTTTAGGCAATAAGGAAAACATGCTGCAGGGTTCCAGACAGAATGAGAGCTAGTCCTTCTCAACGAGATTTATGCAGACTGCATTAGGAAAAGAGAGGACAAAGCCAGGAAAAACAATAAGAGATGAAAGGAACAAAACTTGTGGCTCTGTAAGCCTGATGCAGCACAAATTCCTAGGGGAATCATACCCAAGATGATTATTTTTTCACATCAATTAGAGGTATAAAATCCAAGGTCATTTTAAGAATAACCTGTTAAGTAAACACAGTGAAGTAATTGCTGCCACAGAGCTGATTTGCAGCTCTAGCCCCAACCTCAGTATATACATGGTAGTTCCAGATAATGAAACAGCTCTAAAAGATGTCGTACTTAACAGGAGTGCCAGCAGTCACTTCAGGGAGGTCAACTCCCAGAAACACAGCCCTGCTTTGCTCCTGCAAGACCTCCCACTGAGTAATAAGGCATTAGGAAAGCTTCCTTAAAAAAAAAAAAAAAAGAAAAAGATGTAACACAGCATCTTGCTGTTGAAACATAATATGATTTGCCTCACACAAAAAGTCTACCCTTTGCTGCCTTCATAGCTGATGAAGAATTGCCAGGGAAGAAGATAATGATAGGACATCAGCATGATCGGTCAACCAGACCCATAATTTCTGGAAAATGGATGTGCCTACAGGTGATTTATACCTGCTGGCGTTCTGGCCCAGCAATGTTTTACCCCCTGCTGAAAGGGGGGGGCTACACTACTTCAGGACTGAAGAAGAAATCTGCATGCTATAAATAAAGCATATAACAGAAATCACTGAGCTGATTTGCCTAGCCAGTCAAACTGCCAGTAATCAACAAGGACACAAATAAATGGGTCAGTGGGTATTTCATACTTCACTGCTCTCTACAAGAAGTTGTGGAGCCGAGACCAAAGATCTAAGACACAGCCACAACCTCCCAAATAAAAGCATGTATCTCTTTTTTAAAATTTCACGTGGATCACATTGTAGGTAGTGAATCCCTGAAAAAGCACAGGGCCAGAAGAAGAAAGGCTTCAGTAAAACATTCTGGTTTTTAGAGCAACTTTTTTAGAGAAATTGTTTTCTATAGAGAAATTGATGGAGGAGATCAAAACACCTGCCTCCCAATTGCACACTTCTGTGCAGATCCTTGATTTCACTCCCACCTCAGGCTAAGTCATCCCAAATTAGAGCATCAGCGTTGCTCAGCTTTAAACACTGTCTTAACGTCATTCTTCAGAGGCATATTTCATATGGCAACTACAGGCACTTTCAGAAGCTGCCAGAGACACCTGCACATCTGCTGATGAGCTATTGCGTTGCTTCTGTTGGTTAAGGACATATTCCTCCCACCTTCAGGAGGAATGAAGGCCATTTCCACCTCAACGTCTGCTGCATTTTGAAGGAAAGCTAATGTCAAAATAGCGCTAGCTTCTGTGCCGCCTCTTGCATGAAAGAGAGAGGGAACTGACTACAGGACACTAAAAGTGAAGAGCACTTGTATTGAGAGAAATCTGAAGGGAAAAGGAAGCCCTAAAGCTTATCCCTGGTCCTGGGAAGCTATTTAAGAAGCAGGCACTTTAGCCCACCAGACAGTTCACATGCTCGCCGTAGGACATGATAAAACAAGCAGCCGTTCCACACCACTGCGATAACCACAAAAACCCAGCTCGGGAGCAGCTTACAAAAGAGGACAGACATGACTCGAGTTGGGAGCAGCACAAAGGATATCGTGTCTACAAAGCAGCAGAGGCAGGAGGTCTGTTTTTGCCATGACACGTCCACCAGCCACGTCCTATGTTTTCATTTCACATGGTGCATGCAGCATTATTCTGGGCAACGTTAAAAGGCAAACGCTAGGCTCTTCAGACACATTTGGCAAACCGTGAACTATCTCACCCTCAGGCAAGAAAAGGACCCCTCGAAGACCCTCAAAATAACGATGCAGAGAACTGACAGTGGCAGAAGAACTTCTTGCTGACACCAGCTGCTGAGACCCCGTGTTAAGAAATGTGACTGCTGTGCCTTTGAAATACAGAAGTCCCAGTTCCCAATTCTTTGCATCCAGGGCTGACACTCACTTCAGTGGAAAGTCGGGGTACGAGGACTCAGCCCTCGGGGTTTCAGTGAAAAAGCACAGGCAAGGACAAAAGGATGAGGCCCCACAAAGAACTGGTGTTCAAGCAGGAAATGGGGGCATCTTGTGGCGAGCTATAAAAATGTACAAGATGAGTTTGATTTTTCACACAGAAGACTAACTGGGAAAAGTTCAATGAAAATCGAAAGGGAAAAAATGTCCTTATGAAAGTGTTTAATTTTAATTTTAACTGCCTTTGGGGGTTTATCCCACATCTGACATGAGGTTGCTTTTATCAGTCCCCTCAGAGGTATTTGAAATAAGCTGTTTTTAAGCTTTCTACTTCGAGCTATTCCACTTGCTATGAAAACCACCCTCCTCAAAGTCAGACTAGGGGTCCAGCTTTCTCATTCCCCACTACGTGTTCCCATCACCTGAACAATCATATTTTTGCTAGATCACTTTCAGTAAATATTTTAAGCAAATCCGGAGCACCATCTAGAGAGGCTGGCTGTACCTCTGTGACCCTTTGCAGGCAGAGATGAGTCAGCTTAGTCCTAAACCCAAGCAGGCTTTCAATCTTTCACTGTAGCTCACTTGCTCCAGCTCAGGACCATGCTAATGCACTCACACTGCTCCTGGGTTAGTTCCAGTTTGCACCCAGACTCATCCCAGGAGCCCTTACACCAAGTGATTGCAGCCATCAGAGAGATGTGTGCTGGGGGAAGGCTGACTTTAACCCAGGTGAAGTGCGTGAACAGCCCACCTCCTGCTCCAGCTTTTTACTCCAAATGCCCAAAACAAAACCGTTTCATAGTTATTAAAACAATTACTTTGACATTTCTGAAACTTTTACTTTGAGGAGAAAACAAAGTATTTTGACATACGCAGACACCATTTATTTTTGACTGGAAGTCAAAATTTACCTCAGCTCAGAATAGTTTTGATTGTACAGAAACTGCTTTTAGGCCATTCTGTTCATTTTTCTGGTATTTTAAATTGTTCTAAAAAAAACCTAAAGCAAGCAGGTACGTTCAGTATCCTCTTCTGTTTTCGAGTACAAGGGGCATTTAGAAGCCAGCAGGTAAGACTTGACTAAGCAAGTAAGAGGAGACATGGTACAGGAGCTTTCCTACTATCCCAGTGCAATTCCCAACACTGCTGTTTTAACACCAAGTAGGCAGTCCTGTTCTTCTGCAGCCGTTTCCCTTAATCCCAGCACTGGTGCTTGTCCTCAGCTGATTCAGGAAGCTAAACTAGTGGCAGAAAAGTCACTTTTGCTAGGGATTAATTTTCTGCCAGTTCAGTTCTCTGAACGGGGCATTGTGGTGGGCAGGAATGCCCCTTCCCACCACACTGTGCTGTGGGATCAGATAGATACATTTGGCTTTAATATCAATGCCTACCTTTAGGTGTTTTAAACTGTCCTTGTGAGTTAGTTACGTGTCTCATCAAACACACAGGGTTCCCGTGCTCCTGGCTAATCTCAGAGGGGGAGAATGCTTATCCCCTCTTCCTTGCCTGCCATACGCACATCTCATGAGCAAATCCAGAGGTAAAGGCACCTCCTTGAGCAGCCCAGAAGGGAGCAATTAGTTCTGCGACTCGCTGTAGGCACAGCTAGATGGTGTGACACGCGTTCGGCGATGACACGTTTCACAGCCTAACCGTGTACACAGTCATCCTTCTTTGCAGATTATACCTTACAACTTCCAGAGCTCCCACCTACTATCCTGCCCAGCACATTCGGACCGTAATTCCTCTCACTTCCACCATGGAAGTTACATGCAGAGATCAATGGGATTACACCAGCACATTGAAAGGGCGATTCCTCCTCCTGGTAATTTCTACATGGAACCCAATACCTTGGTTGCTCCCAGCAAACACCAGCGTGCTGTCAGTCAAGTCAGATGGGTTTTCCAAGCGACGTGGTGGTGGCTGCATTAGTTTCTGCCCTTCCTCTATCTCAGGATAGGTGCGCACGGTAAGACATAGCGAAGGCTGAACAAGGGCATCTTTCAGCAAAGCTGAGTCCAGATCCTCAGCAGCTTTCTTGTTAATCTCCACAATTTCGTCGCCAGCTTTCAGGCCTGCAATGCAGAAAGGAACAGGTAAGACTTGCACAGTAAGGTTTCTGTTACCCCCAGACATCAAGGAGCTCAGCCAGGTGTTTATGAAGTGCCAGACAGTGTTACGTCTAGACATAAAGTAAACATTTATGACTGCAAATGATATTGAAATTTGATGGACTTTTGTGAGATCTGTTGTCAGGCCAGTACTCTAGTACCATCCCTAAGGGCGCAGTGCCCAGAAGTCCCTTACATCATACCAGTAACAAGATATCCCCTTTTTCTTCCTGTCGCTCTGCAAGGGAACAGCCTCTGTATGGCAAGCCACCCTATACAACGTATTGCTCATAAATAAATGTATACTGAACATCAGAATCAGACCTCTGAGGTGCTACACATAGGACAGGGGAATGTGGCTTTTAACTTTCCATATAAGTGAATCATAGAGTGGTTAGTATTGAAAGGGACCTTTAAAGATCATTGAGTTCCAACCCCCTCTGCCATGGGGCAGGGACACCTCCCACTAGACCAGGTTGCTCAAAGCCCCATCCAGCCTGGTCTTTTTGGAAAGGGTTTTTTTTGGAAGTGGGCACCCAGGAGAGAAAACATTTCCCACTCAGCCAGGGCATGTGGTGTTAAGACTTCAGATAGCCTCCTCTCTGGCCCTGTCTGAATCGCATCATAGCACACAGACCTTCAAAAGGCAAATTTCAGTGCTTGGTAAATTACTCATGGGGTTTTTTTCCAATCTGATTTCAGGAGTTATTTATAGCACCAGAGCCCAAGGGAAAAGGGTATCTGCAGAAGAAACAGCTGACTCCCACTTGCTTTGGGGGCGATACAGCAATGCCAACAGACAACGTGCAGCCCTCCAAGGTGCCGCAGGAAACCTGACCTTCCCCTCAGCCAGCCAGGACTGCTCTCCAACTGACAACAGCAAGGTGAACTAGGGTTTAATCACAAATAATCTGTAGGGGCAGGCAGGCAGCAAAGCACCAGGGCACATTGGTGCTGACAGCCTCCATCTTTGGGGCTGCTCCTGCCGCTGCAGCTTTTGTGTCCCTTGAGGGTGAGAGGGTGACACTGGTGGTCCCCCCCTCAGGCATCCCACCAGGGCACAGCCGGTGGGAAAGCATAATCTGCAATGGTCACTAACCCACCAATGGGAAATGCCGTGGACAGTCACTGTCCTGGTATTTACAGGGATGAAAGCTGGAATTTACAGGGTCAAAAGAGCTGCTGTGTGTGGGTGACCTGCCCTGATGCCATGCAGTGCTCTGGCTGGGCAACCACACAAAAAACGAGTCGTGCCATCCTTGAAGCCTGGATGAAAGGTCTGACTCGATGAGCTTGAGCTGCGAGCAGAGCTCAGCTGCATCCTCCAGGAAACAGATTACCTACCCGCATTCAAGAAAGAAATGTGGAAGGGAGGAAGCTAAAGAGCCTTAGTCTTCTTTAGGAAAATTGAGATATTTCTAAATGCATGTAATTGTGCCCAGAAACTGTGGTGTGGCGTGCAGTTTCAGAGAGAGTAAAATGAACTAGATAGAATAGCTATGAAGTAAATGGACCATAAAATCATATTTGAAACAAGGACAAAACATGGCAAGTCAAGCATTTCACATTATTTCATTTATTCTACTCAGTGATGCCATGTACTAATAGCAGTACATTAATATGCCTGCAACCATAAACATCATATCTGGGGCTTCATTTACTCTTTGTAATACTTGTTTTGAATCATTTGGGATAAAGCATCATGTCTATTTCAGTACAATCAAGCACCTTAAATTCCAAAAATGGTCTAGCTAACACAGAAAAAATAAAAAAGGTAAATCATAAAAATTATGAGGATAAAATAAAGTTTAAGTTTTCTAATTGGAGGAAGGATTAAATACTGCATCTCATCTGGTTAGGCTTACTACAGGAAGTGCAGTCAAATGCAAATGCGCCTGAAAACAGAGGAAGAGAGAGGAAGAGGGAGTTTTCCTCCCTGCTTTCTGCAAACTCCGGGTATCTTGTTGCAATATCCTGCCCAAATACTGGTCATACAGAAGTGGCTTTTTATCTCAATTAAGAAAAGCAACATATCAGTGAAAGCATGTTTTAGCATTTCAGCCCCACAGGAGGCAGTCTGTGTTCATGCATTCATTTAAATTGTAGTTCAAACATTAACTAAAAGCAAAACAAGGAAGCCCTGCTGAAATACCCTCACCATCATATTGTCTTTGCTCCTCATAGGAAACCCACAGGGTTTTATTTCCCTGTAGCAGGCTGGCAGAGAGCTGCCCCCCCAGCTTTGTTCAGGGCTTTTGGCAGAATACCCATCCTGTCAGACAGGGAATGATACAGGACTGAGGTGAGGTGAGGAGGGACAGGAAAGTGAAAGATGGTCTTCCCAAGCTTAATAGACATACGCAGCAGCCTCCAGAACCTTTTCTCAAGTTGGGGTTAGAGGCTACAGCTGGATGAAACTCCAGGCTCCCTGCATCCAAAACCATTCCCCCTCCCTTGCCCCTTTATTCTTCCTTCCCAGTTCCTGTCTGCACAGCCCTGTCCCTCCACTGTGCCTCTTCTGCCAGTCACTTCACTGCAACACAAGACAATTCAATTTGCTAGTGGGTCAGAAAAGCAGCCACACATTTCTGCCCCAGCAGTTTTCTATCAAGACAGCGAGCTGAATAGGCTCAGCAGAGTGCCAGAGTCAGCACAAGGCAAAGGGCTGGAGCAGTTTGGGGGAGACCAGCCCCCATTTCTTTGGGCAACAGGTGACTGTTGAATAAGCTCTGTGAGACCGTATCGCCACTTGCAAAGAAAACTGAAGGTGTTTTTGAGAACTCTGAGTACACTCAAGGGTTACGAACAGATGACAGACTTCTCACTCTTCATGCTCCCCGTGTTCTACTTCAAAATCTGTTTAGGTTTCGGCTGTCCAGCTCCCCTTGACTGGAAAGGGCAATGAATGGGAAAAACAGTAAGGGAATGGCAGTGTCAGGGTTGACTTCAGCTTGAGTAAACTGAAGTTACACTGTATCCTGCTCTGCCCTGGGACAAGCACAGCAGCCTAGTTGTCTCTGCCAGCTTCTGGTCCAAGTGTTGTCATGCTTCCTGCAAAGGCTGGAAGCAAAACTAGGGGTAGCAATCCCAGCCTTAGTGAGCACTGTGAAGACTTCTATTGTACCTGCTTATCTTGCATAGACTGACTTGAGAGGGCCCCTTCTCATCTTTATGAGGGACACGCTGACCCTGCTACATATATAGCAACTCAAAATGAAAAGAGGTTTACTATATAGCATAGCTGACCCCAACAGCAGAACAGCCTGAATATATTCAGTACCTCAGGTTCTTCACAAAAGAACATAATCTCTTCTGGACTGGGACCTTGCTTTGGTGTGTTCGTAAAGCTCCCATCCCACCAAGTTCGTGGTCTATACCAGGATTAAACAAAAGCACTTTAAAAAGCCTTTTACCTTTCTTGAAAGCTAGGCCTGTCTCTTTGACACCGTTCACATACAGCCGACGAATCCCTTCTTCTTCCACAGAGGACAGAGAGAAACCTAGAGAGATACCCAGTGAGACATTTAGAAAAAGCCAACCAGTTTCAGCATGTCCTAATAACTACGCACACTGCAGGTAAGATTGTGCTGTCCCTGCAGCGAGCAGTAAAGAATTCCTCCCTTCTCCTTTCCCATAAACCTGTACAAACATAAAGGGAAAGTTAAAAAATGAAAGTGGCTGAATTTCTGCATTTAGTTATAAATCACGCACAGCTTTATTTGAGGATAGCTTCTCTGCAAAACAATGGAACAGACTTCCAATTCTCTTGCCACAAAAAGTCACTTCAAGAAGTTTTGCTGTTTGCAGACAAAAGCTGCACAGTGCTGCAGCTTGTGACCCAAACTGACAAAAGCCAGGAAATGGAGAGCTATGGCTGACATGCCATCCTGAACTCACACGAGGCATAACAGCTCCAGCTAAAGCAGAATGCCAGCTTTTACTTTTTGAAATTCCTAGACTGGACAAGTTTGTAAAAATGCTGCTTTTCCTTTTCCCCTTTAAATTCTCAGCTGTTCCTAGGATGACCTGTTGGCTTGCCAAGCCCCAGCTCAGCGCACATAGTTATGTCACAGACCTTAAGAATAACCTTATAATGGAAGTACTGACACAGCCTTTATCTAAACAGTGCAAATGGTGCCATTATGTTTGGTTTGGGTGATTTTCTTGCCATTTGTGTTTGACACTGTGTAAGATAACAATGTGTAAAGGAAATACAATGTGGTTAGTTAAATAGGGTTTGTTTGTTTACTGTTGAGAGTTATCTAAAGGGGAACATTTGCCTTTCTGAAACTTCATTACTCCCTAAATAGGTGTAGGCAACCATTTGCTCTCTCTTTTTCCATCTAGAAAAACATTTGCAAACCTCTGGGGGGAGACGTTTGTTTGACATGGAATCAGCCACCAGCCAAGAGGAAGCAGATGTGCTGGGAGCCTGTTCTGACTTTAGGACTCCCTTCAAGCTAGTGCTTATGGATGAGAAGTTATTTTTTCATACATCATTTAAAAAAAAGAAAGGAGGGGGAAGAATGTGGCAGCCTAGAAGTGAGGAGCATATGGCCCTTCATGACTTACTGAGCTACTTGGAACCTGTATGCAAGCTCCTCAGCCTAAATAAAATGAAATTTGTGAAGCTCACTCAACACACCAACTTTGGCAAAGAGAAAAACTCTTGTCTAAACACAAGAGCAGCTGTAAAAAAGTAGTAGCTATTGGCTGTCATCACTGCAAACCCAACCTGGAGAACCCTTAATCAGAAGCACAGTGGGGCATGCCCAAGACTGCAGTTTAAGTCAGCACAAATTATCAGTTACTAATACCATCACCTTTTTTCAACTGAAATGCTATTTTGCAGCCAACTACCATACAGTTAAAACAAGACTGAGTAGCACCTCAAGTTCTTGCTGTGCCTAGCTGTGAAGAGATCAAGCTCAAACAGTCCCAAACTCCCACTCTCCTCCATGTGAAGACCTCTGCCTCCTCCAATCTGTCAGGGGCTGAGGTCAGGTGTAGTTGCTTTTTAATTCACTTTTCACTAAAAATAATAATCAGGTATAATACACTATTACATGTGTTGTCATCACCTTTAAGATATGAGAGGTGGGCAATTGACAATGGCCTTGAAATGGTCATTTCACAAAGATATTTAACCTCTCTGCAGACAGAGTATATGACCACACACCAAGTATGGATAAAACTGCTTTATTTCCACAGTTGTGATGTGGCTGGATCCAGTAAACAATCTGAAGTAGCATTCTTGTCCCACTGCAGTGCTGGTGCCAGTGCTTTCACTGCCATGCAGTAAAACAGAGCACAAAACTCATCCAGATGGGAAATAATTCAGTCATGTGTGTGTGTAGATATACATGTATACATGTACTTGCATATATGCATAAACATGTATGTGTAATTTGTCTATACACGTGTATATATACGAATGTATTTCCAGTTTCCATCTGGCTGAATTCTGCAGGTGCTCCACACAAGCACGTGTACTAGCATTGCATGAGAGGAAGGGCAGGAGTGGGTGGAAGAGACAGTGATTGCATAAGCTGGCATCACTGCCAAAAAGATTATTATCAAGCTGCGCATAGACTCTGAAACACAGGTGTGAAGAGATGGGTGGTGACCCAGACAGAGCCTTTTCTTTGCTGCGAAGTTTTGATGACAGGAGAACAAAAGTCTGCATCTACGAATGCACATGGCCTCTGCGAACCATCACAATACCTGAACACATCCGCCTCCGGAAAATTACCTCACCCCCCTGAGAGAGACAGTTGCTAACAAAAATGTCAGTACATTCCTGATACACACAGGAGCTGGAAGCAATAGGTTCTTACTGCTGGTGCACCCTGACTCCTGCCCACGCAACCTTTGCAAAGAGCCTGGTACCAGGGAAAGAGACAAGAACGTATGTGCCCAGGCATCAGCAACAGCATCATGTTGACGGATCTAACACTGGCAAGGTCCGACACACTGGCCAGACACTCCAGCAGTGCCTCTTGCCACAGGTATGCTGGTGGGGGTAAAAACACTAGGAAATGTTCCCAGGTGAGCTTTCCCTGAAACACTCTACTCCGATCTCTTTACATCACTTGAATTCATGGTGTGCTCTGAAGGCCTGCCAATGCCTGAAGGGGCAGCTCTGCCCCTTCCCCAGCACCATGATCTCTTAGCTGCCTCAAAACAGCTGTTCATTTCTTTTATTACCTTACCTTTCTGCCACGCTAGTGAGCTGAACTGGCCTAACTGCAGCCTCAGTGAACGCATTTCACCTCCCTATCTTTGATACCACGTCTGTTAAATGGAGATAACAGCACTAAGTCTACATTGTTGGGATTAATTAATAGCTGCTTGTGAAGTATCTTGAAATTTTAAGATGATTTACAGGTATTATTATTGCTATAGATGGAATACTAGCAACAGCAACAGGTAATGTCACTAATGATTTTCATAATCTCATCCATTTTCAAAATTAACACTTTTCCAGTTCTTCCGGAGTAACCAAGGCACAGGGAATTTGGACATATGTTTTTAAAATGGGCAAGAAAGATAAGGCTTGAACAGAACTGCACAGAAAAAAACCCCATACAAGTAATCATCAGGATAAAAAGCCGCTTAGGGTTCTAGGCATTCAGTTTGAGCACTGGCTCCTGACCCTGTTTCCCAGCGCTTGTTGAAGTGCCTGTGCAGGGCTGAGATCTGTGTCAGATTCTGTCTCTGTCCACGGGGCATCCTTGAGGGCTGGGCATGCACTGGGGCCAGGCTCCTGCAGCCTCTGGAACATCAAGGTGAGACAGGGACCCACTTTGTGTGCCCGTGGCAAGTGGGGAAAGGGGCCAAAAGGCACTGCCCAGCTGACTGAGAACCAACGTCAGAGGCAGCCCTGTTCACACAAGACTTACGCAGGTGCTTAGATGCTTGTAGAATGTGCAGTCATGCTATTGATTTAGGTTTTTTTTTTCCAAACAAAACCAGTAGCAAGAACCCTTAAGCAACCCTGTTGAAAAGATTCTACATCAAAATTTTAAAGCTCTGATCTTTGTGTTGCCGTAGCTCACGAATACACTGTAGGTTTCTCTCTGGATTGTAAAAGTGTGTATTGGCATAAAGAGAGACTAAAAAGAAGGCTAAAGAAAGAAGAGACTAAAAGAACTAAATCCTCAAATGTACCTAACATGCAGGATGGGAAAGGATCTCAGGAGGAACCCTAGCCTTCCCCAGTCCCAAGGCAGAGCACTTCACCTCTGCTCCCACACACACCCCTATTTCAGTACACATTTGTCACTGTACAAACACATAATACTGTTTCTATGAGATACATGCAGACTACAGAAATTCTGCTGCCATTTAGAGGCAAAACAAGTTTTGCCATTTTCTTTCATTGAGAGTAAAGTCAGCTTTTTTGGGGTGCATTTAGCCTTCACTCCCTGCAGGGTCGGAGCCCCTGAACAGACACAATCCATGTCTCCAACAGCTGATCTACTTTCACAGGACATGACAGTGCATGTTAAGGTCTTTTCCATCTATCATTTTAAACAAGAGAAGAAAAATAAATGAAGAGGAAAGGCCACGATACCCCTAACTCTTGCAGTGCTTTCAGACACAGCATAATTATCAAACCTAGGGCCATCGCTGTGCTGGTTAGTATTTCTCTCTTAGGCCTTCCATATTCAAACTGCAGTCAGTACCACTGCTTTGTAGCAGAGCTCAATATTCAAATGGACCACAGCTGTATATTAAGCAGTTTGGGGATTCAGAATTATTCTAGTCATTAAAACAGAATATTTAGGTAAACAGTAAAAAGATCCAGATTGGTTTCCTGCAGGGTAGGTTGCATAAATAACTTTAAAATACACTACAGATCTGCAATTGCCAGACCAAAGAGCAAACTCACCAGGCTGGAGGTCTGTAACTTGAAATACTTGAAAGCTAAGAAATACAATCACCCCCCAGGTAAAGATTAGGGAGGAATTACATAGGGAGGACTTCATCTGTTTTATGTTTTATGTACACAGATCTGTGTCAGATTCTGGCTCTGTCCACAGGGCATCCTTGAGAGTTGGGCATGCACTGGGGCCAGGCTCCTGCAGCCTCAGGAACGTCAGGGTGAGACAGGGACCCAGGTTGTGCGTCCACAGCAGGTGGGGAAAGGGGCCAAACAGCCTCTGCTGGACATCTGTCTGGCCACAGACCTTGAGATGCCTCCCACTCACAGCAATGCTCCTGGATGCATCCCTGCCATCACAATTGGTGGAAGGGATGAGGAGTGGGAGAGGCTGCTAGCAGTGGCAAGCCACAGTGGCAGCCCACTCCCAAGCCCCACCGCAGGGTCCCCGTGAATGCCAGGATGCAGGTATTCGTGTAAGATGGGAGAACTGGCAAAGGATGCTGCTTTCCGCTGGTGCTCAGCTGCACAACCTCTGTAGGTGGTGTTCTGAGAAACTACAAGAACAAGAAAACATTTGTCCTTTCTGTCACCGTAGCTGTCATCAAAGAGCTGCACATCCTGCAGCTCAAGCACCCAGAAACAGTGTTCAATGCACTACAAATAAAACCGTCTGCACAGAAAAAAACGGAGCAAGTGAGTATTCTGTGCATGGCACAGGAATCAGATGTACTTTTCTTAGTGTGTTCAACAGGCCTTTTAGATATAACAATGAATAGCAAGCAAATACCTGCACACACTAGAACTGACCTTGGTAGAAAAGTAAAGACAAATCAAGGAGAGAAACTCACCATAAATATCAGAGGATGCATCAGACTTCTCTATTTGAATGTGCTGTGTAATTTTCTGACAGATTTCTATTTCTTTGTACAGCTGAATGGAAAAAAACCCACAAAAATATGTTACCGTGAGAGGACACATCAATTGTAATTTTTTTTTTTTAATTACAGGCAGAAGAAATGGACTGTGGTCATTATTTATTGAACAGTTTTTCTCTTTTTTCTCCACGTGTGTGAGATGTATTAGTAGTGTCACTGTTGTCACTGTTAGAACACAGTTAAAGAGGAGGAAGGGGTGTTTTACTGCTGTCAACCTAAGAGCCGCAATACATCTATTTCAGTCAGTCAATACCATTTTGAGTGTACAAGAAACACAGTTTCTATTCCTGTTTTCATATTTTATGAGTAGTCACCATTCAATATTTCATATTATTTTAATTAAGACATTGCAGGAATTCAGCGATTCAACAGTATTAAAATGACAAAGAGGGATTTTGTTCCCTAAATGCATTTCTTAATTGTTAGAAGACTATCAGATTTGACATGCAGCTCTTTCTTACCATGAAATTTAACCTTTAACACACTTATTTGTACGGAGAAAAGCCCCCTGGGTCTTTGAAATGGTCATTAAAATTCTTCCTGGGAGAGCAGCACAAATTCACACCTAGGTAATAACCCAGAAGCCTACACATGCAGGTGCAATTCACTCTGCCTTTCAGGAGCCAAGCAACACCTCAGCAGGCCTTACAGCTCTCCACCACGGCTCACACATTTTGTCCTTTTAAATCACTTACGTCCTCCTGTCTTGTGTGGCTCACTATTGTACCGGGGTCCTGCCCCGAGCTCCAAACAAAGGGCCTGTCATTCCACCTGAGGTAGGGAAATCCTGCTTTTCCAGACAAAGTCACCTGGACCAAATATTTAGAGGCTCTCAGCTGACATCTTTGGGAGTCAGCCCTGACTTAGGCCTTTTAAGACGGCCTTGACACTCTGGAACCTGCTGACTCAGTCAAGGTTTGAAGCTGTTTTCTCCATAGAACAGGCTACTACTTAAGTAACAAACCATCCTTTTGTCTTTGGAAAAAAATCATGCCGACAGGTGAACGACAGCCCACAGGTAAATATTATTTATGTGCTGGTAAGAGTGCGTAAAAAAGCAATTCACAATAGTTAACATTCGTAACTACATGGCATCAGTGTTTGGCCTGAATTATTTAAACCATTTTTTTAAAAAAGGGAGAGTAACTCATGAGTGAACGTTTTCTTTAATAAAAATACACTGTTATCTCCTGCTTGATCAGAACTTACACATCTGTTTGATTGCAAATAACAGATATTACAAAACAGTTTTATACCTATTTAAATGATTGTATATAGTAAATAAAATGTAAAACTAGATAAGGATGCCATGCTAGCAATATTTTTAAAAAGCCGTTTCAAGTATAGGAATATATTATTCAGAGCCTGAAAAAGAGTCAAATGACATTTACAAAAATCTCAGCTGGGTTTCAGCAAGATTTTTAAAAAGAGGAGGAGAAATTTAAAAAGAAGCGAAAAGTCTCCAATGTCTTTCCAGGCAATGAAAGCTAAAATCTGTCTCCTCTGAGGTTCACGTTTTCCCAACTGTAATTCACTTCCCAGTCCTAGTACTCAATTAATGCTTTCTCACTCTTTTTTTTTTGTTTTTGACAGGGTTAACAACAAATCACAGAACTTCTTTACTAAATAAACAAAAGCATCCGCCGTAACTGGAAAAGTTTTACTGCAAAGTTTTAGGTTTTATAAATAAAACACCCACCAATGAAAAGGACTTTAAAAAGCTTTACAGCATGCATATGTAAAATCATAGAGTTAAAGCATGACACTAATTCTGTTTGGTCTTTTTTTTTTAATCTCTTGTTTCAAAATTCCTTTGAAGTCTGCTTTCGAGATACATGATATGAAAACATCCAATTGAAGCAATTAAGAAAGTATATTCTCACATATAACTCCAGAGCTTCTTAACCTCAATGTTTACCTTCCTATTTAGGGAAGAAAAACCAAACAAACAACAAACAAACAAACAAAAAAAAAACCCAATTACTTGTGCATTTCCTCCTCGTTAAAAATCAGGCAGAATGATCTGAACAAGAAATACTCAGGCCTCAACACTATATCTTTAAAACTACCAAGGACAATATGAACAACAGCAAAAGGCAACCTTGGGAGAAGTTAAGCTTAAATATACATTACAGTGACTTTCACACGTTACCTGTGGCTGTCCTCTCTCTCTTCCACACATGCATTCACAAACACCATAAGCTAAACACCAACTCTCTTCTCAAGATGAAATGTTTGGAGACATTACTTTACTGTAGGCCAATTTGCTATGGTCTGCAAAGCACTATAATTGCAAGTTAAAAAGCATAACTCTGCATGTTACATATATCAGATAAACACTAATTAATAGTGTCCTACCAAGTGTCATTTAATTTTGCTCACTAGGTAGCATTACCAGTTCATAGATATCCTCTTCTGGCTTTGGTACATAAAATTGAATCTGGTTTTCAATCAGGAATTTAAGACGCAGGTAGTGAGCAGAGTGATCCAGCTGGTGAGTCTGCAAGAAACGGAGAAGAGGCTTTAGAAGAGAAAAGCAATGGCTCACATCATCTGTACTTAGAAAACGGCCTGACACACAGGAAGAAAATAACCCCAGCACCATCATCCACAAGAGGCCCATGATCTCCTAACCTGAACAAAAATCCTGAACCTCCTCCTTTTCTACAGGAATAAGTGTTCATTTAACCACTGACCAGGATGTCCAAAGTCATGCTAGTGCTCTAAGCAGTCTCTTTGGGTCTGCTTATCTGTCAGTTCTGTTCCATCCCATGCTATTGCAGAAATAAGCACACACTATTACAGCACTCAGAGCATACCTTCGCATACAAAGGGCATTAAAAATTGCAATGAGGAAAATAAACATTCTGCTTGCAGAGAAAAATGTAACATGAAAGTATTTTTCTGTTTGTTTTGGGGTGTTTTTAGCATCTTCATAATTTAGTGAGTTAGCATGATGTGGTAAATTTCAAGCAAGGTTAATAGTAAAAAAAAAAAAAATCTGTATGTCCTCTAAATTTAAAACAGCTCAGGATACACTGGCTTTATAAGGCTAAAAGAAGACAAGAGTTGCATACTGGATTAAATCCCAGTGGAAACAGGTCACACCATTTTAATGAATTAGTTATAATTAGCCAAGGATATGGCATTTGGTCTGGGAGATGTTAACAACCTTTTCTCAGCATGATTAATAAGCTTGATTTAAGCAGAGGGTAATGCAGTGTGTAATCAAAACACATTAGAATTATGATAAACACAAAGGATGTCATTCAGAAGTTACTTTCAAAGTCCATAAACTATTGACTAAAGCTAATGAAAAACCCCAACGTGATTCACAAATACAGGGGGTAAATTCTCCTCATTGTCACTTTTGAAATCCCACTATTATGTTTTTATACATTGGCCTTTTCCTTTTAAACAGGCAAACTAGATTGTATTAAAAACAATGGCTCATCTGAAAATTCATGCAAGAACATATTTATTGCCTATTTATTATGTTTTTTAAAGCCTCACTTATCCAGTTCAAGCCAAGATGATGATACATTGGGACTCAGCTGACTGATCACACAGCACAGATGATGAGTAATGTACACCGAGTGACCTGTGGAAAAGATCACACACTGACCTAGCAAACCCTTCAGCAAATACTCAGAGAACAGGGAACGTTTTTGAAAGTCTAGATTAGCCCATGAATAAAAAAGAGCTACCAATAAGAAGGGAAAAAAAGTCAGATCTATTGCTGCAGTCTGTGTAACACTACGTTCAAATATGTCCAATTCAAAGACCAAATTATTCGCATATGAAATTGAGTATCTGAAACAGGATAACCTCTGTAATCCAGACAAATATTTAGTTAATTAAATAAGGAATGTGATACCTATCAAAGGCCAAGATAAAAAGAGGTGAATGTAGGAGATCCTCACCCTCTCCCCCCACCCCTTTTTTTTTTTTAAAGCATTTTTCATTCTTTGCTCATTGTTTACTGATTGTTTTCCCTAGCTTTTTCTCTTACATGCACACACATACACCCGGGAAATTAAAGGGAAACAGAATTGGTTGTAATTGTTCAGATATGATGCATAGTAGCCCTAGATTAGTTTCTGCTCAGATTAATTTACTATGCCCAGACACAAGCTAAAGAGCACCTTGCACGCTAATTAAATAGAAACATACAGAGGAGACATAAACCCACAGACTTCACAACCCGCAGCCTGAGGGAGAATCACAGAATGGTTGGGGTTAGAAGGGACCTTTAGAGATCATCTAGTCCAACCCCCCCGCCAAAGCAGGCTCACCTACATCAGGCTGGGTTCACCTAATCCATGGAAGTCCAGAAGAGGCTTGAGCTATTTACAGCAAAGCCAGTGGGGCAAAAATTCCATGTTGAAAAAACCGTACTAGCAGAAAAGAGAGTTAGGCAGCCTGGCAGCCTCCTCCTGCCACCACCGTGTATTTTAATGTGGTCTCCTGCACCGAAGCTCTTGTACGCTTCCTGCATTGCATGCAGCACCAGGCATGGCTACTGGGCAAACACTGGTCAGCCAGACCCCTGCTGACAAGTGATCAACTAAAGCCCAGGGCTGGGAGAGAGACCCCTGTCTCCAGCCAGGTACATAACTACATTCTCCCCTTGCAGAGGAGACCCAAAGGGATGCTTTCCAGCCTGGCCCTGGCCAGCAGATATCACAACCTGTGGCAGAGGGATGTGAATTGACCCAGTCTGGAGCCTCCAGCCATTGGGCACATGCCAGGAACTGCCTTAGACTGTACCAGCAGGGTAGGGAGCCCATGCTCAGCTGCACCCTGTGGGGCTGGGGACACCCTGACAGCCCTCAGCAAAACAGCCGCCAGTTCAGAGCCACCTTGGGTAGGTGTTGGGTAGGCTCAGGCATGACCACAACCTGCTCAGCAGCCCTGCACCCTGATAGCATCTTAAAAGAGCAACCTTCCCCACAGGCGGTGGCTTGATCTGCCATCCCAGTGGTCAATGACAGGGCTTCTGCCCGCTTTGATATGGGGCACCCCATCAGGCATGGAGAAAACCACTGAGACATCTGTTTTCACACTGGTCTTTGCAGGGAGATTTGCTTAAGAGAAAATCGTGTGTGCTGGCCATTTTAGAGAGTAGGTGGGAGCCAAAGGCAAGATGACCAATGCCACACTGAAGCCCCAAACTATGCCAGAGCACAGCATTCCTAAAGAGGTCGCTGGATAAAACTCATGTATATTTTGAGCCATTCATTTCTTCCTAGAAATGCCATCAGCAGGGTGGATGCTATTCATGCACTACATCGTAATCCCACCCAAGTCAGGCAATGAGAGTCATCACCATTAAAGCTGTGATGGAGCAGCACACTATTTAGTTAATTAACAATTGTACAGATGCAGCAAGGCTTTGTCTACCTCAAAATTTTACATTACACTGTTTTAATAGGAGCATGATTTTCTACTGAAGTGAAAGGAGAAGGCTCTCTTAAAGGGGACACAGAGACTCTGCCCTAAAAGCCATGCCATTAACTTTTTTCTTTTTAGTTTTTTTGTTGCTGGTCTAGCTGCATCCATATGCAGGAAGGTGGGAGCAGAAACAGTGCAGCTTTAATGGTATTAATATCCTTTCGAGACCACCCAAAATACCTTTTAGCAGTCCAAATAAGCTTCTTGGTTTATTTATTTCTCTCCTAATAACTCTGGGTATGTCTGGACTAAATTAAGCAGCTAATCCAATTTAAAGCACAACCCAACAGCTTAACCGACGTGCTTTTGAAGAAGAATTTACAGCTTGGAGTGTGTTCCGATTCAACGGGCTCCACATGGCATAGCAGGTCGGCACACAACCCAAACTATTCACTCGTTTTGGCTCCCTTCTATCTAAAGAGAAGGAGAGGCATATTCTTCCAGGCATATTCTTGGTAGGAGAGACCTTTATGAGCGCTGAAATGACAGCATCATGGAAACACGCTAAGCCATCCCACTGCTTCTGGGGCCCAAGCTTTTTCAGTAGGAAAACACCAGCACAAAACCGAAGCAAGCCCACAGAGGATGAAGCTCAAGTCACTTCTCAGAGACTCTGAGCACAGACCCAGAGATCTAGGGGATCTAGACCTGCTCCTTGCAGGTCTATTTGAAAAATGCAAATTGTGAGAAAACAGAACTGGTTTTGCGTCTTGGTTTTTATCCAGTTCAGTCAAAAGACTAAATGCCAGGTAGTCTTCTGTGTTTGGTTTTTGGTGTTATTCTCTCCTTACTGCCTCTGCCTAAATCCATACACACTGTGAGTGTTTCTGCTCAAAGTTAAGATGTACCATTATGCCAATGTTAGTAATACATACACACACATTCACACTGATCAGCATTATCCATAGGAAACAATTTAGTGCATATTACTGACTTTCCTGACTTCCAAATGATGTTATTAGTTACATCTTAGGAGAAATCTTCAAGAAACCATGTTAAAATATGCTTTAAACTCTCCTCCCACTAATCTTGAATCATAGAAGTGTCACAAAGCAGCCTCCAAAACCTAACTTGCTATATAATAACAAGCACCGATGTTAGTACAAGAACACATTTTCTGCAATGCCTTGCGTGCACTTAACGTTCTCCAACATAATAACCAGGCTCAGTTTAATAGCACAGATAGATTTAACCACATCTACAAACATGAAGAGGTTTATATGAAATGTAGATCTTGAAATGTTTACTATACCAGAACTTGACTGGTTCTCAGATGGCAGATGGTAAACTGATGTGAAATGATGTGGATCAGATATTAAAGGGGAAAAAATGAGCTGAATGCAAGAGACAGAAGAAAGAGATTGATTATTAAATGCTACAGAAAAAGAAGGCATCCATCAGCGTTCTCCAGACTGAAAACTCTTACGGAAAGGAAAGAAACAGATAATAGCTCTTCAAAAAACAAACACTCGCCCACCTCCCCTTCTCCTTTTACATCACCACCCACAACAATCAAACACACAGTAAGAGACCAGATTATCAGCAGGTACCTATTGGAACTGGTGAAGCTTCACCAATTTACTCCAGCTAAGGATTTGGCCCACTGAGTTAATCACCTTTACCCAAAGGAAAATATAAATCCTAAAAATAAATCATTACTAATAATGTGTCATCCAGCTTCCCTATTATGTCTCTCTCCAAAAATGTCATCTTTTCCTGAATACAATGACGAGCTTTCACAAGCTGCAGCACTCTTTAACAGTGCACCTGGCAGAGAGACAAGCACACTGTATAATTACTGAAAACAAATGCCTTTTTCTCACCTTGCCTCTCTTTGGAAGCACATGCAACACGTTCTAAAAGTCCCCAAAGTTAAGCTCTTAATAGTAATAAATGTTTTCTTTCTTTTGCTGTTGTTGTTGTACAAAAGAGGACTCACTTTTCAGAATGGCACGTGACATGAGTTGGGTCTAGCTTGCAGTCAGCTGGTTAGCGGAAAACATACATTACGTTGCTGCCAGAACTGAAAGCTTGTATTTAATCTGTCAAAGCTTTCAACTTCTCTGCTGAGATGTAACTCTTTTTAATGGCCAAATGTCTCTGATACTTCATCTTGAAAAGAAATCCAGGTGGCTTTTCTCCCACTCCCCCCACCCCCAGCAATGCAGATTAAAGCTTTCCTCTCTCTTCCCTCCTGCCACCTACACGAGGCAAGTCTGACTCCACAATGTAGACAGCAAACACAGGCACCTTCTCCTGCTCCTGGTGCTGCTGTTGTCTCCATGCATTCCTCCCCCGTGCCAGCCAGAGAGGAGGAAGCAGCAGGGGGAAGGAAGGAGGAATGGCACCTGGAAACAGGAGGACTTGGCACCTGGGAAAAGGGGATGAGATAACCCCACCTGCCTGGCGGAGGAGGAAAGGGGCTGTGGGAGGGCTTGGAAGAGGTGGGGGAAGCAGGGTGGTAGGGCAAGGGCAGGACAGGAAAAGGAAAGTGGGGTGGGGGCCAGGATGTTGGGGGCAGATGGGGAGGGAAAGGTCCTGCACACAGCTTGGTCTCCAATGGAGGGAGAGCGGGTGGGTAGGTGGGTGTGTGAGAAGTGGCAGCAGTGGCAAGGTTTGAAGGCACTTCAGAGATTTGTGCACAGCTACCAGAGTGGAAAAGACAAAAACTAGTCTGCCTTCCCCTCCCTACACCCATACCAAGTTTAGCTCCAGCTGTAGGAATTTTTCTTGTGTGGTGCTTGCATGAAAACGTCAGTACAATTCATGTTTCTTTTCTAACATACAACTGATGGCCCAACCCAGTGCAGTCTGGGCATTGGCATAAGAGAAAGTCATTATGAGGTTCAGCTGAAAGGGCTCAAGGTTGTAGACACTTCACCTCGCTCCAGGGCAGGCTCACAGCCTTTACCTTGCAAATCATTTCCAGCACATCTCGTGTGGTGTCCCCAGGACGGATGACTGTCAGAGCAGGCTGGTTGTTCGGCAGGCAGAACCAAGATGGCGTAAAATACTCGTGAACCCAAATATCACAGTCGGGATTGTGCTGATGGACACTGCTCAGTGCCACTTCTTTTTCCCTCTAAATAGACAAAATCCATTATGACTCCACAAGCCAAATACAACCTCCCTCTTCATCAATAACAAGCGTGAGGAACATAATATGCTGTAACAGAAAGCCCTCTTAGAGAGAAGATGTTTTACTCGTAAGCCTAGATCGAAGGCTTGTCTGGACAGGAAACTTTGCAGTTTTATCTGAGCAGTATAAAGTGTGCTTTCCCATGCCACCCACACAGTTACACTGGTGCAATGCACTTTTCCTGGGATTTCACCCTATGGCTATTGGGAATGCTAGGAATGCAACAAAAAATAATAGTGATAAAAAAAGATTCAAAATTAGAACTCAAATGCACTGGGTTTCTGGGTAAACCAATACAAAACTATTGTAGAAGCCATTGTTCCTATACCTAGAAATGGCAAAATAGCAAATCTTAACATTTATTTTTAATTTACTGTCTTTTATGCATCCGAGTTGCACTCCAAGCTATAAATCCTCAGGAAGTTATGAAGCTGCAGAATGCCAATTTGCTGCAAGTGGGCTCGTGCAACTAAATACTGCATGAAGAATGTGCCTCTTAGCACTGTCTTAATGCTGTTTTATAGCTGACTTTCTCTGGGGAAAGAGAAAGCAGTTGTAATTGTTGCTGCAAATGCTCGCAGAAGCTCACAGAAGTGCATGGGAACAAAACACAGAAAGCCCTGTGCTTTATAGTTGTGCCAACCCTACATTATGTAAACCCCATATGGCCGTCACATCTTCCAGAACCAGTGGCACCCAGGTCCTCCTGTGGGCAGGCAGTGCTAACACCCCTCTGGGTCTGGCACCTCCAGCTGCAATTAGGATGCCACACAAGCGAGCCCTTTTGACCGTGGGCAACCCAAGCCCTACAGTACACAGAGGGTCCTTTCCTCTCCTGGTGGCTCCACGTCCCCTCTCATGTCCCACAGTCAACGCTGCATTTAGGCTGGCTGCAAATCAGCAGGAGAGGGGCAGCTGGAGAGCTGGTGTTTTACCTTGCCATCTGGGACTGTATCATCAAAGATTCCTTCAAGAGACTTCTTTACTGAATCAACTCCTTCACCAAACACCTGAGGAACAACAGAGTGACTCTGCTTTAAAACATGAACATGCCTCCGCGCCGTCTGCAGCACACACTAAGGGGAAAACAGTGTATTTAACATTCAGCATGGAAATCAAATTGAAAAATAAAAACATAAATCTCAGAACACAGAAAAGGAAAATATCAGCTTGTTCAAAAGGGAAGGGAAGGCAAATGACAAGCTGTTGATGGGGCACCATGCTGAAAGATTAGAGACCAGTTCTGCTTACTGATCTGTCACCGACTTACTTGGTGGAGCTGGACAAATTTTATTTCCTTTTGTGCTCAGTTTCCCCACCTGTAAAGTGGAGGAAATGAATGCTTCTCCCCCTCTGCTCAGGCTGAGAAATCAGAAGAAGGCTCCGCTTCTGGCTGGTTTTGTAATAAAACAGCTTTCAAAATGTACATAGCAAACGTTCAAGTATGGCAAGTCAGCATAACCCTTCTCTAATGAAATAAGAGCTGGTAGCCCAGCATGAGCCACAGCCCAAATCAACAGGACTCCATCCAGGAGAAACAACAGAATGGGAATATTTACAGGATCCACCCCAAATCAGCAAAAGACTGCATCAGATGGGCAAACAGGGTTGTTACTGTAGCAGAAACTTATAATTAAAACTTGAAAAGTTAACTTTTATAGCTCTGCATCAGCGCAGCTTTATGATCAAGTTGCTGGGTTTGGGTGTTAACTACTCTGTACCTGAAACAAAGCAGGGACTGGGCAGGATGGGAGGTCACTGCCCTTTAAGGATTTATAATTTAATGCTTCAATACTTTGCATGATACTAAACTCAAGCAAGGGAAATGTGTTCAGGTACAATGTTTAGTCATTCTGCTACTTTCTCAAAAGTTTACTTTTTCTTTCAGTCTCTCCAGTACGACTTTTATTTAACCTGGAAGAAAATCCCTTTTCATGCCTGGGGGCAGGGAGAGTAAGTGTGAAGAATGCATTTATCCCCACTGAAAGAAGGAAAAAAAAAAAAAAAGGCGAGTTCAGGAAAAAAATAGGTCTGAGGACACAGCATGGGCAGGATCCTAGCTCAGGACAAGCAATTGCGCTTGATTTGGGGGAAATAAGTACAAAGGGACAGGGATGCTGCAGCACCAGCGCAATGAGTTGGGAGCACACTCATGGAGACATCTGCTGTTTTCAAGCAGAACCCTGAGTTTTCGCTCAGCCACTATTAAATATTAGGTGAACTTTTAATGTCTCACTAAAAACAAGCTAAATAATTTTGCAGCACTCATCCTCTGCTGAACAAAACAAACACCCACTGCTGCTTTAACAGAAGGAAGAAGAAATCACAGGGCATGAAACAACACGTGTCTCAAGCCTCTCTCCCCTCAAAAAGTGAAAGAAGAGAAAGAAAAGCAAAGCCTACATTTCCTGCAATTAGATGAGGTATGGCTTTCAAAAACGGAAAGCTGTAATTAGGGATGTTTGGAAAGAATAACAAGGAAGCACCTTCTTAGCACACTCAAACACGTTTTCTAAAGAAAGATCTGGGCAGTGACTGGGAGCAAAGATCTGAACTTTTGCTGTCTTAAAAATCTGAAGCAGAACAGGGACTGTCCCTACTAACGCAAAGGTTTTTGTTACTTTAGGAAGCTTTCCCCAAACTCAGCTATATTTCAAGTATTCTTCAAACTCATAATTTTACATTAAAGAAACAAACAAGTCTACCTTTTTTTTCCTACCAAAGCTGTATCTGTTTCATACTGCTGCTTTGGTATCCCCAAGTTTAGGGAAAGAACCTCCAGCAAAAGCAGAAGCGGCAGAAATGCATCAACAGTATAAATGCAACTAATTCAGTTACAAAAGTGCAAACGCCAAACCTTGTTTGATAGGAGCTGCTCTATACTTATCTATAATTAGAGTCACTAATTTTTGAAGAGGATGTGTTAACGAGATGACTTATACACCATGTAAGATTAAACAGGCAAGGCTGAAGTTGGGACGTGCAAGTGCTTGGTGCGAGTGACTCTTTGCATGAGCCGCATTCTGCACGCTAACAAATAAGCCTCGAAAATAATATCACAGACATCCACACGCTTACCTGATTAATGCTTGGCCTGCCTTGCTTTTTCTTCGAGGTAGTATCCAGCCCCCAAAGAGAAGAAAACCTGCTTCTCCGTTTACTGGCAGATCTGGACATGGCCTGTGTCCTTCTCCTCACTCCAGACTCCCCTGTGCGAGCCGCCACCTGTCAATGCCACATGGTTTTAAGATCAAAAGTCACATCATCCCACCACACCACGGCTTACATAATCTAACAAACAGAGGAATCCGGTTGGAAAAACAAAAATAAGGCAAATACTATGGCAACAAAGCGTACTCACAACAGCGACAATGGTGTTACTGCCACGCTGCCTCCTTCTTACTGCAATTTAACACACTTCTTCCAATGTCAAACATCAGAAGTTAAAATGGACAGTAGCATCCTCCCAATTCCCCATTTTTTGGGCTTTAATCTGAGATATTTTGAAGCAGCCTAATCGTCACAGAGGAAAACCTCAGCATCAGTGAAGGGCTTGTTGGGTGTTTTTTCCTAACAAGTTTTCAAAGCCGGGCACAAAAAACCTGAGATTTCCAAACTTATCTGCTGCTTCCGAAAAGCCCAGCGCTATTTGCTCTTTCCTGTGGAAGCACTCTGTGCATCCTGGAACTGACTCATAGCTGTTACAAGGCCAGATAAAGGCCTGCAAATAGGTCAAGGAATTTAAAGCCTGCACTTCCTTAAAGATAGCAACATTTGAAGGAGCGAGCAAAACACAAGAAGAAAAAGGTGAGCTGAAATGACTCTTTCGATTAGAGCTGTGTTAACTGCTTGGCTACTTGAAAAATGTCCTGTGGAAACCCTTTTGGAAAGAAAAGGTATTTGCCTTTACTGAGACCAAATATTTGGTGAGCACTTCCCAAATGAGGAAGCTCTGGTAGAAATTAGTGCGACATTAGTTAGAGGTGAAGTGTTTGGGCCAAAGTTTAAGCAGGTTTCCTATGTGGAGGTGCCCTCAAGGGAGCAAGCTCCTCTCCTGCGAAAAAGGGAGTGGTAGGAGAGACTGAAGGTATGAATGGGATTGCAAGGCGAAGCAAGACAAGAGAGACAGACAGACAGACAGACCCGCCCTGCCAACTTGGCTGTATACCTCCTGAAACACCTTTGTACTGGATTCCCACAGCCGAAACTAGCAAAATGTGACTGTCGTTTGGCAACCCCAGTGGGAACACCCAAATCTCTGAGTTACACCCCAAGCTACGGAGCTGTGAAACTGGTTGGTTGGGTGTAGCAGATACAAAAACCCATATAAAGACAGGACAAACAGAAAGCTGGCTTGTGTACCCAGGGAACCCCCGCTGCATGAGTAATGGTGATTCTCCTGGGGAAATGTGGAGAAATCAAAGAAAAGGAGAACTTAAATGTCTCAGTTTCCACCTGTGAGACATTTCTTAGCAGTACCTGAGACATTTGTGCAGAGACACCTGGGAGACTCAGCACATCCTCTGACTAATGTACCGAGGAACAACTTCAGGAGAGCTACACTATCACCAATGCAGCACCCAGCTCGAGTCTGAGACTCACTGCCCCATCTCCACGCTATTGAGGGCAAAGGAGGACATGAGAGTTTGCTTAAAGGAGAAGAAAGCACACGTCTTTTCCAGCACAACATATTCAAAACACATTTTTTTTTCACTTGGCTCTCAAGAGACACCAGCATGAAGAGGCAGACTGTTTTTCAGGCTAACGCTCAGTGCTTTGCTAGATGCAAAAAAATAAGCATAAATGCAAATTACAGACCCGACACTTAAAAAAACCCATAAATCCACCAGCAATTATTGGGATGATGACGCTAATCTTTTCATATATAAAAGAATAAAAACGCCCCTGACTGAATTACAGCTCTGGATTCAATTGAAGGGTACAGCTGACATCCACAAGACAACAGTGAAGCTCAGCTAATTCTGTGAAGCTCCAGGAGTCCAAGATGAAACTACAGGAATTTGATTTAAATTCATCAAAACCCCACTACTTTGCAATACATTTCCCTGTATTTTTAAGAGCTGGGTTGTTACATTATTTACATTTAAACAACCATTTTAAACATTATTTGCCACACCAGAAGCAGAAGAGAAGAACATTTCCCCTCCCTTGTGGAGTATCAGGTGTTGATCACTGGAGACCGGATATTAGACTAATTGGCCAATAGGCCATGCCCAAGAAGGTCTAGACCAATGCATGCTGAGGGCCTTGGAAAGACCCCAGTTGACTTCACTGCACTTTTGGATCAAGTCCATGTGCAATGACATTAGAGATGAGCCTGCTCTTGTAACAGAAAGCATGTTTATGGTGCAGATCTGGAAATTCAAAACCACACGTTTAGGAGAAACATGGTGCTTCCACTCCCAAAAGGCCATGGCTTGCAGGCGTCTGCTTTTCAATCTATATCCAGGACACACACCCCTTTCAGGAAGCAGAATATTCTGCATGCTAAGGTAAGGGCTCACCCCCAGGCACAGACTGTTGTTTGTTGACGTGATCTCTGCATTGAATACGTGAACTGATTTGCAGGTTGGCAAAGATGACCCCTGGCCTCTGTTCCAACTTACCAGTGCGTGAAACGACGAGACAGAAAAGATTCCAAGACGGCCCATCGCAACTTTCGTCGGACGGCTGGCAAAAGCAAGCAGTCTTTTAGGGTTTGGGAGCTCCCCTCCTTGGAGACTAGCCAAGTAACAGCGGTACCGAAATAGGTCCATCTGGAACTGTTCAAGATTTTGTTCCCAAACGAAGATCTGTGTACAGCAAAGATTGAAGGGTGAGATGAACAAGAGGAAAAGGATAGAGGAGGAAGGAGAGAGTGGTTAGTACCTTGAGAGAATTCTACTGTTCCCAGTAATGCACCTCGTTCACCAACACTGATCTCATTCAAGAAACTTTGATTCCTCTTCTTTCCCGCTCTCTCCTACTCTCCCGACCCCCAAAAAGAATACAAATAATAAAAAAGTTTATATTAGTTGGAAAACAACTTTTTTGTGTGTTTATGACAGGAGTCTTTTCCTGAGATAACCTCTCCTTTGATACAACGTTAATTAATAGGATTAAAATTCCATTTTTAATTTTCTTTGTGTTCCAGGATTCTCTTCTGAGCAGTCCCTTAAGAGGCTTCTTTCACGCATCAAGAGCATCTGAGAAACAAGAAGACCAAACCCCACCAAATTCCACATACAGAGTGCCCCAAATCAGCAGCCACAGCAGCAGCGTTGCTGTAAGCATCAGGAGCGCTCACGATACTTGAAAAAGTGTAGTACACTGGGGATAATTAATCTTATCAGTGGAAAAGCACTACAATCAGCCTATACAAGGGCTTATTTAAATAATTCAAATTGGTGATAGGAAACAGTTTCAAAGTGTTTAGAAAAACTCAGTTACATAAAGAGAGAGACTGCTCTGCCCTTTCACTCTGATTGACAGCCTTTGAGTGGAGCCCTTTCAACAGACACGAGCATCCCTCCCCGCTTCTCCAGGGCTTCCAGCGGGTATGAAATCCATTTAGTTTAGTGCATTAGGGCCTGGCTGGTCCCTATGTTTTGCATGACAGGCATGTTTGGCACCAGTGGCAAGAGCTACAAACTAACAAAGCAGGAGCCACATGTTAGTTTCCTAAAATAAAGTGCTGCTGGGGCAGAAGGAGAGACATCTGCTCTAGGCTCTCTGCTTCTCAAATTCAACTACGTTGTCTGCTTGAAGTCAAAAGAAGGGATGCCAAAAGGCAGCCAGGGCTGCAGCCATGAGGTCAAGACAGACTGTCACAACAATCAGAAACAAGGCATGCCTTCTTCACCCCATCTGCCATCAGAAGAACCAGCCTCTTGCACTCTTAAGACAACAGCAACAGCAGCATTTGTCGGTCAATGACCAGCTCTTCCCTAAGGCATCCTGCTGCCTTGGCCTGGTAGCCTCTTCAGTCCCCTAAAGCCTTTACTCAACCTCCAAGTCCCTAGCCAAATCTCTTGCCTGGAGGTCAGGAGAAGACATCCCACACTTTACTTCAGCGCATGCTGTTTGGAGAAATGGTGCAACTAGGGCAGCCAGCTCAGTTCTCCAGCTAGCATGGACCTCACCTGCCCTGGGGAGCTCTGCCCACACACATACGGCCCAGTGGGAGCAGGCAGAGGTATCGCTAATCTGAAGAAGGCCTTAAATATTTGCTAGGGGCTTATTTCACATAAGCATGTGAGATTACTTGATCCAGTATGGTCTTCTTCTTCTTGGAGTCCGTTACTGAGGACAGCTGCATTTCACCCATTTTCTTCATCTTTTCATCCATATCAATCTTCTGCTCCAGCTTTTTTATCTCTGTTTTCAGGAGCTTGACAGTGTCCTCTTTGTGATGCTGCCTTGCCACTGCAGTTGCACAAGCTGAATGGATTGCTGTGATCCAGTTCTCCAGTTCGGTCTGGCTAGAGGTCTGAAGAGATAGAAAGAGGGAAATGAAGTCAGGATCCTCTTTAAAATTGATTGGAGGTTAACAATGCAATTCCAAGGAGTTTCCTTTGCCTTTGATCTTAAGATTCAAAGCCTTAAATCCACTTACGAGAGAAGTAATAAAAACCCCATCATTCTTAAGCAGGCCATTTTTAACTCAGCACTAGGCATTCAGCACTTAGAATTACACCTGTATCTGTGCTTTGCAGCCGTACAGTGTTTCCCAGCAAGGTCTCAGGAATTACTTTCCTTGTTCAATGCAATGCTGTGATAATTTGTAGCTCAACATTTAATGACATTTTCTAAACTCCTTGTTCTTTAAGGCAGGGAATGTACCAGCCTCTTTCTTCTTCACAGTATGGAGAGGTTTTTTGGCATTCAACAGTTAGTAATAAATTAATAGCATAAAACATGACCATGATATCTATGAGAAGTTTTATTATGATGCATTGACAAACAAGCTTTCCATTTCTGAATGTCTCAAAACACTCAGAAGATAACCCTGTGATCATTAAAGGTAGGGTCATTGTAATTTTTACAGCTCTGGTACTGTCCCTTCCCAAGCATGTGTGTGACAGTTCAGCAAAAGGGAACACTTCCCCTGCCTTGAAGTGTCCAAGGCCAGCTTGGATGAGACTTTCAGCAACAGATATCCCTGCTTATGGCAGAGAGGTTGGAGCTAGATGATCTTTAAGATCTTTATGATCTAGATAGATGATCCCTTCCAACACAAACCATTCCATGATTCTATGATATATTAGGCCAGAGCATGGGACACCAGTACATTTTTCCACAGAGCACTATTCTGATTAGAGGCTTTTGACACAGAAAGAAGAATATTTCAAAGCATTCCATTTCCAGACTTTCAAAATAAAAAGTAAATCTTCTTAGCCATCTTACTAAACTTCATTCCTTTTTACAGAAGGTTGCAAAACAAAATTTACAGCCAACTCAGGGTTGCAGAGGACTTTCTCTGAGCGTCAGCCTTTAGCAGTAATCCCACTGGTATTTGGCCCCTGGCTGAAAAAGTAGCAAGGTGCCAAACCACCTTGTTCTAATTAAACTTTCTGATGATACCTGATCTATTAATAGGCAGCACAGTATGACTTCTCCAGTTGCTAGCATAGATGACGAAGGTCATCCTCACTGGCGGTCACAACTAACAGCAAAGGACATGGCTTACTGGAGCCAAGGAGAGATTTCCACAGAAGCCCAACTCTGGAAATTACGTATGCACAGGCTGGACTTCAGAGTGATGCTCCCAAAACTTCTGTGGTAACTGCAGCAGGTGAAGCACGGATGTCCCAGAATGACATCACTTTCCTTAGTTCAAGTAAGAATTCCTAAGCAGAAAAAGGGTCTACACCAGAAAGACTGATCTCTTACACCCAATTTTCTTGTCTTCAGTTGGCACTGTACAAAGTACAGTGCTTAAACTGGTCAGGCTTCTCTGCCCAGATGATAATCTTAACAAGCTCTCATTCATAGATGGGGGCTTACAATGTCATATCACCACTGCTGAAGACATGTTGAGTCCCCCTTGCTGAGAAATTTCTGCTGAAAATAAATTATTTGCAGAATGAGAGACGCTTTGCCTACAGTCAAGTGGTGAAACCTAACCCTCAGCAGGGAAGAGAGTAGCACTGGACTTACAATGAGATAGTATGTTTTGTTAATTCCTAGCAAAATCGTAACAGCAACAGGTCATATTTTTATCTTAGTCAATTTTAAAATATTATCAGTACACCATTTGGTTTTTTTCTCGGTTTCCTGAGGAGAAATAGGGAAAAAAAGAAACTGGAATGTGTTTTAGGAGCTGAAGACTCTTCTTGTAGATGAGTAGGCAAGGAGATTCACTCCACTTCTCAATGGAAAGGACAACATAAACAAGCTGAAAACATCTGATACATAAGTATGTGGTGTCACAAGTTGCTCTGAGCTCGTGGAAAATGCATGTGACATCTGCAAGTACTGGATTTGTGTAGGCACAGTAACAACTGACTGAGCAAGGAATCATTGTGTAGGAGGAATGTGATGTCTCTAGGTGCAATGTAGTGGGAAGGCTTGTTACAAGATGTCCAATATCTGTACACGTTACAAAGCAACCCTATTTTTCTCCCCAAGTACACAGTCATCACAGGACAGAAATAGTCTTCTGCAGGTCTCTGGTTTCTGCTCATGAAAACCACTACTACAGCACTGCGTTATGTGTGGACGGGTGTGTATGACATGAGCAGTTAAGTAACACTGCTGAACAGCCAGCCGTACACGTGCGTCAGCTGCTCTGAGCGCAGCAGAGCAAGCCCTACAGCACAGTCACTCAAAAATTACTTCCACCACTGCGACTGGTCTCCTTCTCTTCACCCCATACCCATCCCCTTCTTTCTCTTCTGCTTCACTAGCCCTGCATGAGCTCCGTGGCAGAAGGGACACATGAAAGAAAAATTTCTGCAAGGCAATATAAATGATTGTTTTTTGTTTGAAAAGGCTCACGTTTGCTTTTTCCCCACAAAGTTACATGAAAATCTACCCAAGGCACAAAGACACAGGGCTTCTAATGAATAAGGCCCTGTGTTACCAAAAAAGAAATGTACTGAAATGTGACCTTTTCAGTATTTAACATCTATTTGCATTAATTTTATGAGAATGAAGTTTTTTTCCTTCGAAAACTGCACGGAAAAGATTCTACAGCTCACATCAGCAGATCAAGAGGAGGTGAAGCTCCAAACCTTTCAAGCACACGCTGAGACCATAAGCACCATACTTACCTCCTGGATGAGGCTCTCCAGGTGGAAAAATACATGTACACTGCTCAGGAAACACATGAAGTAGAAAGGGGCAGTGCAGTATTACATTATGAGCTGAGGAAAAGTCAGACTCAGGTGGCAGAGAAGCTACTCAGCAAAAAAAAATATTTTTTTTTTCAGTATGCAGTCAGATATTCAGTCTCTTCAAAATGTAAGCCAGAACCATGTCCTTTGAGTCAGTAAGGCTTTTTTAATTTTGCAGTAGTTTTAGAGTCTAGCCCCTTGCTTAGAACAGCTGCAAGGACCTATGGACAGATTGGACCTATGGTTAAAGATTTCCTCCGGAGTACGGAGGAATGATGATGTGAAGACACATCCCATCACAGAGTTGCTTCTGGTTTAAGAAGGTAAGAAACTCTCAATACTTTATCGTTGGAAAGGGAAATAAATAAGAGATTCCTCTGGTGAAGAAAACCAAATCAGAAGAGGAGGAAATGACACCATCTCAGCAAAGGCTGGCATTACAAATAGAAGAGTAGCACACCTTGATTAATGACAATTTGCAATAGGAAAGTGGAATGCCAACCTAAAAATCACTCAGGGAAGCAGAAGTTACAAAAATACAGAAATCTTTTTCAGTGAAACCCATCAACCAGTGTATGGTCCTTGATATAAGTACTGGATTTATTTTAAACACACCCTGTGAAATTCAGGCATTTCTATTTTCTGATTAAAAAAATCAAACAGGCACTTTCAGTCTCCTCCAGCAAGATGTTGACTAAGGTCTGTATGAGCTAGGGGCAACTGGATTCTGCAGCATCATTGGGAGAGAACCTGGAGGTCCAAGTACCCCTCGTACTTTCAACTGCTCTTGGTCTTCTAAACCTCTTGAGCCCCTCCGCAAGGTCCTATCTTTTATACACGTTTCTTATGAGATGCAGATAATGTTACAGCACATTTAATGCATTACTGTATGTCCTATGTGGTAACTGGCCTGGTCTTTGTGTTATAAGCACAGTGTCAAACCATGCAAAATTCCCAGTTTTTACAGGGGAGTAAGAATATTTCTTAATTCTTACTTTGTTCCAACCATCTACAGAAAGAGGGTCCAGTCAGTAAACAAAAGCAGCAGATCTGACAGTGAGTCACGTGTGGTGGTAGGTCTCCTGAGTAGCATTTACCGAATATATGCTGTCCTTCCTCTAGCACTGCCAGAGGAAAATCCCAAACATACTGGAGTCAGAATTTTTTCCATTGATTTCAACCAGAGCTAAGATCTCCTCCTTGACCAAAGACAGAAAAAGAGAACAACTTTGTAAAACCCTCGAACTGAACCAACCTGAAAGAGGAAAGCATCCCCAAGGGAGTTGCTGAGACAGAAGACGAAGTCCTTCTTGGGGTGTTCAGGCACCGCTTGCACTATGCTGTTTTCCACCCAGACAGCGTGCTTTGGGATGCTGTTGTGGTCAATGCCAGATCTGCCATCAGTCTCATAAAAAAACAACGTGCATCCTAAAAGGGAACATCATATATTAACAAGCAATGCATTTAAACACAATGGCTGCCTTATATCTATACAGCGCTAAAACTTGGGACTATAAATCATGCATAAAAATGTCACAGGGACCTTTTTTTTTTTGGATTTGGCAGGGCCTGTTCAGGTTTCCAGCCCCATAGCAGAGAGCACCAGCAACAGCCTGGTTTTCAGCCTTTCTACCTTTTTTTCAACCTCGAAAGGTGGTGAGCTTGCATGCAATGGGGGCACACCACAAGCTGTACGCTACATCAACCATGCCCCAGTGGGACATTTGGTTTGCCAGAGGACTGCTAAAACAGAGCCACAGACATGAGCCAAGAAAGTCCTGGGCAGTAAAATAAAACCCTGGGTGAGAAACATCACTATAAATCCCAAAGCGAGGATCCTCCACAGCCACCCCGTCCCACCATGGGGACCAAAAGGAAGATGCAGGCCTGAGAGCTTGTCTCCCCTGGCAGTGCCAGAGCAGACAGGCCTCCAGGCAAACCTCCATGGCCCTGCCCCAGCCTCCTGCAGCTGCTAGCTTCAACAGTCCCTGCAAGGCAAAGATCAAGCGATTTAATTACTGGATGCAGATGAGGAACTGGAAGAAAAATGGAATGGAATGAGCCATGCCTGCTGAAAGACTGACATACAAAAAA